>CM077083.1:189714976-190055885 GCA_039513925.1 Platanthera zijinensis
AGTACGAACTCCACTCTCTGGTTGCAGAGGCTGTCTTTAATTGTTTAATTTCACTCTTAGGTTACATAATGTTTTCTACCAAATTACTCAATTTCTATCTCAGGTTGTCAATCCTACTCAGAACTCAAAACTCAAGTTGACATATTATGTTCCCATTTAAATTTGCAGGAGAGCATTCGATAGGAAATATGAAAGTCTTACTGTAATCGTCAAATTAATTCCCATGAATGATTAGCTTATCTCTTCATTTCTTTTTCACGCAAATGAAATTTCTATTGAATAATGCATCTTTTAACATCTTTACATATATTTTCCTTTCAACATCATATTAGAGTTTTATATTCCAATATATCATTTCTCTAACTATGCTCTTCTCTTCTCGGGTTGATGTTCGTCAGCTCGATTTGAGAACCTTGCCCATCGACTCAACTCCATACCCTATAGGCCCCAACAAAAATAGTAGTATCTACACTTGATCCCTTTGCTCGTTCCATGAAGCACTGTCGGTCTCATAGGATGTCAATCCTTACAATTCATGAACTCCATCAACATGCAAATCAACGTTATCGATTAGATGCAAGAGGAAGAGAAGAGAAATCTTTCCTCGACTTGCCTGACATCGTGCTCTTCTTTGAATAAAAAACCCTCATCTCCATTTGCAACTTCGTCATTGTTTCATCATGAAGTAGCAACAATGTATAATTCCCTTCCTTCTGTTGGGATGAGAATCGCATGTATGAGCTCTATCCAGGCTATGATCAAACATACATCCTCCACAGTTTGGAGTACTTCCTCTCAGTTGACCCACTTTCACTCTCTTTGTCACATCTTCCTCTTCATTCCACGACGTCTCTTAACCTTCACTATATCAACTTCTTTACACCTACCTACTTTGTCTGTGCAACTTGATTGTCTCCATCTTCTAACCCTTCTATCTATTTACATAACCTTTCTCTCAGATTGTTGAACTTCACTCTCTTGGTACAAAACATTTTCTTCTAGGTTATTGAACCTATCTTTTGTTGTCGATCATGACCTCCGATTATCAAATCTCACTCTTAGGAGGCTAAACCTTGCTATTTCTAGATTTGATTTTTCGCATCTTCTCAAATATTAAGATTTACTCATCACAGACTGTATCATCTCCATTGATCACAACTCCAACTCAAGTGGGCATTTCTGTGCCCTTTTGAGTTTGCGGGGAAGTTTTATTAGTTAATAAATAGACGATTCTTGTGTAATTGTCAGATTACATTACCATGTATTATCATTTTAGCCATTCATTTCTTGTTCATATGGACTACACCTCTATTTTATATATAATACATGCAAGTTTTCTCTGTTAAATAGTGCAACTCCTAGCATATTTATCTAACTTTTTTTTAACTAAACATGATATCAAAGCCTTTGATTTTAATATCCGACTTCTCTAATTTGCTCTTCTTTTATCAATGTTGTAGGATTGGTTGGCTTGATTTGATAACCTTAGCCCTCCACTTACTCTAATCCCATTTGACCTAACAAAAGTGTTGAAAGGCGGGGCATGATGGCCAATTAACCTGACCTAGCCTGACTGCAGTCCAACCATCCCAACCAAACCACACAAGGCTAACCCTCATCGGGACTTTGACCAATGGGTAGGTTGTTGAGGCTGGGAATCGAACCCGGAACCTTCTTTATCAATGCCTTGAAAGAGCTCCTGATGCCCAACCGAGCTACTCTCTCAAGGCCTTGATAAAGGAGATTCCAGGTTTGATTCTCGGCCTCAACAACCTACCCATTGGTCAAACTCCCAACGAGGGTTAGCCTTGGTGATTTGGTTGGGTTGTTTGGACTGCATTCTGGCTAGGTCAGGTTAATTGGCCACCACGCCCCCACCTTTCAACAAAAAGCAATAGTGATATCCATCCTGGAGTTTTTTTATACAAAGCATTGATGTTCGACGACATCAAAGCCTTCATTTTTAGCGGCTCTGACAACTTGCAGATCATTGCCTTGAGAAAAGGTAGCTGGAATAAATGAAGAATCACTTCTTGACGATCCTAGCATTGTGTTCTTTTATAGTTTTGATAACTCTTATCTCCATACAAAACTTAATCAACGATGTAGTATAAAGGTAGCATCGTTGTTTGTTGCGCTTCTGCTAGGGACGATAATCCCATGTTTGAGTTTTGTTCAATCTATGATCTAACATTTCATCATCTACAATGACCAATGCTTTCTTCCTTGCGACCTAGTTCTGTTAGTTTGCTGCATCTTCTTCATTTCTTGGCCCCTCCAAACCTCCACAATCTCTCCACTTTATGCTCCTACTCGTACAATGCATCTCACATGTCTCTGTCCTTCAAGGCCTCGTTTATACCTGCATCGAGGTTGATCTTACTTTCTCCTCACGAGAGCTCCAATTGGATCTCTTGCAATATTGAATTCTTCAACTAACCGAGTTTTTGACCACCTGCCACTTCAGATAAAAACTACCTATGTAATACCGGTTTCACCCCACCTTCATTGAATTCTTTGGTCAATCCGCTAGATTTCCTTTGGCCTAGACCTTCCTGCCACAAAATGTTTATTCCCACCATTTGCTGACCATTATATAAACAACATTCTTTTCATCAACCTTTCTTGTTGTTCTCCATCTTGTCCGCGTCTACCCTACCAACTCAGATCCATTTCTTACTTTGCTCCCTTTGAGTTTGCAGGGGATTGTTAGATCTTTCATAGGAAGGTCTTATTGTAATAATCTGATTACGAATTATCACTTTAGCTTTTATTTCTTGTTCTCATGGATTATACCTCTATTACATACGTGTAATTTCTATATTACACACACACAGAAGCAGTCGTGCACTGGGTTCCCCGTGATCCGGCACGACAATACACCCACTGTTTACCATCTCCATAAAAATAGTTCTCTTGCTAAATACAAAAGTTTAAAACGATTGAGGAGATGTTGACATATTTTTAAAATGAAATAAAAACAAACAAGTTAAAGTGACTTGTAAAATTGTAATAAAAGGGGTAATATGAAAAGATGAATGTTTCAGAAAAAGATGTTTTCCCTTATAGATAATATATAAATAGGGGCATTTACCTGGACCTCCCCTCTAAGTTTGAAAAATTACAAGTTGCACCCCTCTTATTATTGAAATTACAAAAATCTCTCCTGAATGTTACAAAACATAACATTTACCTCCCCAGAAGTTCACATTTCATAACATCCATGCACAAAAATTCCCCCTCGGAGTACATTTTCAGGGGGTATTTTGTGCATGGATGTTTTGAAATGTGAACTTCAGGGGTAAATGTTATGTCTTGTAACAATCAGGGGAGGTTTTTGCAATTTCAATAATACGAGGGGTGCAATCTTTAATTATGCTAACTTCCAGGGGAAGTTTTAGTAATTATTCCTATATTAATATAGTTGAATTCCTTATTAAATAATGCATCTCTTAATATCTTTATTATTTTTTGATTTTTTCACTCAATGTGATATCCAAGCTTTAAAGTTTCATACCTAATTTCTCTGACACTTCTCTCATTGTGGTTAGTAAGCTCAATTTAAAAATCTTGGCCCCTTCGCTCATTCTACCCTTATCAACCTTACAAAGTATTAATAAGGTATGCCTTGTGTTGGAAAAGGCCCATAAAATAGTATAGTCATTGACATTATACTTAGCTCATATATAAATGGCCCATTAAGCCATCTATCTCTTAGGCTCCTTTAGTCCTACATTTAGATTCATTCTTACTCCTCCCTTTATCTATAGAAGGAGCCTCTTATACATGTGTTAAACCTATTATATTAGGAGAATATTTTATTTGTCCTTTTATTTATTCTCTAACTTATGGTTTCACACATGATATCAGAGCCATACGAATCCTAAAGGTTTTTTTCGGTTGAGCTCTTGCTCCTGTCGCCAGTCTAAACCCGCAATTTTGTTCGCCCGCCTGCTCGCGCGACCTCGTGGTCTCTTCTTTGAGCTTGTTTCTCTGCGTAGGGCCTCTCCATTGCGTCTCTACGTTCACCCCCACCGTCGTTTTTATAGATCTCTTCCGCTGCCTACTGGGACCCACCTATGCTCCTGCTCGTGCGACCCGCTCCATCTGCTCGCGCGATCTGCGAGACCACCTCTACCTCTGTCAGACACAACTTCTGCTCGCGCGACCCGCATCGTCTGCTCTCGGGACCTGTAAGCCCGTGTAGAGAAAGCTCCAAACCTTGTATATACTTCTTGAATTGATAATTACAAGTATGAATACATTTATATAGGAGAAGAAGAAAGGGAGAAATCCCAATCCAAGATGTGGGACTAATACAAATAGAGAGAGAGAAGAGAGAAGAATGGACCCCTTGATGGGCCCTAAAATAGGCTTTTCTAACAGCCCGCTTATCTCAACCGCACGACCTCCATTGTACGTATCCTGAGAAGCTCACTGTGTCCGTCGGTTTTACTTGGCTGCGCCCTATGGTGACCACCTGTCCTTGCGGTCTCTCTCCCCTGTGCCTGTTCGTGGTGTCTTCTGCTCCTTTCAGGCCTTCCTCTTAGTCCCCTCGTCTCGGCTTTATAGTTTTTTCGTTGCCTGTTGGGACCTACTTCCGTGTGTGCCCACGTTTCCCTGCCTCTGTCCTCGCGGGCTCTCCTTGTTGATCGCGCGCCCTTCTCTGCCGACTGCTTCACGGTCTCCTCCCAACCAGTGTATGTTTATGCACGACTCTAGTCATGTCCTCCTCCACTCGCCTTCCCTGGTTGCTCGATGAATTCTGTTGTGTGACCACCCAAACTTTGTTGTCCCCCCCACCCAAGCTTGAAACACTGATCCTTTTGATTTAGTACATTCTGATATCCGCGGTCTCTATAAAACCTCTAGTATATCTATCTTTGCTACTTTGTTATGTTTATTAATGATTATTCACGCATGACTTGATTATATATGTATGATGTGTGTTCTCTCTGAGCTTCTGTACATTTTCACTCTTTTACTGTAAAAATCCAAACACAATTTTTCCGCACTATCAAAATTCTTCGCACTGATAATGCACACCAATACACCAGACATGTTTTTCAAAAATTCTGCACCTCGTTGAGCATCATCCACCAAACCTCATGTGTGCATACAACACAACAAAATGACGTTCCTGAGCGGAAGAACCACCACTTTCTCGAAGTAGCTCAGTCTCTCTTATTCCAAATGCAGGTCCCCACCACCTATTGGAATTTCGCTATCTCCACTGCTTGTTATCTCATCAACCACATGCCCTTGTTCGTTCTCCAATTTGCTATGCCCTTCTCTCTCTTATTTCCTAGTCGCCCTCCCTTCCCTTTGACCCTACGAGTCTTTTATTGCATCTCCTTCGCTCATCATCTGGGTCTTTCCATTGACAAGCAATGAAGATAATTTATCAACTTCTCCCTAATTCGTAGTATTATTGTCGCATCGTTGGCAAGCTTATCTTACTGTCATACGACCCAATATATCTTTTGGGGTCGGTGTTGTCAGTTGCTTCATGCATACTTCGCGGACCTCCCATCGTCAGGCAGTTGACCGTATTCTTAGATACTTGAAGAATGCTTCAGGTTAAGGACCGGTGTACAAGCCTTCCCCATCTCTTTCTCTCACTGCATACTTATGATGTTGATTATGTTGGGTCCCTCGATTATCATTGATCCACTAGTGGTTACTGGTTACTGCACGTATTTTGGCAGAAATTTGGTTACCTGACGATGCAAGAAGCAGGCTGTGTTTGCTCGCTCCTCCGCTGAAACAAAATATTGTTCCATGGCCGCTGTCGTTTCAGAACTCACATGGCTAGAGAGTCTCTTTACCGGTTTAGGAGTCAAACTTCTATCACTAGCCGTTCTCTTTTGTGATAACCATGCTGCTATTCATATTTTTGAAAATCCTGTGTTTCAGGAGCGCACAAAACACATCGAAGTCGATGTCATTTTGTCGGAGAAAAGTTTAACTTCAAAGATTAATTTTATGACATGTGCCAGCCGCGGATCAAGTTTTAGATGTTCTTATTATGGCCTTGCCTCGTTCACTATATCGGTAGTGTCTTTCCATGCATGAATCTACGACTTGTTTGCTCAAGTTTGCGGGAGAGTGTTGGAAAATGCCAATAAAATTGTTTATTCATTGACGTTATACTTAGCCCATGTATAAATGGCTCATTGGGCCATCTCTCTCTTAGGTTCCTTTAGTCCCACATGTTAGATTCATTCTTACTCCTCCCTCTAACTATATAAGGAGCATCTTTTACATTTGTTATATATATATATATAATTATATATATATATATACGAGTGGCAGGCACGGGCCTTCGGCCCGATGGCTACGCGCCACAGTGCCCGGCTGGCGACGGCGGGCTTCGCCCGACCGCCCCCAATGGCTACGCGCCACAGTACAAAGCAGGCGGGTGCGCCACAGTAGCCAACCGCCTTATTTCTGAGCCAACCTGGATCACATCTACTATTTCTTCAATTTCCCGACTACACCGTCCAGATCTACCTTGTCTTTGCTTAAAATGTCCGCTCTCCTGCCTGAATCCTCCTGATTACAGCTCCTCTTAGTTGCTGAGCTTACTCTTAATGTTATAAAACCTTTCTCTCATAATGCTGAACCTACTCTCTGGTTACAAGACCTTTCTCTTAGGTTATTGGACTTCATTGTCAAGGTACATAACCTTTTATCCTTGCTTATTGAATCTATCTCTCAGGTTGTCATTCCCGCTCACCGGTGCCAACCTCGCTAGTTTCACAATTATTTTTCCAAGTCTCATTTTCTCTGCCGATGTGATCTCCTCGTCACTGGCTATATCAGCTCTAAACTCAAGTTGACATTTTTGTAGCCCCTTGATTTTGTGGGGTAGTGATGTGAAGCAAATAAGAAAGACTTGATTTAATTGTCAGATTACTTTCTCACTTTTTACATGCACAAAATAGATTGTTCCTTTTTTAAATTCAAGAGACAGGGCGTTTCTTCGGATAGTTCTTGGTATACTTTTATTTTTGACCTGACTTCTGAATTTATCAAGTGCCAATTACTTTATCATGTTATCTGAATTCTGTGTTTTGTTTGTCTTGACATCATTATCTTTGATAAATACTTTTTGTTCAGCAGAATTCTTTGTGGTTTTTCACACTTCAAAATCCCTTGGAAGAATGCCGCCCAATTGAACAAATAATGAATAAAACCTGATTTACTTACTATTATAAATGTCTTACACTACTAGCTTGTTGTACTTGTTGGCCTTACGCACATAGGTTGTATTTTTTGTATATGATATTCCATTATAGCAGCTATGTTATACTACATTATCTTTTTTGAAGGTTGGTACTGCTGATGCACTCGCCTTTTTTCTTCCGGGTATAGTTAGCCGCTTCACAAAAGCTTTGCTTTTGGCAAAAAGTATGATAAGTGGTTCAGCAGGAAATGCTGGGAGTATTGAACACACAGTTCTTGGATTAACCGAGTTCTTGATAATAGTTCTAAGGGATGAGGCAAATCTCACCGCACTGCAGTTTTCGATTAGTGAGATTACCCACGGTAAAAATGGATCAGCCGAAAAAGTCCTAGATGTGCTTCGCCATTTACCTGCCAGTATCCATAATCAATCAGACTATTCATTATGCCAGTCAGCACAAATTCCTGTAAATGATAACAAAAAGGGGATAAATCATGATGAATATCCTGGAACAATCTCATTGTACGTGCAACGCACAAAGGATTGGGTAGATCAAACTTCAGCTCAAGTAGATAAACTTTTGTCTGCCACGTTTCCACATGTATGCCATTTTAGGAAGTGTTTGATTTCTTCACATATATGTATATATATACATATATATATACATATATATATGTATATATATATGTAAATATATGTATATATATATGTATATATTAATATATATATGTATATATATATATATATATATGTATATATATACATATATATATGCATTACAAATGTATTAACTTCCATGTTTATGCTGAACTTTTAGTTTGTCTTCGTAATCTTTCTGTTCTTGCAGCTTTGTGTTCATCCTGCTGAAAAGGTTAGGAAAGCACTTGTGGATGGTACCATGGGTCTATTGTCACACTGTAGTTTTACTCTGCAGAGGAGCAGATTAATGCTTTTAGTAAGTGTAGTACTTAGTTTCCTCGCAGAGTTTTTCCTAAGTAGATTTACTTGCATATCATTATCTACATATTTCCTCATGAATGTCATCATAAGGCTGCACTATGCATAGGATCAAGGGATGCTTCCAATTATTGAATATTTTTAACCCATTTGACTTGGCATAGACCTTCAGCGGCACAATTTTTTTTCACTTCTGAGACTATACTTTTTTGCAATATTTTTTGTGTGAATGGCACCTTTACTTCTTTATTTCTGTTGCAAAAGAATGGCCTATTGCACACGCATCAATTTATTATGTATTTTGGGAAACTGCTCATTTAATTGGATCATAAGACTTACAATCTCTAGTTAATCTTCTGCATATTTTTGAAACTGACCCCATCTAGCAATATATGATCTGGCATATAGAATTTTCTCTCATTTTATGGATGGTATTTTACACACTCAGTTGATGGTCAATTTCCATCAATAACTAATTATGCTAGTTTGGCTATTTTACTTCTTGTGAACTCCTTTGATTAAATTGTTTATTTTGCTATATTTTTCAACCTTTGAAGTTGATCTTTACCAATTAAATACCTAATTATCTTTCTACATCTTTAAATATTTTATCTGACACGAGCAATCCATTATGCTTCACCACATGCATCTTTTTTCTCTGCAATCATGCATGCACTCTCTTGTGTTTGAGGGCAATTTGTTTCATTGCAAGTGTAAAGTGATTGGATCCCATTTTTGGAAGTGCGTTCCAACATTTCTTCTTGAGTCCGGACCGAATTGGGTTTTTATCAAAGTTACTTTTAAATTGGTGAGGAATGAGCTTCAATCTGATGGGTCGGGAAGTTATCTTATGTAATGTTTTTATATAATCTAATATAATAATGCAAAACTAATGGCATGGTATTCTTGAGTACTACCTTTATAATGAAAAATAATTTGAGGGTGGGTTCCAATACATTTGAGATTGTGCAAAGAAGGAAACTCGCATTAAAAAAACGAGAGATATGCTCCTGCTGAGATACAACCATAAACTACTTCCCTCACCCAGTAGTAGCTCATTTCCAAAGTTTTAGCAACGATGACCAACAACTATGCCCACCCCTCCCTCATATAAGGACACAACAACAACACTCAAGTCTTTATCCCACTATAGTGGGGTCGGCTATATGGATCCTTTGACGCCATTGTGCCCTATCTTTTGTCATAATCTCAATAATGCCTAAATACATAATGTCTTTCTTTATAGTTTCATTCCAAGTCTTTATTGGTTTACCCCTCTCTCGTCTAACATGTCTAGTGACTAGAATCTCACAACACCTAACAGGTGCCTCTAATGGTCTCCTTTGTACGTGTCCAAACCATCTTAGACGAGCTTCTCACATCTTCTCTGAAATTGGTGCTACTCCTGTCTTATCCCTGATACTTTCATTCCTAATTTTATCCAATCTCGTGTGTCCACACATCCACCTAAGCATTCTCATCTCCGCAACTCCCATTTTTTGCTCATGTACACAATTCACTGCCCAACACTCAGAACCATAGAGCATCCGGGTCTAATTGCAGTACGGTAAAACTTGCCCTTAAGTTTTAGTGGTACTTTACGATCACATAAGATCCCTGACGCGTCTCTCCACTTCAACCAACTTGCTTGGATTCTATGTGTCACATCGTTATCAATACCTCCATCTTTTTCAACTATCGATCCAAGATATTTAAAACACTCACTATGGGAAATATCTTGATCACCCAACTTAATAACGAAGTCATCTGTCCTTTTTTTACTGCTAAATTTAAGCTCCATATACTCCGTCTTTGCTCCGATCAACCTAAAACCCTTCTTTTCTAAAGTATCTCGCCAGGATTCAAGTTTTGCATTTACACCCTCGCGCGTCTCATCAACCAAAACGATATCATCCGCAAACAATAAACACCAAGGTATTGCATGTTGGATATGTCTGGTGAGCTCATCTAAGATAAGGGTAAAGAGATAAGGGCTTAAAGCTGAACCTTGATGTAATCCAATAGTAATAGGGAATTCATGTGTTAATCCTCCAGATGTCCTCACCCTTGTCAAAGTAGAGAACGAACTATGAGTGTCATGAATCATCATCTAGCGCCAGTGCATCGAAGTCAGCCAAGGGGATGTCATTGTCTTCGGCACCGAGGAGCATGAGTATTTTTTATTTAGACATTGATGTTGATGATGGAGTTCTGAGTACTGTTAATGAGACCGTTGTTGTGGTTGGTGGTTTCGACAGACATGTTTGGAGAGCGCTAAGGAGTTGGCACATGTTGAGAAGGTGCTTGTGTGATTTCCAATGGAGGGTGATGCGATGTTAACGATGGGTTTTTAGGTTATTGTGGAGGGAACTCCATTAAGTAGGTGTAGGATTGGAATGGTCGAAGCAGGGGATAGTAGTTGCAACAATTCAACTTCTAGAAAATGAGCTTGTTTCATTGTGAGGGGTGATGGAGTTATGGACGTAAATGTGTGACAGGATAGTCGAATCCCATCATATAACCTATATAATGCTTTGACACATGGTCGAGAACATTGTTAGGTACATTATGGTTCGTTTGATTTATGTGCCAACTAGTCACATTATGGTTCGTTTGATTTATGTGCCAACTAAGTCACATTATGGTTCGTTTGATTTATGTGCCAACCAAGTCACATTATGGTTCGTTTGATGGATCCGAACACATTTGCGGAGTGTCGAGCCCTCCATATAGAGTGGTACCTTGTGGTTGTATTGCAGTTCAAAAAGCTTTAGTCTCAAAGATTGGAAAATCCAATCAGTGCAGAGGATTTGTGTGGATGGGAATCGAAAAAGGTAGTGTCAGCACAGGGTAACTCCCCGGTCTTTTGTGGGTGCGCTACAAGTCTGCAAACCAGTTGACGGAAGACGAATCTATAGGCGGCGGATAAACCGTGACCTAACCCTACATGCTATGCAAATCCGACGGTTAAGCCACGGTTAGATAATAATTTAAAACATCCCATGCGGAATATTCAAAGCAAGACAAAGATAATTTATTTAAGCAAAAAAAGTTTAGGCTTTCTTTCGCATGGAGGGCCAAAGCTAGAGCGCGCGACGAATAAATCCTGCAAATCACGATAATTATCTAAACAAACAATTATCATACAAGAGATCCAAAATCAGTACAAGATCCAATCCAATGTAAATATGCTGAAAATAATTATCCGATACAACAAAGACTCACCGAGTAGTGGGCTGACCAAGACACTGAAGAATTTAGAGCCGGAGATGCGTGGAAGGCGACCCGAGGCGGAACCGGAGGCGTTGAGAATGACAGAGGCATCATGTTTTGGTGGAGACAGGCGGGATCGGGCCGGAAATGAGTAGATCCGACTATGTGGGCTGTAGTTACAAATCTGGACGTGGGGAAGCTTGCGGTGATTCCACGGAGGGAGTAGGCGGGCTGGTTGGACGGTGGCAGCACGAGAGCGGCAGTTGGGAGGGATTACAGTAGAAGGAAATGAAAAGGAAAGGGGTGGCAACAGCAGGACCTTTAAATCAGACTGGAGAGGCACATGAATAAGGTTCAGCTGCAGGGAATACTCACAGGATGTGATTTTTGTGGCAGGGCAATGGGGAGGCAACAGGAAATTACCAAACAGTGCTTCGGTAGGGGGTTTTGGTGGAGGGGGAGAGGGGCGGTGGTGGAGGGGAATAAAGGGAAAGACCGACTCCTGTAGAGAAGAAACCAGCCAACTTACCGGTTGTTAGGGGGGATTTTGGGTGGCGGGTTGCTGGTGGGGGAGAAATGGAGGGCGGTGGTGGTCAAGGGGGAGGCGGTGGAACAGGGAGTTTACTGTTTTTAGAAACTATATTAAATAAATAGTAAATTACATTTTTGAATAGTAGACATGAATTGGAGTTTCTGGCCAGCCATTGTGATTGGATTTGGGGGCTGTAGGGGAGCTGCGGGAGGAAGTTTGGGGGGGGGGGGGTGTGGCTTAGGGTTAGGGCAAACCATGGGGAAGGAGATACACACCTAGGATTCATCAGCTAAGGTTTCACGGAGTCGGCACCGTGAAGGGATTGCGGGAATCCGGGAATTTTCTTCTCCAAATTCTGCAATACCTAAAACCAGCCTACAAACCATCTATTTATAATAAAAGGAGGATTAGGGCATCTTACCATCGATGACTATGATTGGGCGGAGGTGGGGTCACTCAAATACATAAAATATAACGAAAAATAATGAAGTAATATATCCAATGATTCGCAACGCGAATCCAGACACATCTGCGGAGTTCGATTGTCGATCCGGACACGCCATATATGGAAAGTCACCAATCGGCCCCGAATGAGCTTAAAACTCGTCCTCCTCGCCTCTGCTCCGCATCACCAGTGACCCCAATCCCTCTCCACGGATCTGGATAGCCGTGACCGCTAATTCCAATGGCGGGTTGTTGAGGCTGGGGCTTGAACCTCAGACCTACTGGATAAGGGAGCTCTAAACTAGTCCTCATCACCAACTGAGCTCAGTTGGTGATGAGGACTAGTTTAGAGCTCCCTTATCGAGTAGGTCTGAGGTTCAAGCCCCAGCCTCAAAAACCCACCATTGGAATTAGCGTCCGCGACCAATCAAATCCATGGAGAGGGGTTGGGGTCACTGGTCTACAGACATGTAGCGCATCCACAGTAGACTGGGGAGTTACAACCATGGCGGTGAGCTCAACCAAGTTAGAGGGATGCGGTACCGGATGAGTTAGTGTCCATGTGTAAGACATGAAGAGTGCCGTTAAAGATGCCTCCATGTTGTCCATAGAGTGGTGACCATGCGCCATGGTTATTGAGCTCTTTCGACATTGCTCA
This sequence comes from Platanthera zijinensis, assembly GCA_039513925.1. Classification (NCBI taxonomy): domain Eukaryota; kingdom Viridiplantae; phylum Streptophyta; class Magnoliopsida; order Asparagales; family Orchidaceae; genus Platanthera; species Platanthera zijinensis. The sequence continues at coordinate 189,727,970 of CM077083.1, forward strand.
GGTGATGGTCATTCACTGGAATATCTGAGGAAGAGGTGAGGGAAGTTGGATGAACCAGAAGAGGAGGTGGGACTAATGCATGTAGTCAACGGTGCTTGGCATCAAAATTTAAAAGTGGTGCAATGGACTAGGGTTAAGCTGATCATCAATGTCGTTGGTTGCTGGATCGTCCAGACCAGGTTTTGGGTCTAATCCAAGTAGTCTATGAAGCATGTCTCAAAAACGATGCACTAGACTATGGTTAAAAAATGAGCACCAGTGTCCTTTGATTGATGGACCATAATTGGTGTTGGACCTAGTGCAAAGTAGTCGATAGAGTATGGCGTCAACAACAATTGTTGGATGTCACTCAATGAGGAAGAAGCTGTTGGAGGCAAAATAGTGCATGGTAAGGCTGGGGTTGGTGTCGCAGAGGAGGCTATGTGTAGAAGAGTCATAGTGGAGCGATGAAACTTAGGGTTACATCCTCAATGGAGGTTGCCAACGGCACATTGAATCGACATGCAGATAGATCTGGTCGAACCAAGGTGTTTGTGTACATGAAGATTGAAATTAAGAGAATTGCTCCTACTGAGATACAATTAAAATATTGTTTCCTCGCGCGGGTAAAACTCTATTCCATACCCTAGAGCAAAGGTGGCCAGCAAAAACATACCCTGCTATATATTTCAATCTTTTATTTTAACATGTGAGCTTGCCCTGCAATTGTATTTTTTAGCTTGAACTCTCACAGGTTTCTTCATTGTTATTGTGTTGGAGGTTTGACACAATTCACATTTGTGCTATAAAATAGAAAAATGATGATTTATTCCCTAGCATCAATGTTTCAAAATCCAGACCAGACGTTAAATCGGAAGAAGGAAATGTTCAAGGCCCAACTGGTCAATCTGGGGTTGATGTGTAATTACATAACAACAACAACACTCAAGCCTTTATTCCACTATAGTGGGGTCGGCTATATGGATCCTTTGTCACCATTGTGCCCTATCTTTTGTCATACTCTCACTAATGCCTAAGTACATCACGTCTTTCCTTTTAGTTTTATTTCATGTCTTTATTTATCTATCCCTCCCTCGTTTAACATGTCTGGTGATTAGACTCTCACAACGCCTAATAGGTGCCTCTAATGGTTTCCTGTGTACGTGTCCAAACCATTTTAGTCGAGCTTCTCGCATCTTCTCTGCAATTGGTGCAACTCCTGTATTATCCCTGATACATTCATTCCTATTTTTATCTAGTCTCGTGTGTCCACACATCCACCTATGCATTCTTATCTCCGCAACTCCCAATTTTGCTCATGTACACAATTCACTACCCAACACTCAGAACCATAGAGCATTGTTGGTCTAATTGCAGTACGATAAAATTTTCCTTTAAGTTTTAATGGTACTTTACGATCACATAAGATCCCTGACACGACTCTCCATTTCAACCAACCAACTTGGATTATATGCGTCACATCTTTATCAATATCTCTGTCTTTTTGAACTATCGATTCAAGATCTTTAAAACAATCACTACGAGAAATATCTTGATCACCCAAATTAATAACGAAGTCATCCGTCCTTCTTGTACTGCTAAATTTAAGCTTCATTACCCATATACTCCGTCTTTTCCCCGCTCAACCTAAAACCCTTCTTTTCTAAAGTGCCTCGTCAAGATTCAAGTTTTGTGTTTACACCCTTACGCGTCTCATCAACCAAAACGATATCATCCGCAAACAATAAACAACAATGTATTGTTTGTTGAATATGTCTGGTGAGCTCATATAAGATAAGGGTAAAGAGATAAGGGATTAAAGCTGAACCTTGATGTAAGCCATCAATGATAGGGAATTCCTGTGTTAATACTCCAGTTGTCCTCACCCTTGTCACTGAATTTGTATGCATATCTTTGATTATGTCAATCTCTGATACATTTACTCCATAAGATCTCTCTTGGAACTCTATCATTAGCCTTCTCAAGATCATTAAACAACATATGCAAATCTTGTTTTCTTTCTCGGTAGTTGTCAATGAGTCTCTTCAAGAGATGTATAACTTCCATGGTCGACCGCCCTGCCATGAGTCCAAATTGATTCTCCGAGATGTTTGTCTTCCGTCTTACTTTTTTTCTATGACTTGTTCCTAGAATTTCATGCTATGACTCATCAATTTAACTCTTCAATAATTAACATAATTTTGTATATCTATTTTGTTCTTATACAAATGTACTAAGATATTTTCTCTTCATTGGTCTGACATGTTCTTTGACTTCAGTATCTTATTGAAAAAACGTGTAAGTCACAAAATTCTTTCATTTCCTGGACATTTTCATTCTTCGATTGGTATATCGTCTGACCCAATCACCTTTCAATTTTTCATCTTCTTTAGTGCATCATTTACCTCTGATACTTGAATTTTACGATAAAATGTTATGTTCCTATACTCATCTGATTTACTTAACTCTTCCAAGTTCAATTCATTGTCTTTTGTTTTATTATAACATTGAAAAAAGTATCTTTTCTATCCCGTTTAATATCCACATCATCCATCAAAACTGTAACTGTCTCATCCTTTATGCTTTACTTGGCTTAAATCTCGTCTCCCTTTCTCTATACTCATCTGATTTACTTAACTCTTCCAAGTTCAATTCATTGTCTTTTATTTTATTATAACGTTGAAAAAAGTATCTTTTCTATCCTGTTTAATATCCACATCATCCGTCAAAACTACAACTGTCTCATCCTTTATGCTTTACTTGGCTTAAATCTCGTCTTCAGCTCGAGTAATTTTATATATGTCACGCTTTCCATCTTTGCTATGTAATCGCTTATAAAATTCTTCATAAGCTTGAATTTTTTGCTTAACTCACTGCATGTTTAACTTTTTTTTGGCGATTTTATACCTGGCTAAGTTTTCATCATTCCTACAAGCGTAGAATGATTTATAGCTGACCCTCTTTGCTCTCACTTTGTTTTGCACTTCTTCTTTCCACCACCAAGATTATTTATTTGGGGATGCACGATCTTTTGATACTCCAAGTATGTTTTGTCCACTTGTCCTTTAATGCGAAGAAATAACTTCCCATGAGATACTATGATCAACATAAGGGTCATTAACTAGTTGTTCCATAACTGCTGTCTTGAAAGCGACTTGTTTTTCTATCTTCAAGTTCTACCATCGACAAGGTTGCAGATGTCAGACTCAGGTCGGTTTGGATTTTTTATGTCGGATGTCAGATTGCGGGGGATATATCGGGGACATTTCATAATGTCGGATTATAATATTATAATTATATCTTTATTATATAAGGAAAGAGCTAAACACCCTATGGAGTAACTTTTAAATCCCAAAATACCCCTACTAAAACAGTTTTTCTTTTATTAATGTAGAGGCCTTTTGGTCATTTTCAAAGTTTTCTTCATTATAGCAGTTTTTTAAAATGAAGAGCGAAACACCCCCTGCTTTTTCCTCTACTACACGCCACCGCAGCCTTTTGGTCATTCGAGGCTCAAACACAGCTTTTCACAGTGTCAGCCATTACCCGCGCGTGAAGCAGCTCCCGCCAGCGCCGAAAACAGCTCCCGCCAGCGTCTGCCCGCCTCTGCGACGTCCTTCTTTCTCCTCTCTGCACGCCACCATCGTCCCGTCTCATTCTCCTCTCTGCACGCCGCAGTGCTCCTTCTCCAGTTCTCCTTCTCCATAACTCTACCTCCTCTCCCCGCCCTCCTTCTCCATAACCCTACCTCCTCTCCCCGCCAATTTTTTCTCCACATCGCTCCTTCTCTGCAGCAGTCGAGAGAATAGAGCTTCTCCTTTACAGTGCGGTGATCTCCTCCTTTACAGTGCTCTCACCGGTAATTTCTTCATGCTCTGTGTACAATCCCGTATTCGCAGAGTAGGGTCCCTTCGGCAGGCGCAGAGCCAGTTTTAAGTTCTTAAGCTTTTTAGAGATTTTGGACTCTTGGTGGCCAATTTTGGCTTGGCCTTGGAAACATACTAGTAGGGGGAGGAAAAATCTACATCTCCCCCCCCCCCCCCGGGCTTGCTATGAGCGAGGTAGAAGCGGTACTCCGGACGGAGGCCAAGGCCTCACCCGCCCAGCCCTCTTGGGCGAGCTCGGCCGGCGGCCTGGAGATCGCCCGGGCGCCCAGCCCTCTTGGGCGAGCTCGGCCGGCGGCCTGGAGCTCGCCCGGGCGCCCAGCCCTTGGGCGAGCTCGGCCGGCGGCCTGGAGCTCGCCCGGGCGCCCAGCCCCTTGGGCGAGCTCGGCCGGCGGCCTGGAGCTCGCCCGGGCGCCCAGCCCCTTGGGCGAGCTCGGCCGGCGGCCTGGAGCTCGCCCGGGCGCCCAGCCCCTTGGGCGAGCTCGGCCGGCGGCTTGGAGCTCGCCCGGGCGCCCAGCCCCTTGGGCGAGCTCCGCCGGCGGCCTGGAGCTCGCCCGGGCGCCCAACCCTCTTAGGCGAGCTCGACTGGCGGCCTGGAGCTCGCCCGGGCGCCCAGCCCCTTTTGGGCGAGCTCGCCTCGGATGTCCGAGGAGAGGGTAAGGGGGAGGAGCATGGTTTAACCTCCACCTCCCCCCTTTGGACCTCCTGTTGCCATGTTTCTTCCTAAGGGTATTTTGGACCTTTTTAGCTCAGGACTTGGAAAGACTATAAATAGACCCCTTGGGTACCTTTGGAGAGGCATTGGTTTTTGGCTTCCTCCTCCCTAGTTCTCTTCTTGGTAGAGTTGAGAGAACTCTCCAAGGTACCCATCTCTGCCATTGGTAAGGGAGGGGAAGTGTTCTTGTGACCTTCCGGGTGTGTGGTGGGACCTCCGCGCTAGAGCCGAGGGTCTGTTCCTAGTTTCCCAAGTCTTTGGTCCGCGACGTTCCCCCGAGTGTAGTAAGTGTGCGGTCACCCCTTCCCCAAGGGTGAACTCCACAGAGACCGGTTTTCCGGTTTCAACATTTTGGTGCGGTGAGCGTGGAGAGTGACCAACACAGAAGATCTCGGGAGAGTGTCATGGCTGGAAATCAGGGAGGTAGTAATGATCTCGGCGAGCTCCCCAACCCCGGACCCTTCGTAGGAAGGGAGGAGTTCATGACATCCATCCAAGACATCATGGGGATGCTGCGAAGTTTGGCTCCTTGGGGTGGCAGCTCCACTCCAACCCCCCAGGAGCTAGCTCCCCCTCTCGGCGAGCTGCCTCCCAGGGGCACAGACGAGATAACCCCAGCAGGGGGAGAAGGAAGTGCACCAGGTAGGCGACCTGGGAGGGAGAGGATGGGAGAGGGGGTCGAGCGAGACCTCCTCGGCCGGGAGTTGTTCCCCAGCCCGGCGAGTGCTAGCCCTCCAGGCGAGCAGGTCGCGCGAGTAGAGGTGGCGAGAGCACCCCTCAGGGGGTCACCTTTCAGCGAGCTTATCATCTCAGCTCTCGTTCCTGAGGGGTTCAGAGAGCCAGACAGTGCTTACTATACCGGGAAGGATGACCCCGTCCAGCACCTGCAGTGGTTCGAGGATGCCGTCTCCATCAGGCCGATGACGGATGCCTTCAAGTGTCGCCTCTTTGCGATCACGTTGAAGGAGAATGCAAGGGACTGGTTTCATCAACTCCCTCCAAGGTCTATCTTCGGGTTCGAAGACTTGAGCCGGAGCTTTCAGCTTCGCTTCTCCACCTCCAAGAAGAGGAAGAAAGGTCCTGAGTCCCTCTTCCTGATAAAGCAAATGACCGAGGAGTTGCTGTCCCACTACGTCGACAGGTTCCAGGAGGAGGTCCTCGACATCCAAGAGGTGCCAGGGTATGCCCTCCAGATGTCGTTCACGGTGGGGTTGCGCGAAGGATTCTTCAAGATGAGCTTGACCCGGAAGACCCCCCTTTCCTTCGAGGAGCTGATGGAAAGGGCGGCAGAGGAGATAGCTATGGAGGCAGCCAACCCGGTCTTTGTGAAGAAGTTGGCAAAGTTGACAGAGGTGGAGTCAAAAGAGCAAGGTGGCTCAAGGCACCAGGAAGGAAGACGGAGAGAGGAGCAGAGAGCCCAGGGGTTCCAGAGACAGGAGGGTCCGGAGCCAGGCTGGAGGCAGCAGGGAGGACCTGCCCATGGTCCAGGAAGAGCTCTCATCCAGGATGGGGGGAACTTTCATGGGGGCCAAGGGAGGTTCAACTTCCAGAGGCAAGCCCCAAGACAGCTCCTGCCCCCACCCCAACAAGCAATGGCGATTGGTCGAAGGGAGAGGAGGAATCGTAGGGGGAGAGGGGGAGGTAGAGTAGAGTTACCATACTGTGACTTCCACCAGTTGGAGGGTCACGCTCCGGCTACCTGCCCCGAGTTCCTGGAAGTGAGGAGGATGAGAGATCCAGCCCAGCAACAGCCAGAGCGGATCGAAGCTCTGCCCCAAGGAGGTGGAGGGGATGATGTATGCGAGGACCGGGTCGATGTAGGACCCCGAGGTGGCATAGCTGTGATCCATGGGGGAGTAGGGATCGAAGCCGCTCGGAAGGCAAGTCTCCATGTGATGTACCGACGGAGCGTTGCCTCGACGTCCCAGACCCCTCCCCCTGAAGAAAAGATCACCTTCTCGTCAAAGGACATGCCAGAGCATGAAGATCCATTCTGCGACGCCCTGGTCATCCAGGAAGCCGTCGAAGGCTTCACCGTCTCCCGGATCTTGACAACGGAAGCTCTGTCAACATCATTTTCAAGAAAGCATTCGAAGGGATGAAGATGGAGCCAAGGAGGGTGGTGGCGTCGGATGGACCTCTGTTTAGATTCTAACGGGAGAGAAATGAGGTGGAAGGTGGAGTCGGACTCCAGGTGAAGTTAGGGGGGACCTCAAGAAACTGCAGGTTCGTCATTGTTGACGCCCCAAGCAGCTACAACGCCATCTTCGGAAGGCCCCTCATCAGCGCCTTCCGGTGTGTGCCCTCATCCTTCCACCAGTGCCTCAAATTCAACTCAGAAGGTATCCAGGTCAGGATCAAGGGAGACCCCAGGATGGCGAGGCAATGCTACGTCACGGCTGTCAACACCATCTCTTGGTTGGCTAAGACGGAGGAGATGGAGAAGATCATGGAGAGCCTGAGCGGGATGGAGGTATTCAGTGGGAAGTAATCGGATGACGACCACCATGCCCCGACCCCCTGAAGAAGCCTCGCCTCAGCGGAGTCATGTATCTTTTTTATGTTGTTGTAAGGAGTCCAGCCCCCGACCGGTAGAGTCGGGGGAGTCATGTAACCCATCATTTTTTCCCCTTTGGAGGATGTTGGATTTTGGTAGAATTCAGGTGACATGCCCAGTCCCTAAGCCCCCCGAGAGGATCTCCTCATGCCAGGCTCTCACTAGCTGGATGGGTCGATGGTACCTCGGGGAGGCCAAGTTCTTTTAGCTCCGGGATGATTCCGCTGACCAGGCTCCCATTAGCTGGCAGGGCAGGTTGATCTCTCGTGGATGCTAAGTTCTTTTAGCTCCGGGATGATTCCGCTGACCAGGCTCCCACTAGCTGGCAGAGCAGGTTGATCCCTCGTGGAGGCTAAGTCCTTTTAGCTCCGGGATGATTCCGCTGACCAGGCTCCCATTAGCTGGCAGGGCAGGTTGATCTCTCGTGGAGGCTAAGTTCTTTTAGCTCCGGGATGATTCCGCTGACCAGGCTCCCATTAGCTGGCAGGGCAGGTTGATCTCTCGTGGAGGCTAAGTCCTTTTAGCTCCGGGATGATTCCGCTGACCAAGTTCCCACTAGCTGGCAGGGCAGGTTGATCTCTCGTGCAGGCTTAGTCCTTTTAGCTCCGGGATGATTCCGCTGACCAGGCTCCCACTAGCTGACATGGCAGGTTGATCTCTCGTGGAGGCTAAGTTCTTTTAGCTCCGGGATGATTCCGCTGACCAGGCTCCCATTAGCTGGCAGGGCAGGTTGATCTCTCGTGGAGGGTAAGTCCTTTTGGCTCCGGGATGATTCCGCTGACCAGGCTCCCACTAGCTGGCAGGGCAGGTTGATCTCTTGTGGAGGCTAAGTCCTTTTGGCTCCGGGATGATTCCGCTGACCAGGCTCCCACTAGCTGGAGGCTAAGTCCTTTTGGCTCCGGGATGATTCCGCTGACCAGGCTCCCACTAGTTGACAGGGCAGGTTGATCTCTCGTGGATGCTAAGTCCTTTTGGCTCCGGGATGATTCCGCTGACCAGGCTCCCACTAGCTGGCAGGGCGGGTTGATCTCTCGTGGAGGCTAAGTCCTTTTAGCTCCGGGATGATTCCGCTGACCAGGCTCCTACTAGCTGGCAGGGCAGATTGATCTCTCGTGGAGGCTAAGTCCTTTTAGCTCCGGGATGATTCCGCTGACCAGGCTCCCACTAGCTGGCAGGGCAGGTCGATCTCTCGTGGAGGCTAAGTCCTTTTTGCTCCGGGATGATTTCGCTGACCATGCTCCCACTAGCTGGCAGGGCAGGTTGATCTCTCGTGGAGGCTAAGTCCTTTTTGCTCCGGGATGATTCCGCTGACCAGGCTCCCACTAGTTGACAGGGCAGGTTGATCTCTAGTGGAGGCTAAGTCCTTTTGGCTCCGGGATGATTCCGCTGACCAGGCTCCCACTAGCTGGCAGGGCAGGTTGATCTCTCGTGGAGGCTAAGTGTTTTTACCCCGAGACCATCACGCCACCCAGGCTCCCATTAGCTGGCATGACAGGTTGACCCCTCGGAGAGACCGAGTATTTTCGGCCCCATGAAGGCCACTCAACGAATACGTTGGGTTGGATGTTTCTTTCCGAGCTTGTGCCAACCTCGAAAAGAGCGGGGATTGTGTACAACCCCGTATTCGCAGAGTAGGGTCCCTTCGGCAGGCGCATGACCAGTTTTAAGTTCTTAAGCTTTTTAGAGATTTTGGACTCTTGGTGGCCAATTTTGGCTTGACCTTGGAAACATACTAGTAGGGGGAGGAAAAATCTACATCTCCCCCCCGGGCTTGCTATGAGCGAGGTAGAAGCGGTACTCCGGACGGAGGCCAAGGCCTCACCCCCCCAGCCCTCTTGGCCGAGCTCGGCCGGCGGCCTGGAGCTCGCCCGGGCGCCCAGCCCTCTTGGGCGAGCTCGGCCGGCGGCCTGGAGCTCGCCCGGGCGCCCAGCCCCTTGGGCGAGCTCGGTCGGCGGCCTGGAGCTCGCCCAGGCGCCCAGCCCCTTGGGCGAGCTCGGCCGGCGGCCTGGAGCTCGCCCGGGAGCCCAGCCCCTTGGGCGAGCTCGGCCGGCGGCCTGGAGCTCGCCCGGGCGCCCAGCCCCTTGGGCGAGCTCGGCCGGCGGCCTGGAGCTCGCCCGGGCGCCCAGCCCCTTGGGCGAGCTCGGCCGGCGGCCTGGAGCTCGCCCGGGCGCCCAGCCCTCTTGGGCGAGCTCGGCTGGCGGCCTGGAGCTCGCCCGGGCGCCCAGCCCCTTTTGGGCGAGCTCGCCTCGGATGTCCGAGGAGAGGGTAAGGGGGAGGAGCATGGTTTAGCCTCCACCTCCCCCCTTTGGACCTCCTGTTGCCATGTTTCTTCCTAAGGGTATTTTGGACATTTTAAGCTCAGGACTTGGAAAAACTATAAATAGACCCCTTGGGTACCTTTGGAGAGGCATTGGTTTTTGGCTTCCTCCTCCCTAGTTCTCTTCTTGGTCGAGTTGAGAGAACTTTTTAAGGTACCTATCTCTGCCATTGGTAAGGGAGGGGAAGTGTTCTTGTGACCTTCCGGGTGTGTGGTGGGACCTCCGCGCTAGAGCCGAGGGTCTGTTCCTAGTTTCCCAGGTCTTTGGTCCGTGACGTTCCCCCGAGTGTAGTAAGTGTGCGGTCACCCCTTCCCCAAGGGTGAACTCCACAGAGACCGGTTTTCCGGTTTCAACACTCTGAACATTTCTTCATGTTCATCCACTGTGCTCTGAACATTCTTCTTCATGCTCCTCCATCAACAGACCATCTCCATCGAAATAGCATCTCCTCCACGGTGCAGAGAATAGGGCTTCTTCGTCGAAATTTCTGGTTTGAAATACCATCTCCTCCTTTACAGTGCTCTCGCCGGTAATTTCATCTACTGTTCATCTTCATGCTCTTAATTTCTTTATGTTCAGAGACTGCAAACAGAGCTTTTCAGTTTTTCAGTTTTTTTTTTGCTTTCTCAGCTTTAGTTTTTCAGTTTTTTTTTTCTGAAATCATTCCAACGTGCGGGCAACATTTGTCATTAAGAGCTGAATGTTGCCAAACACGAAATCATCTCTTCACATTCATCATTAAGAGCTGAATGTTGCCATTGATGTATGGAGAATGTTCACAGTGGTGCCATTGATGGGAACATTCTCCATAGAGCTGAATGTGGAGAGATGCCATTGATGTATGGAGAGTAGCAGATGGAAGAGATGCCATTGATGTTATATATATAAGCACGAATGTGGAGAGATGCAAGCAGAGCAGAGTATTTTTATGTAGCTGAATGATTTCGTGTTAATACTACTTTTCAGTTCTTTAATTAAGAGCTGAATGATTTCGTGTTAATATGTAGCTGAATGTGTTTAGATTTCTGACCACTTTCTAAAATGTGTTTAGATTTTTTTTGGCTGTGCATGAGTTATCAAAATATGTGATATGTAAATCACTAATTTCCAGATTTGCTTCAGATTTATCTTCAGATTTTTCAGATTTCACACATGTTTGAAAGCCCCTTAATTGAAACATATTTTTCAGTTTTGGGGTGATAATAAGGGGCTTTAAATTTGAAAATATGTGATAATAAGGGGGCTTTAAATCTGAAAAGTCTGTTTCAGATTTGCTTCTGAAAAGCCGACATATGTGATTAGCTTTATATTAGCTTCAGATTAGCTTTTCAGATTAACTTTAAATCTGAAAAGTCTGTTTCAGATTTGAGCTTCAGATTTGGCCGACATTTAATTGAATAGATTTTTCAGATTTCACAGATTTTTCAGATTTCACACAGATTTTTCAGTAAACTTGGTAATTACCCCTTATTTAAACTTGACCGACATTTTCTGTAAATTTGAAATTATCTAAAGTGCCCTTTACCTTCGCTAAATCCGAAAAAACTGAAAGGCCTGCTTCAAAATATGTATGAGTTATCAAAATATGTGATTAGCTTTAGATTTGCTTCAGATTTGGGGTGAGTGATAATATGTAAATCACTAATTTCAGAATTGCTTTACCATAAAGATTTTCAAATTTGCTTCAGATTTATCATAAGATTTTTCAGATTTTCACAATATATAATTCACTCATTTTCAGATTTCACACATGTTTGCTTCAGATTTCTTGATAATCTGAAGCAAACTTGGTTATTATTGATTTACTCACTGCATGATGAGTTATCAATGTAATGAAAGAAGATAGAGGAAATAAAAATGCAGGTGTACCTTACATGCACTTTTGCAATTTCAGATTTTTTTGGTGCAAATGTTGGCTTCATATTTTTATTGATTTCAGATTTGTGATTTCATAATTTTTTGCAAATAAACTTTGTGATTTCAGTTTTTTTATTTCAGCCTTCTTGATAATTAATGATTTGCTCAAGTGCATGAGTTATCCATGTAATGAAAGAAGAGGAGAAATAAAAATGCAAGTGTTTAGTTTGCAGCGCCGATGGTTCAGGTTCTGTAATGTTTATCAAGAAATGTTTAAATCGTGTTCGTCGAGCAATATGCCCATTAAAATAAGTACTTTTTTTGGTCTCTCATTCAGCAATTTTTATTTTCTTAGCACATCCTCATGATCGTGATTACAGTTCCTCACTTCCTCACGATCATGATTACAGTTTCGAGAATAGGTCGTCGAAATATAGCAAGAAATTACCATTGGTCGGCCAACGCCGGCGTCTTTTGGCTCCCACAACCTACAACTTTCCCTCACTGTGCAGCTCGATTATTCCACAAAGAATCAAAAAATTTATGCTGTAAACTTGGCAAAGTAGTTTTACCTCCCATTCCTGTACCCCTGCAGTTTATGGATCTTTACACTGACCAAACCACAAAAGAGCGTCATTTCAAACAAAATATTCGTGCATACAACCACATTTTCTCTTTCACATCCATGGGTGTGATGCTTGACGAAACACTCTCAGCATTCAACCAAAATTTGTACACATTCAGAGCGCATGAGACTATATATCAACAGATTGGATCTCTTATTCCTACTCCGGGAAACAAACCACGATTTCTACAGATGTTCATCTACGACACCGAAAATGAAACCTCATATCGTTTGGAGGAAAGTAATGAACTCAATAATTGAATGGATAGCTATAATTGTGCATGCAGATGCTGCACAGTTTATGTAAAGCGACGGCTTCCCTAATTCCGACTTTTTTTGAGAGCAGAGAAGGGCATATTTCCAACTGAAGTCGCCTTCCACGACAAATGTGGCACTAGACCAATAGCGTTGCCTCGACCAAGGTCGCCGCCCCAACCAATGTCGCCGCCCCGACCAATGTCGCTGCCCTGACCAATGTCGCCGCCCCGACCATTGTCACCGCCCCGACCAATGTCTCCACCCCAACCAATGTCGCCTCCACTGACCAATGTTGCCGCCCACGACCAATGTCGCTGCCCCCGATCAATGTCATCGCTCACGTCCAATGTCTCCTCCGCGACAAATGTCATCGTCCGCGACCAATATCTCTTTCCACACTTAATGGTACCCTATACGACCAATGTCACCCCCACGACAATGCTGCCGCACATGACAAATATCGTCTCCCCCAACCAATGTTGCCTCCCCCGACCAATGTTGCTGCCCCGGACCAAAGTCGCCGCCTCCTACCATTGTCGCCGTTCTCGACCAATGTCGCCCCCAAGAAAAATGTCGCACTCACGACAAATGTCGCACCAACGACGAATGTCGCCCCCACGACAAGTGACACACCCACGACGAATGTTGCCCGCACGGGGTCCCCCGTGCACGACTGCTTGTATATATATATGTATATTCCATAATTTTTTTCATTTATTAATTAAATTGTAATTATTTTATTTAATCAAGTGTAAACTAAAATTCATATAAAAAAGTTAAACTACTAATAATCATCTAATCAATTTATAATAAAAAAAAATATTGCATACTTTCTATCATGTAATACAGCATCACAAAATCATATTAAACTAAAAATATAATTGTACCTTATTCCCAAAATGTGAGTGCACTGCTCCACAAAATCTGCTACTCTAATATAAATCTATATATTGTTTTCCTGCAATCAATGAACGAACATATGAGTAAGACTAAACTATATTAAAGATTAAAACATGACCAAAAAATTAACTTAATACAACTCACCTAAATAATATCAAGTTTCTTGATCTGTTGGATAATCCTCAGAAGTGTAAATTATTAATGCATCATCAATGTCCTCCTCAGAATTCTCATCCTCATCCCTCTCCGACATAGGCCGTTTTCCTTTTGATTTTGCCATATATACCTGCTTTAAAGCCGACCTTGCACTTCTCCTAGAAGCAGAACCCACATCAACATCTACAATGTCCCCAATCTGAGACAAAGTCAACCCTTCTCCAGGAACACTTCGTTATCATCATCATCTACAACATCATCAGCAGGACGCCAGGACCCGTTAACCACTCAGCAACCTTTCCTTCATCAATACTCTTTGCAGACAATGAGTCTCGAGATGGATCAGAATATTTAGACTTTAGCTTAGAATTGAATTTCACAAATACAAGATCATTCAATCTTTGACTTTCTAGTCTATTCATTTTCTTTTAATGAATCTAAATATAATAAACATAAACATTAAAAATTGTTATCATTTTAAGATATTTTTGAAATATCATTTTAAAATTTATACTTGTAAGTAAATTACCATCTCAAAAGTGCTCCAACTCCTTTCATAACCGGATGAACTAGTTGTCAAATTTAAGATTCTCATGACCATAGTTCTCAAATTTGGAGTTTGAATTTCATATACCTTCCACCAATGAGCTTATAGAAAAATAATAAATTATTGTACTAGTCAATTCAAGAAGTAATACAACAATTATTTGGTGAAAAATAGAGAAAAATAATATACCTGGATTGAACCATGATAGTTCTTTTTGCTTCTTTGCTATGTCCTGGCCAAATAATCCTTGCTCTAGCTGATAAACTTCAACCTCAACAGTAATGACATCTTGCATAGAAGAATCGTGAGAGTACATTCTAGTGAGGCATTCAATAAACCCACCCATACACTTTGTCTCTCCATCTATCTCTTCCCTATTTGGGTAGTAGAAGAAGAGATTCAGAAAATAACCTGTTAGATGTAGTGGACTGCTCATCTTAGTCTCCACTCTTCTATCTATCAACTTCCATATAAGAAGATATTTACTCTCCTTAATGACAAGAGCAACAACAATCTCCTCTCTAGCCTTCTTCATTTCACCATACAACCATCCCATTGAAGGTGCGTCTCGATCAGCTCTTCTAAGAACTTTCACCAATGGGGAAAATATAAGAAGGGCAAACTCAACATTCACCCAAAAAGTACCACCCAAAACTGTAGTTGTAGCCTATAATTCAAGAATCAAGATAACATTAGTACATTCCAAACAGATTAATCATAGAAATACTATTTGAAATAAACTACTAAGATACCTGTTTGCCTGCATTACTGCCAGATAATTTGGTAGCATCCCACCTTGCTGATGTAAACATCTCCCGCAACTGTCTCTTCTTCTCATGGATGCTTTGTAACGAAAGAAATGCTGTGACGAATCTGGTAACTCCAGGGCGCACAAGATCATGTGACTCCAAGTCTTTTGTAGTCTCTCTGAACATGTCAAGGGAGATAGTATGAGCATATATAAAAACTGATAATTGACGTCCAAGTGCAATAACATTTTTTATTTGCTTTAATCTTGCAATGTCCTGGAGAAGCAAATTGATAGTGTGTGTAGCACATGAAGTCCAAAAGAGCATTGGTCTCTTCAAAGCCATCAACCCTGACGCCGTCATGTTATTGGATGCATTATCTGTCACAACTTGTATAATATTCTCTTCTTTTGGGCCATCTAGGCTGGCAATCGACTCATCCACAAAACCATAAATAAATTTTCCATCATGTGTGGATGACGATACATTTTTAGATAGCCAAAATGCCACCCTAGCAATAGTGTGCACCACTATGTTCATGATGTTTCTCCCCTTTCTATCTATCCATGCATCCGTAAGAATGCTACAACCATGCACCCTATAGGTTTGAGTGAATGTAGTTAGCATCTCCTTCGTCCGTTGTACCTCCATCTTCAAGAATTTCTCTCTCATCTCATATCGGGTTGGACCCTTCATCCCTGGTCCACATAGCTCTACTGCATGCAACGCCTGTTTGAAGGATGCAGCATACATGTCAATGAAAGGAATTCCTGTCTTGTATGCCCACCTAGCAATATACAAGCACACATCATCTCTAGCTTTTTTCTTATACTTGCTATCAATGGTGGTTTGCACCATTTTGCTCGTCTCGGTGCTTTGAGATTGAACAAATTGATCCATAGGCTCTTTAGTACCTACGCTTGCATAAAGGCTCATTTGTGTAGCTTCTTCTATGTCACTGTCTAATCCTCCAACAACTACTTCTTCCAAAGCTGTTTGCAACCTTTCAGTCTTAAACTTTTTGGTTGCTTGTGCAGCGTGTAAATATCCCTCAACCTTTTTTTTAACATCAGCTGGTACCGTCGGGCAAGCCTTAACGTTGCCCCTTATCCCCCCCAAGTGATGTTTCAAGCGAGTAATTCGACCATTCACAATTTGTTTGCAATATATGCATCGTATTCTATTTGTATCATTAGGAGTCACCTTCTCCCCAAATGCCCAACAAAGATCTCGACCTACTACGGAGGAAGTACTGGGAACCTTGCTAGAACCTTCTGATGAATTCATTCTACACAAAAAGAATTATAAAAAATTTAAAAAAAGGCAACATCAGTGATATTTCATATTTAGATGCCCACAATATTGATGTCATCATTAATCAATGTTCATTGATCAGTCTAAAAACATAGCTGAATAATTTTTTTTCACATCATATGTTAAAACAATGCCGCAAATCTGCAATCATCGAGGACAAGGGAAGAGACAAATATAGAGAAATAGAAAGAAAGAGAGGATTATGAATATATACAACCACATTGCCAAAATGCCATAATGTCAGTCGACTGCCATAATGATTGGCCACAACCAAAATGTCATAATGCCAATCGACTGCCATAAGGATTTTTTCATTGCCACAATACCACAATACCACAATGCCACAATGCCAACCAACTCTCATAAGAATTTGCCACTGCCATAATGCCAACCAACTCTCATAAGAATTTACCACATAGCAATTCCATAATTCCAGCCCAGTGTCATAAGGCTTTGCCACACCAACAATGTCATACGACCCACACAAACAATGTTAGAATCCCAGGCGAGAAGGAAGAGAGAAATAAAGGAAGAAATATTAGAGAAGTAGAGGAAGACGGAAGAGGGAAATAGCCAGTCGAGAAGAAAAATAACCTAAAAATAACCTAATTTACAAATAGCCCAATTGCAAATTTACTGAAAAATGGAAATAACCTAATGCAGCAGATAGAAGGAAAACCAGATGCAGCAGATAGAAGGAAAACCAGAGCCGAGGAGAAGGAAGAAGAAGAATGACTTACAGTGTCGAAAACATAGAGAAACATTAACAAATATAACTTAAAAATAAAGATAAAACTCACAGTGCTGAGGGGACGAGCCACAAAAGAGGAGAGGAGAGGATATAGAGGAACTGTCGAGAACCAGTGCCGATAAAAAGACGGCCGACGAAAGACAGCCGATGAACCAGAAGTACACAGTCTGGGTTCGAGAATCACCGGAGAATCAATGAACCAGAGAGCCGTTAGCTGAACGAGTAAGAAATCACGAGAGAGTAAGAAATCACGAGAGAGGGAGATTAGGGCAAGCCAGACGGAAGGAGGCGAAAAGTGATGAGTCAGGGGGATGAGAATAATAATATAACCACAATCGATAATAATTTATAATTTTATAAGTATTAAGTATTAAATTATAATTAATTAATTAATTATATAATCATTATTAAGTATTAAATAAATCAAACTATTAACCCTAAATGATTTAAAAACGCCACAACCACTATAACGCCGCCATAACCCGAAATAACGGACCGACATGTCCGACCTGTCGGCCGCAATTATGTAAAACGCAAATAAGACCATTTGCAGCGGTAACGTTGCGATTTCACCCAAAAAATGACACGTCGGCCGACATGTCGACCATGTCGGCCGCAATCTACAGGCTTGTCCATCGAATTTTTTGCGATATTTTTGTTATTTTCTTAAATTTATTATATTTAATTTGTACATATAACACCAATAATATATGTTGTGTTGTCCAACTTTCTCATGGTATGATTTTGCAATCCTAACAAATCATTTTTTCCATTTTGCGAGTCATAAAATAATCAATTTGTTACTTATTTATAACAACCTAAAGAATATTATGTTTCTGTTAGATTTTATGTTGAGTTTATTATTTTTGGTGTGCGTTTAGCCCTGTATTATCCCCTCTCTATATAAGAGGGGGTTTAGTATGTTTTCAATTGATCCGAATTTACCCTAATTCTAACATGGTATCAGAGGCCGGCGTAACCTAGCCGCTCGTCCGCTAACCCGCACGCCTCGCCTTCCGCCTTCCGCCGTTCGCCCGCTCGCTCGCGTCCTGCGCCCGCTCGCCCTCGGTCCGCCGCCGCTCGCCTGCGTCGCTAGCAGCGACTCCTCGGCTCCGCCCCTCTCTCTCTCTCTCTCGCCTTCCCCGACTCCGCTCCTCCTCTCCTGTTTGTACCCGCCGGTGCTATGGATTAACCGGCGGGATTTTTCTTCTTCTTTGACCTTCCAATGGTCCGATTGAGCCGAAATTCTGGGAATAGTTTCGCTTTCCTCTTCTTATTATCACCCTTGATTCTTGGGGTTTTTTTCCGCTTCATCTTTCCGGAGATTCAGATCTACTTTTTCCTCTCCGTTGTTTTACCGTCGTTCTTCTACTCCCGGAAGTTCAGATCTATGATGTCCTAAGGTTCCTCTCTTCCTGTGGACCGTTCTTCTTCGTTGGTGCCATGTCAGACGTTGATTCGGGTGCTTCCGGTGCCTCTGTGCCCCCCGCTGGATCTACCTGGGTTGGCTCCGATCACAGTTTCTCTCAGCTTACTACGATTCGTCTGGATGACACCAACTACCTCTCTTGGTCCCGCTCTATTACTCTGGCCTTAAAGAGCCGGCGTCTCTTTGGCTATGTTAGTGGCGACACTCCTGCGCCTGCTCGTACCTCTGCTACCTGGTCTCAATGGGACTCTGAAAACTCGCTGGTCATGTCTTGGCTCATCAATTCCATGCAGGAGTCCATTGTCCGGAATTACCTCTTCCTCGACACTGCTGCAGACATCTGGAAACGGGCTGAATCTACTTACTCCCGCAAAGGGAATGCAGCACAAATCTACCATCTTCGCCGACAGCTGTTCCATCTTTGTCAGGGAGATCGTCCTCGTTCTGCCTACTATTTGGAGTTTACCCAACTCTACCAGGAGTATGACCATTTTGAGTCACTTGCAATGGTCTGTGATGCTGATGCCCTCTTATTAAGGGCTCGTGAGGATCGCAACAGGGTGTTCGAATTTCTCCAGGGGCTTCACTGCGACTTCGATCAGATTACTGTGCAGGTTTTGGGCCGCATTCCCATTCCTTCCTTGCCTGAGGTCTTTAGCATTATTCAGCAGGAGTTTGATCGTAGACAGTCCTGGAACATGACCACCACTCCTGAGGGTTCAGCTTTGGTTGCTCATCCTACAACCACTGGTAGCAGGGCCTCTCGGGACTTCAAGCTTCGTGCCACGGATAAGGATCATCTCATGTGCGATTGTTGTGGCAAGCCCCGTCATACCCGAGATACCTGTTACAGTTTGCACGGTTTCCCTCCCGGATTTTCTTCTCGAGGTGGTTTTTCTTCCCGTGGGGGACGTGGTCGTGGACGCACTTCTGGCCGTTCACCTCATTCTGCCCATCTGACCGAGATTCCTGAGAGCAGCCCTCCGGGTCTTCTTGGGCCTCCTCTTGCAGCTATGTCCTCTTTTTCTGCTGATGAGATGCAGACTCTTCGCCGCCTGATGCAGGGCCTTCTTACTGAGCCGGTTACTGCTTCTTCTTCATCTGCCCTTGCCCATTCAGGTATCTCAGGTGCTCACTCTGCTACAACTGGTTCCTCTCCCCATTGGATTATTGACTCCGGAGCTACTGATCATATGACTGGATCGGCCTCAGGTTTTGTGTCTTATTCCCCTCTCTCTGGTCGAGATAAAGTGAGTATTACTGATGGATCTTTTTCCTCCATTGCTGGGAAAGGATCCATACCGTGTTCCTCTCTCACTTTATCTTCTGTCCTTCATGTTCCAAACTTCACCCGCAGTTTACTTTTTGTTAGTCAGTTGACTACTTCCCTTCAATGCTCAGTCACCTTTTTTCCTACTTATTGTGTTTTTCAGGATCTGAAGACGGGGAAGGCGATTGGGTCTGGTAGCTTGCAGGACGACTTGTACGTGTTTGACCCCTCCAACGGGTCTCCCTCTCCGCACGCTCTTCATGCCACCCAGTCATCCCAGCTGCTCACCTGGCATCAGCGTCTTGGCCATCCTTCTGTTTCCACTATGCATCGTCTTTTATCTACTTTTCCCTCTAGTTGTTTCAAAAATTTTGTGTGTGATGTATGTGACGTTGCAAAACATCATCGTCTCCCTGTTAATCATGTTTCTTTACCTAGTACTATTCCTTTCCATATTGTTCATACTGATGTGTGGGGGCCTTGCTCTATTGGCTCTATTTCTGGATGTCACTGGTTTATTTCCTTTATTGATTGCTTTTCTCGAACGACATGGGTTTACCTCATGAAACATAAAGATGAAGTTTTCTCTATTTTTCAACGCTTCCATAAGATGATTTCTACTCAGTTCTCTGCATCCATAAAAATCTTACGCAGTGACAATGGTAGAGAGTATATCAACTCTACCTTTGACCACTACCTTACCACTCATGGCATTATTCATCAAACCTCCTGTGCTCATTCCCCGTCACAGAATGGGGTAGCTGAGCGAAAAAACCGTCACTTGTTGGATGTTACCAGGTGCCTCTTTCTTACTATGCATCTCCCCAAGTTCTATTGGGGGGATGCTGACCTTATCGCTGCTTATCTCATTAATCGGTTGCCCTCTCCTGTCCTTGGTAACCAAACTCCTCTCACCACCTTAGGAGTTTCTCCGACCTCCTCTCTTCCTCCTCGCATATTTGGAAGTACGTGCTTTGTCCACATTCCCTCTCCTGGGCGGTCCAAACTCGACCCCCGCGCCCTCAAATGTGTCTTCATTGGTTATTCCCCTACTCAAAAGGGGTATAAATGTTATCACCCTCCTACTCGTCGGACACTCGTATCTGCTGACGTTATTTTTCGTGATTCTACTCCTTATTATGCTCCCTCACTTCAGGGGGAGTCTGCTGTTGAAGTGAGTTCTCCTACCTTCTCCCTGCCGATTCCTCCCGTTATCTCTTCTCCTCCGCCTACTCGTCCCTTACAGGTTTACACCCGACGGCGTAAAGGTCAGAACACAACGGCTAACCCCATGCTCACAGACCCTATGCCACCTCCGTCAGAAGATCTCTCCCTCCATGAAGGTATCCGATTGAGTACTCAACACCCTATATCTCAATATGTTTCCTATGATGCGCTGACTCCTTCTTATAAAGGGTTTGTGTCGTCCCTTGCTTCGGTCTCTATTCCATCTACCTGGCAGGAGGCACTTGAACATCCTGATTGGAAAAGGGCAATGGTAGAAGAAATGACAGCTTTGGAGAAGAACAATACTTGGGATTTAACCACCCTTCCATATGGGAAGAAAACAGTTGGGTGCAAGTGGGTCTTTGCGGTCAAACAAAATTCCAAAGGCATAGTGGAACGTTTCAAGGCAAGATTAGTGGCGAGAGGGTATACTCAAACTCTTGGCATTGACTATCAAGAAACCTTTGCTCCTGTTGCAAAAATGAATTCTATTCGAGTCCTGCTGTCATGTGCTGCATGCAAGGGTTGGGATCTCATCCAATTGGATGTTAAAAATGCCTTTCTTCATGGCAATTTGGAAGAAGAAGTGTATCTGTCTCTTCCACCCGGTTTTATCTCTCAGGGTTCAGATGGAAAAGTTTGCAAATTGAAGAAGGCTCTCTACGGCCTGAAGCAATCCCCAAGGGCGTGGTTTGGACGGTTCCATAGTGCTATGGTCTCCTTGGGGTACAAACAAAGTCATGCTGATCATACTCTGTTTATCAAAAAGAGGGCCAACATGATAACAATTTTAATAGTCTATGTGGATGACATTGTTATTACAGGGGATGACATTGATGAAGTAAAAGCCTTAAAGAAAAACACTTGGCACAAGAATTTGAGGTGAAAGATCTTGGCAAACTGAAGTATTTTCTGGGTATTGAAGTTGCCAGATCTAAGAACGGTATTCACATCTCTCAACGGAAGTACATTCTTGATCTCTTAGAACAAACGGGTCTGAGTGGGTGTAGACCTGCTGACACTCCCATGGAGGTTAACCACAATCTTGAGAAAAATGATGGCGATCTTATAGAAGATGTTAAAGGCTATCAAAGACTTGTAGGGAGATTGATCTACTTGTCTCATACTAGACCGGACATTACTTACGCCGTTGGAGTTGTGAGTCAATACATGCACTCTCCGAGGGCCAGACATCTCGATGCTGCTCATCGGATCTTGAGATACTTGAAAACTTCACCTGGAAGAGGAATTCTTTTCACCTCTAATTCTGACCTGAAGATCGAAATTTATATTGATGCTGACTGGGCAGGAAGTGTTGAAGATAGGCAATCCACGTCTGGGTATTGTTCGTTTATTTGGGAGAATCTTGTCACTTGGAGAAGCAATAAGCAACAAGTCGTCTCCAGGTCTAGTGCTGAGGCAGAATTTCGTGCCATGACACATGGCATTTGTGAAGGACTCTGGCTGCGCTCCCTCATGAGTGATGTGGGGTTGAGTGAAACTGCTCCTATTCGGCTGTACTGCGACAACAAGGCTGCCATTAGCATTGTCAACAATCCTGTTCAGCATGATCGCACTAAACACATTGAGGTGGACAGACATTTCATTAAGGAGCACATTGAGAAGAAGATCATATGTATTCCCTTTGTTCCCTCAGAAGGCCAACTTGCAGACATTCTTACAAAGAGTCTTGGGGCAAATCTTCACTATGGCTTGATTGACAAGTTGGGCATGAGAAATATAACATGTCCAACTTGAGGGGGAGTGTTAGATTTTATGTTGAGTTTATTATTTTTTGTGTGTGTTTATCCCTGTATTATCCCCTCTCTATATAAGAGGGGGTTTAGTATGTTTTCAATTGATCAGAATTTACCCTAATTCCAACAGTTTCTAATAACAAATTGAAATAATAAAAATAAATAAAATGCTTGTAAGTAAAATAATAGAATTTAGTTTTATTTAAATATTGTAATGTGCATTATATTTGATTGAATCAAGCTAGCCCAAAACAATTGATGAAATCATTAGTCAGATACCCAAGTTGAAGTTTACTTAAATGATTTTTAGTCGAATGCACTTAAAATATATTAATGTTTACATATTTATATATACACATATATCTATATATCTATACATATATTATAATATATAAATTATGTATATCAATTTATTATTCTTTATATACACAAATTAATACATAAAATATATTTTTGTTAGTGGGTTTGAACATATTTCATCTATATTTTTGCAGCAAGTATAAATATCTCTTGAGATTTCACAAGTTCTTAATTGGCAGAGTTGTAAGGCTCTAAATTAATTAGTACTAGGCCCTCAGTTCGAATGCAAACCACGCACATTTTTTATAAAAAATAATTTAATTGTTGCTGTTTGAATAGCCCGGTCATTAAAAACCGGAACGTGTTTTCGGTTTGCCAGGTCAATTGCTCGGTTCTGCGGTTCCCAGATCCGCATCAAAAGCGGTTTTTAATACAAGGCTGAGCTGCCAAGAGGACCAGGTCAGGTCCAACCAATCCGACTGGCCAGTCCAGTTTTCTAAACGTTGCCTAGCATGATGCATCTTCGCTCAAATAAGTTGTTGTTTCCTTCAGCTTTGTTTGGTGATTTCAAAATGATAATTGACTTTTAGAAGCTTGAAAAGACTATTGTAGTGTCTGTTATATGGATTTGACTTCTATGTTATGGGTCCCTCATCATTTGTTCAGTAGCTTCACCAAAGGTGGGGATGGAGACTGGAGCCGTGCTCGACCGAAGGAGAAGACGCGGGAGCCTTGTTCAACCCAAATCTAATTTAGGGAGGAGAAGAGAAGAAAATGAGAGAGTAAGGGAGACAATTCTTGTCTCCTTTATTCATGACCCTCGGGGTCTTTAAATACAACTACAGAAGGCATATGCACAATAAGTTCAAGCACTTGGTTTATATAAAAAGAACCCGCATTCGACTTAATACAACATATAGCACAATAATAAAAAATGTAATGGATGATAGAATGGTCGGGTCCCGGTACATGGCCCATAACATTTTCTACTGTGTTGATACTATATCCTGAATATGTTTATGTTTCTTTGACTTGTCTCAGCACTCTGCTTGTTTTAGTTGGTTATCTTATTATGTCGATGGAAGAATTTTTTGAGATCATAGAAGATGATCAGGTCTAGCTTAAATTTTAAAAAAATAGATTATTGAAGATAATTTATTTTTTGAAAAATTGCCTATGCATTAAAGCAGAAAAGAAAGTACAAAACTATGCGATTACACCATGTCATCCAAATCAGATTGGACAAGCTCGACAAACTCAGGCGGAGAGCCGACAATATTAACCACACAAAATTCCCTTGCAAAGCAAACCAAGCCTAGAAGTGGGCAACTCTATTCGCCTCCTGGCACACATGCTGAAAACGAAGCTGAGGAAAGTAGCTAAGAAAGGAGAAGTACTCCTCGCCATCATCAGACGCACCCCAGCCTCCACGCTTCAGGCTCTCAGAAAAAAACATTAATCAAATTTTTGCAATCTCCCTCCACAATGGCCCCACAAACATCAAACAGAGATCGCTCAACAAAAGACTTCAAAGTTCAAACAGAGATCATTGAAGATAATTAGGTTTAGCATTCCGTAACTCAGAAAGCATCAGTTAATTTTTCCTTATTCGGACATTTGATGGATGGAAGTATCTTTTGTTTTAGTGAGATATTATCTCCACTTGGCCATATTTGAACTGATCCTTACTGACCCCGATGCTTTTATACTCTTTTTTTTCTAAGCTCAAACCCCTTTCCTCATCTCCACAAAGTACCTTGTGGGAATGGCCAGAGTATAGCACTTGCTATTATTGCTAAATGTTTGATTTTTGCTGCCTTCCTTGACAAGATTAGATTCATATTTTCTAGCTAATGCAGCTTTGCAGACACCAGTCACTTGTTGCATTTTTTATGCATTAGTTAATTTTGACGTAAGTAATTATTTTACTATTTTTTGAACATCCAGGAGTGTTTGTGTGCTCTTGTTTGTGATGATTCAGATGTCGTATCTCGTGCTGCCCAAGATTCCATTAGCTTGCTTTTCCACTCCGGCAAGAAATTTATGAGAGAAACTGACTTCTCTGAATTGTTTACGAGGTGAGTGATTATTTATGCTCATTAAAAGAAACATAGTCTTCGGTCAATGATCAAGTTATAATTTTTAACAGCTTTCTAGAAAGACTTCCAAAAGTGGTTTTGGGAAGCGAAGAAATAGTTGCACTTTCACATGCCAGGAGATTGCTCGCATTAATGTATTTTGCAGGACCAGAGCTTGTAGTTGGCCACATGTTTTGCTCACCTGTAAGTATAGGAATGACATTTTATATTATATGGGTGATTGTTTATTTTAAGTTGGAAGCAAGTTGATATTTGATTTTTTTAATAAACAATTTGTTGTCTCTATTTTTTGCACCTATCTTAGAAAAACGATGCCTTTCCAGTTTGGGTGAATGATCGGGTCTCGGAGGTTAAGGCCGTGCTTCAAGTTGGTCCGTCTTTTTTAAAACCTTATAGATTGGTATCTGGGATTGATTTTGGCATTTCAATCAGATCTTTTGAGTTAATTCCCCTTTTTTAAATTAACACCTACTATCTAAGTTCTTCTAAAAATATTCATTCAATAGTGATCTCATGCCATATTCAAATAGTCCTCTCTTGTCTTTTCCAAAATATCTTTCTAGCTTGTAAACAATAATTTCCTCTCAATTTTCATTCATTCCAAGCATATGGGTTTCTTATTTTTCACGTAGGTCCCTGTTTTTGTGAAAAAATGTTGTTCGGGAGAAATGAATGAAGGAATGCAAGTAGCTTAGCAGCCTCATCTTTGAAAATAAAATGAAACATACTCATCAATCAAGATCAACGTGCTTACTCTAAATCTATTCCTAGTGCTTACCTTACGACGTTCGCATGATCCGCGGGACACCAATTGATACGAGCAACGGAGAACTCCTCCAAGAGCAAAGTCATCGACTTCTCTAGTGCAACCAACAATCCCTCATCCAGGTCTCGTTTCCTTCTTAATAAAAAGATAAAATACAATTACAAATTCTTCCCGTCATACAACTTAAAAATATTACATTAGGAACCATAGGAGGGTTTTTAAATTAAACAAAACTTAAATCCTCGCATTCTAAACCTGGATTAATAGGTCCAATTAAAATTGACGCATAGCTGTGCCATAGTAGGTACTGGGAAATACCTTTCTCAGCCTAAGAGCGAGCGTCGATGCTTTACCATTCATTCCTTATTGGAGAGTCCCCCTCTCATTCGTAGGTACTGTGAAATACCCTTCTCAAGCCTAAAAGCTAGCGTCCATGCTGTACCGTTAATCCTTATTGGAGAATGCTCTTGTTAAGGGCCGCTCATTCAGGTTTTGAACCCCGGTTGAGCCACATAACAGGGGCGCGGCCCGCACACCTCAACCCATCACCGCCTGTGTTTTCAGCGCGAGAAGTTGTTGAGGCCAAGTCTCTAACCCTTCACCTCCTTGATGTAAGCTCTTAACACCAACTCACATCAAGGAGATGAAGAGTTTGAGACCCGACATTCAAAATAATATGTCTAATGGAAAGGAGTCGATTTTCTTACCTCGGTATTACGACGCTCATAAACATGGTGAGGTGGCGTGATTTTTCTGGATTGCTGATTTCTACACAATGATTTCCTTTCTTACCCTGGGATTTTGATGGGTAAACATTAATGTTAATTGGGCTAAGGGGAAAAGGGTGATTAACACGTAATTAGATATTAGTTTCCTTACCTACCCTTAGCGAGAGTAATTAAATTGTGACGAGGTTGAGTTGGAGTGGAGTGGGCCTCCTCCGCTAAACTTCTGGTTCCTCCTTCCCACAACTAGAGTTTCTTTGATCCTAAAAGGAGTTCACCCACTGAAATAAGAGAGATCTGAAAATCCCTTAAGTTAGGGTTTAGTTTCCAAGGTGAATACGTGAAGGAACAAAAGGGGGAAGTACTTGCGAAGACCCAAATTTCCGGGCTTCCCATATGATTTCAAGAAGCGAGCAGAATTTCAATAAAAGAGTCGCAACACATCTAAATGCAGTACGAAGAATATCCAAAACGGTATTTTATTCATTTATTCATTACTGTTACAACATTTGATAAAAGAAAAGGAATACATGAGTACTACTTATATTCAATACAGAAATCACAAAATGGGTCTCTACAGGAGTCCTTATGCTTTATGTGAACCTCTCCAATGCCCTCAAAGATCTTGAGCCATATCTTCGTTAGTTCTTCAGCCGGAATCCTCTTAGAGTCTTAGGAACACTAGGAGACGCTCTTGTTGCCTAAAAAAAATTTGTCGACAATGGGTTAGTCATAAAAATTATGACTATGTGAGATAAATATTTCGTGAAATGTTGTACATGCAAACAATGAAAATATTATCAATATGCATGCAGTACAATAATCATTAATTTCATTCTCTAAACAGAATCTAAATTTTACCCCTTATTTGTAGTTACATAAAATAGGAAAATGCTCCAGAATGCAAAATTGAATTGGCCGCACGCCCGAAGGGCAAAATTGTAGGCTCACCCCTACTGGTGAATCCATCAGTAGATGCCTCTACATCATAGGATTCGAAACCTTCACATTTTTCAAACGCAGAGTTTTAAATTAATTTTATCTTGTCGTGAAAACATGAGTTTTTAAATAAAATGATCCCCTCAGAAATATATATATCGCTTTCATGTTTTTCCCTCGCTCACATATTATTCCATAGCGATATCTTAATGAGTTAAACTCATATGCACAAACACTTGTTTATTTCAAAAAATAAAGCAGAAAAATAGAAGAGTAAGTGAGTAGACTAAATTAAGAAATAAAAAAACTCACAACAGATTTGCCTTTGTCCAAGTTCTTATTCGCATTTCCGTCACGGTTCTCTTGTGACGTCATCCTCTTGTTTCGGGGTCTTGAGAACCACTGAAATTATACGCACGTTTTATTGGGTTGCGTCACTTGATATTCGTAGCCGTAATGCTTACAAAAAGTCGTAAAAATCCCAAAAAGTTAAAGAAATGCCAAAACTGTCTGAAAAGGTATCCAAACAAAATAGTCCTCAACCGAGACTGTAAATCTTAATCTTAGCCGACCAAACGACACAAAAATAGCCAAACTAGCTCGAAAATATCTCAGAATAACTTTGCAAAATCAGCCCAAAAGCAAAACAAAACTTTTTAAATTGGCTAACCAATAAAATTAACTAAAAGCATTAGCTAATCAACACAGATCAATCCCCCCCCCCCCCCCCCCACAAAAATCAGCATTTTAATTAAGGAAATCAACAGAATTTCAGAGATTTTAGTACCCCCAATACTCAAAAAATAGTCTAAGTAGAGTAATTTAGCCAAGTAAGGAGGAAATAAACCAAACTAGCCAAGGGAAAAGGAGAAAGAATTTCCTTACAGCAAGAGGGTGAGGAGAAAGGCACTGAACAGCTACACTGAAGCTCGGGAGCAACAACAAGGAGCACAACAATTCTGGTTCAGCAGCAGAAGAGGAACAGTAGCAGGGCAGCAACAAGCCCTAAACGTCAGCTCTAAAACTGTCGGCACAGACGCGACGGAAGCGAAGCAGCAATGGCATGGCGAAGTCGTCGGTACAACGAAATGGCGACGGTACAACAACAGCAATATCGTCGGCACGAAAGCACGATAGCAATGACGCAGTACACTCGACCCAGCTCCGCCAGCTAGAGGCACAGAGAAAGAGGGAAATGATGTAGAAGAAGGAGAAGAAGATGGAGAAGATTTTCACTGTCGACTCAGAGCAGCAAGTGGAAGAAATCGCCGGAAATCGCAGAAGCAGAATGACGATGGAATGGCAGTGCGGGAGAAGCAGGAGCTCGGGATCGACTTATAGTAATGAAGTAAGCGGCTAGCGACAAGGTAAGCCAAACCCCGCTCCAGATGTTATTTAACCGAACCCATCATAATACCCGGCCAACACCTATCACAGCCAACATGATTATCCTCCAACACAACTACAGCCAACACAAGTGAACAAACAACCAACATTAAATATCCAACAACCCACTACATCCAGCCCATTTATACAAGTCATCCCATATCTAATTAAACATCCCACATCAAAGGCATCAAGCCCAAATAAATAAAATTGCAACCCAACCAAATGAAATATTAAATGAAAATAAAAAGCAAACCATAAATCAAATCAAATAAAACATAAGTGCCTTTTTTATCATCGGGGAAATAAATCAAAGTGAGTGCGCAAAATATTATGGTGTTACAATCCTTCCCTCCTAAAAAGAACTTTTCGTCCTCAAAAAGATAAAGATCACTTCAGTCATCAAAAAGAATATTTACAATATTCACATTAAGGAAACTACATTTATTTTTTGTTATAAGTAAATGATCGCGGCATAATCAATCGTTCTTCCGAAACTTCTGGAGGAGGTATTGGAGAAAGTGCCGGTGCCGAAGCTAAGGATTCAACAAACATTTGATATAATTGTTGCTGCAGAGGAAATTGTCTGCGAGAATTGATTTCCTTGTTTAGGAGTTTTGGACATTTTTTCTTTGTATGATTAGGCTGACGACAATATTAACATGCTCCAATCAGACATTCGCCTCGATGAATTCGGTCACACTTGGCGCATTTTGTCAAGTTTTCTTGGGACGCATTACTGGTTGTTGGACCAGGTTGAATTGTCCTAGCAACAACTTTAAGTTGAGGTTCTTCTTACGTTTGTGGTTCAGGTACTTTTCTTTTACCACTTTCTCAACGTTTCTGTGACTTTTCTTGATCAATCTCTACCAGTCGTCCCCTCTCAACTGGCTTCCCATATTCTAAAATATCAAGAGATACCGACAAATTGTGAATGTCGTCTTGCAATCCATGTTGGAAGTGTTGGCAACGATCTTCTTCAGTGGGCATGAGAGAGTCGGCATAGTATGCTAATTTGGAAAATTCCGCCTCGTACTGCAGAACTGTTTTTGTTCCTTGAACGAGTCGCAGGAATTTGTCCTGTAACACTCTTTTCTTTGATCGCGGTACAAACAAATTAGTAAATTCTTGAATAAAGTCTGGTCACGTTAGAAAGTCACGTCTGGCGAATTTTGTAGCAACTATGTTATTCCACCAACGTTTAGCGGTGCCTTCGAGTAGAAATAAGGCTAATCCTACCTTTCGATCAGCAGGACAGTCCATGACTTGGAAGATTGTTTCTAGACGAAAAATCCAATCTTCAGTTTCTAAGGGTGACAAACCTCCAACAAAGATTGGCGGTTTTAACTCCATGAATTGTCTGAGATCATAGTCTATTTGTCGGGGTTGAGGGACTTGTGCTACAGGCGGAATATCATGAGGGGGGTTCATTGGATTTTGTCGAGTGGGATTATTAGGAGGAAGTGTCGGTCCTAACGCAGCTAACATACTAAAGAATAACTTCAGGGCTTCCGCAATAGCGAATACAATTCGGAAGGATGTTGCCGATGACCATTGTCACTTTCTTCAGATCTGGTTCTTTGCTGGACTTCACGTTCTTCATGCATCCTTTGATGTCGTCAGTTGGAGTATACTTGAACATGTTTCTATACATAAGTTTTTAATTTATGTTACATTTTTAACTTGTTATGACTTCACACTGTTTATGATACGACACAATTTATTGAAATCGTTTCCCTCTGATACCAAGTTGTGAAGACCCAAATTTTTGGGCTTCCCAAATAATTTCAAGAAGCGAACGGAATTTCAATAAAAGAGTCGCAACACATCTAAATATAGTACAAAGAATATCCAAAACAGTATTTTATTCATTTATTCATTACTGTTACAACATTTGATAAAAGAAAAGAAATATATGAGTACTACTTATATTCAATACAGAAATCACAAAACGGGTCTCTACAGGAGTCCTTATACTTTATGTGAACCTCTCCAATGCCCTCAAAGATCTTGAGCCATACCTTCGCTAGTTCTTCAGCCGGAATGCTTTTAGGAGCATTAGGAGACGCTCCTGTTGCCTTAAAAAATAGGTCCACAATGGGTTAGTCATAAAAATTATGACTATGTGAGATAAATATTTCGTGAAATGTTGTACATGCAAACAATGAAAATATTATCAATATGCATACAGTACAGTAATCATTAATTTCATTATCTAAACTGAATCTAAATTTTACCCCTTAATTTTAGTTACATAAAATAGGAAAATGCTCCAGATTGTATACTTGAATTGGCCATACCCCCGAAGGGCAAAATTGTAGGCTTAACCCTACTGGTGAATCCATCAATAGATGCCTCTTCATCATAGGATTCAAAACCTTCACATTTTCCAAATGCAGAGTTTTAAATTAATTTTATCTTGTCGTGAAAATAAAAGTTTTAAATAAAATGATCCTTTCAGAAATATATATATCGCTTTCATGTTTTTCCCTCGTTCACATATTATTCCATAGCAATATCTTAATGAGTTAAACTCATATGCACAGACACTTGTTTATTTCAGAAAATAAAGTAGGAAAATAGAAAAGTAAGTGAGTAGACTAAATCAAGAAATAAAAAAAACTCACAACACCTTTGCCTTTGTCCAAGTTCTTATTCGCATTTCCGTCACGGTTCTCTTGTGATGTCATCTTCTTGTTTCGGGGTCTCGGGAACCACTGAAATTATACGCATATTTTATTGGGTTGCGTCACTTGATATTCGTAGCCGTAATGTTTACAAAAAGTCGTAAAAATCCTGAAAAGTAAAAGAAATGTCAAAACTGTCTGAAAAGGTATCCAACCAAAACAGTCCTCTCAACCGAAACTGTAAATCTTAATCTTAGCCGATCAAACGACACAAAAATAGCCAAATTAGCTCAAAAAATCTCAATATAACTTTGCAAATTCAGCCCAAAAGCAAAACAAAACTTTTCAAATTGGCTAACTAATAAAATTAGCTAAAAGCATTAGCTAATCAACACAAATCAATCCCCCCCACAAAAATCAGCATTTTAATTAAGGAAATCAGAAGAATTCCAGAGAATTTAGTACCCCCAATACTCAAAAAATAGTCTAAGTAGCGTAATTTAGCCAAGTAAGGAGGAAATAAACCAAACCAGCCAAGAGAAAAGGAAAAAGAATTTCCTTACAGCAAGAGGGAGAGGAGAAGGGCACTGAACAACTACACTGAAGCTCGGGAGCAATAGCAAGGAGCACAACAGTTTGGGTTCAACAGCAGAAGAGGAACAGTAGCAGGGCAGCAGCAAGCCCTAAACGACAGCTCTGAAACTGTCGGCACAGACGCGAAGCAGCAATGGCACGACGAAGTCGTCGGCACAGCGAAACGGCGACGGCACAACAACCACAATATCATCGGCACGAAAGCACGACAACGACGGCGCAGTACACTCGACCCAGCTCCGCCAGCTAGAGGCACAAAGAAAGAGGGAAATGAAGTAGAAGAAGGAGAAGAAGATGGAGAAGATTTTCACTGTCGACTCAGAGCAGCAAGAGGAAGAAATCGCCGGAAATCGCAGAAGCAGAATGACGATGGAATGGCAGTGCGGGAGAAGCAGGAGCTCGGGATCGACTTATAGTAATGAAGTAAGCGGCTAGCGACAAGGTATGCCAAACACCGCTCCAGATGTTATTTAACTGAACCCATCATAATACCCAGCCAACACCTATCACAGCCAGCATGATTATCCTCCAGCACAACTACAGCCCCTTTTTGGTGATTGACCGAACAGAACAAAGAGGCTAGTCCGTCCCCCAACATCAAAAGTGCATTTTGCCATTTTCACTCATGAACCAACACAAGTGAACAAGCAGCCAACATTAAATATCCGACAGCCCACTGCATCCAGCCCATTTATACAAGCCAACCCACATCTAATTTAATCAGCCCACATCAAAGGCTGCAAGCCCAAATAAATAAAAGGGCAACTCAACCAAATGAAATATTAAATGAAAATAAAAAGCAAACCATAAATCAAATCAAATAAAACATAAGTGCCTTTTTCATCATCGGGGAAATAAATCAAAGTGAGTGCCCGAAATATTAGGGTGTTACAGTACTTACCTCTAAGACAAAGTGAACTTTAGGCTACAGAAGCATCTCTTTTGATGTGAATAGCAGTCTTAGGAATCCTTGAATCTCACAAGGGTGCTAACGGAATTCCTGGAGAGCAAAACTGAAACTCTTAGAAAGATTGGAATGCCACCAAGGAAGAAGGAGATAGGAGAAATTAAGAATATTCAAATCCTTGGAGGATACTTTCCTTAAGCGCCGACTAGAGAAAGTTTCTTGCACTGAAACAACACTGGATAGGGAACGTCGGCCTCCTCAAGCAGCAAGGGTTCAGCGCCTAGGTTTTCCTAGAGGGATTGATGCCGACCGAACTTGAAGCCGCCGACAAAATCACGTCGTATGAGCGCAACGCTGTCCGAAATCGGGAGCAGAAGAGGTGTCACCCTAGCCTTCTTACTATCGTGCCGAGCGGGAGAACGAAATAGCGAGCGACGGTTCCTTACTTTGAGCTCCATCGAGCTTTATACATGCGGTTTAGGCATCAGTTACTAAAGGGAACCGATTGATGGGGGAAAATAAAAATTGTGGTTTGCGGTTACCATAACCGTATCAGTTTCCAATTGAACCGATGTCGGGAAATTTTATCATCTCAAAATTCTATAAAGAAAGACATGATGTACTTAGGCATTAGTGAGATTATGACAAAAAAATAGGGCACAATGGCGACAAAGGATCCATATAGCCGACCCCATTATAGCGGGATAAAGGCTTGAGTGTTGTTGTTGTTGTGTCATTGACATAACTGCGCGCTACGCTCTTGTACCAACACCAAGAAGCGTCGAATGATTTTTATTTAACGACTAAAATTTATTCGTTGATTAACACTCAAAAATTAGCCATACTAAAATTGTACCTTGACATAACGTTTGCTCGATCAATTTTGCTTGCAATCGGACCCTGAAATTTAAATTTTACTTTCGTAAATTTTGGATGTTACAATATCCTTCTCCCCTGAAACTCTCCTCCCGATCTCCCCCGATTGTAGAAATGAAACCTTCCCCCCTCCACTCCGATGGAGACATCGACGGTGCCGACGTTCGTATCTAGACATAGCATCAACATCTCGCCTCTCGACGACCTCAACCTCAACACCACTTAGCTCCGAAATCTCTCTACCGTCCTCCCGTCCTCTCGACGGAAACAAATTTCAGAATCTGCAGCATTTCTGGCTTGCCTTAGCCTGCTTCAACCTCATCGGTGTTTCTGGCTTTTGAATCCATGAGGACAGTAGGGTTTCACCAAATTAGGGTTCCAGGCTTCCAGCAAATAAAGATCCACGACTTTTTTGTATTTTTCTGTTCTGTTCCTGCTTGTGAATCCACAAGATATTTTCGCTTTTGTTTTTGTTCTGTTCCATCCCTTGAATTGCAGTTCTATTGAATTGAAAATTCTCTTATGTTGGGCATGCCAGCTAATACCTGTAATGATAGTTTTGGTTTAGGCCTATAATCAGTCTTTTTGTTAGCACCTTTATTGTTAAATCAAAATGTTAGTAATGTTAGATCAAAATGTCTGTAATGTATTTAGCCATATTTCATGATCACCATCTACTAGTTAGTAGTATTTAATGGTTGTTTATTTGTGGTGTAAATAACCCAATCTTTATTTGAATCGACTTCCAAACCCAGATTGGTATGATGGAGTAGTTATTTTATGGTTTAGTAAACCTATTTCTTTGGATAAAAAATGATTTTTTTCATATACTTTGTGGTTGGTAATTATTTTTTGGAAAAAAAATTCACTCAAAACGCTGTTTTATTTCCAAACAACTTTTCCAAAACTCTATTTTACAAACTCCATTTCAACCAAACTATTTTTTAACAAAACTTCATTTTCCAGAATCAACATTTTTCTTATCAGCAGCTTTTCATCATCTGTTTTCTATCAGCAACAACCCAACCAAACAGAGCCTAAGTGAGTTTCTTACCTCTTCAATCGCATTACAGGTAAATACGAAGAGTCAGCATCAATATGCAGTTATAAGTTCTATATAAACATGTGTAGTAAAAGCACGAGAAGAAAGTACCGTACTGTACAGTGAGCTAGTATAACAAAAATAAACAATTTATGGTATCAAATTCTTATTTCTTGCATTCTTATTCATTTATATATTTAGTTCAGAATTCATATCATAGTTCGTTCTTTTGAAATGTTGAGGGTCAATTTCAATTTTCTCAAATGTTCGGGCCTATTGTATCAATGTCCGTTACAAGGCGCTCAACAACGTAACATGATTCCACGCCTCCTAGATTAGACATTTCAATATCAACTTTTGTAGGAGTTCAACCCCCCTACAGGGTGTAGGAGTTCTACCCCCCCCCCCCCCACACACACACACACAAGGTGTATGAGTATGTTGCTCCACCCCCCTACAAGCCTGACCTTTAGTTTTTCGATGCGTCGATGCATTCTCAATTTTCTTATTTTTTTCATAATCCAATCGTATTCATTTTCAAAATATAGGAAATAATTATATAAATTTTCCCTCAGAGTTTCCATCGCTTGTTAATCCCTGTTTAGCTTTTTTGCGATTTTATATTTTCAGTGATATTACATCTTCGAATTTATTCAATTCGTATTCATATTCAGTGTCCATGCAAGAAAATAGCTCAGAGTAAAATAGTTCTACATGTTCATAATTCAAAATAATTCAAATGTATATGTAATCAAAGTGGTAAGGACTCACCACTGTTTTTCCTTTGCCCTACTCCTTCATAGAATTTTCGGCGCGTCTATCGTCGGATGACATCCTTTACAGTATCTAGTAAATCATTTACTTTAGGGTTGCACCGTTAAATAGTTACGAGTGGATTCCTATGACGGCCACAACTCCGACCTATAGGAGTTGCCTAGGAAAAGATTAGCTTAGGTGATTCAAAAAGAAAGCAGACTTAAATCAGAATTCAGGCATCATTTGGTGCGGCGGTGACGGGCGCAACCGGTTCTTTAGGACTAGAGGGTGGAGTCAGGGATCTAAACAGAGGTTTCATGGGGCTTTTCCTAGGCACTGCCGGAGCGGATGCGGCAAACGCCATCGGGCGTCGTTTGTTTTGCTGCTTTCCGGCGGCATTTGCTCCGAACGCTGGCGTCAAAACGCCTAAACAAATGAAGCCTCGACCACTAATGACTTCAATAAGGGCTACTAGATACTTCATATTTCAGCCACTCAACACTTCATTCAAAAGACAAAGAGGTAGCCAACAAATGGACAGCCAAGAATATACATCAAAAGCTAACAAAATGCAGCCCACAATAGGTATTAACAGCAGCCCAACTGCAGCACAAAGAGATGCTAACAACAACTCCAATGGCTGCTAACAGCAGCACCAAGGGCTACCAATAGCAGCACCAAGTTCAAGGCAAAACCCCCATCAAAACAACCGGTCAGCACCAGTAAAAATAGTCATCACGGCTCAAGGAAACATTTAAAATAGCCCACCAAAACAGCTAGCACAACATCAAAAACAACCGGACAATTCAAGATAAAACAACACAGCACAACAACCTAATTCCGAAGTAAACCCCTATCAAACCAGTTGGTTGGCCAACTACATGGAAACAACAGCCAACAAAGGGCATGCAGAACTTAAAGCAACATAAAGACTATCCATAAACCAACAGAAATCAACATCATTTATACTAGCAGATGGGAGGAGGAATAGAGGAAGAGGGAAATAAATCCCCAAATCAGAAAATCCCCCTAACAGGAACCCTAGCCGGCAACCATAAGGTTTCAGCAATTAAAAGACGAGAGAGAGAGAGAGAGGAGAGAAACTCACAGTAAAGGGGATTCAATTCAGCCCTAACTATCGGCCAAGTATAGAACCCGCCAACCAACAATAGAGTAAGAAGGAGGAAGCAGCTTTCTCAGCTTCTTCCAGCACCAACGACCAAGGAGGAGAGGGAATCGAGACAGGGGAACGAAAATTGGAGCAGCCCTAGGCAGAAACCAGCAGGTCAAGAGATCCAGGAGGTGAAAATGAACATATCGGGAGAAGGAGCCAAATGCGGGTATGTACATGTACAAGGCCAACAGTCATAGCTTAAAGGATTTCTTCCAGTAGACATAAGCAACATTCGGCCCACTCCCATTAAAAATCCTATAATATAGCATCAGCTACACCATTACACTTAAGTCATACAGCCATAAATTAACCATCCAGACAGCCGGTCCACAAGGAACTCCAATCTGGCCAGCCCAAATTAATTAGCCACCTCATGTAATTCAGCCATTAGCCCTTCCAGCCTAATGTCCAGCCAATGCAAATGAATCCAAATTAGCCACTATTTAAGCATGCACATAAAGTGCATTGAATAATAAAATACGAAACGATCGTCGCAAAACCTCAAAAATCTCAAACATCAAAAATAAACATGAGATGTCGAATCAGCACTGAATTTTATTTTCATCATCGGGTAATTATTCTCATTTTAACATATTTTATTTATATCACAAATAGCGTTCAGGTCTTACAATAGGACCATAGAGGATATAAGTTTTAATTAGTTCTTGACATGACATGTTTACTTTTTAAGTGAATTCATAACATGTTGTAATTTGACTTCCAGATGATGACCGCTCGTTTCTTGGATTATTTGATACTTTCTTTGAGTCCTAATTCACAGTTCACTGGCTCAATCAATAAGATTATTTCATCTAAGCCACTCACCGTTGGTTACCTACTCTCTGTTGCTGAGCTAAAATCTGGCTCTCTTTCTAGTGATGCAAACAATAGTATTAATGGTGATGGTTTGCCTCTTGTATCTGAAATGTCCATGAAAAATCCTTCAGAAAACATGCCTGGTGATTACGAGTTACCTCGCATGCCTCCATGGTTCCTAAAACTTGGAAGTAAAAAGTTGTACTTGGCGCTTGCCGGAATTCTTAGACTCGCCGGCCTATCAATAATGGCAGGTATACTTATTCATTTTTACTTCTCTTCCAAATTGTGTTATGAATTTAATTTTTCCTTTAATTTTAAAATATATCCATTTACCAGATCATAATGTGCTCATATATATTATTTAATCTATGGAAATGCTAGTTATTAATAATTATGTTAGGTTGACATGGATCACTTTTTTTATTGTTGAACTATTTAATAGGGGATAGAAGCGATGTACCTCTATTGAGCCTCATTGATAATCTTTTGGAGTATATTAGGAAACTCATTTCTGAACTCAGAATGAAAGGATATAAGCAGGAAGGCTGGCAGTCTTGGTATTCTTATGGTGATTCTGCGAAGATGTTGCGCCAGACGAGTTCTGTTGTTTGTGTGTTAAATGAAATAATTTATGGATTAGCAGATGATTCAATCAATTCATGTTTGAAGTTGTTTAAGAATGAGACACAGGTTGAAGAAGCACCAAAAATGGAATTCATTTGCTATAGTGATCAACTTAAATATCGGTCTTCGTGGAAAGTTCGTCAAGGGAAGGATGTTAGAGAACAGATAATTTATTGTGTTGGGAGTATTCTGCATGAGTATACATCTTCTGAATTATGGGATCTCCCTGTAGATCCTACTTCTCAACTCAAATATGACACAGAAACAAATCTCTCATTGTATATCTTCAGGGATTCTAGAATGCTCCACCAGGTACTTATCCCTCTCTTTGTTTTTTTTTTCTTTCCTTGGGGTATTATGCCGCATTCTTAAAATTGAGTCGACTCAATTTATTTCACTCAGGTTATCATTGAAGGAATAGGTTTATTCAGTAAAGTTCTTAAGAAGGATTTTATAAACAGCGGTTTTATGCACTCAACCTTGTATTTATTGCTTGAAAACCTGATTTGTTCAAATGACGTGATCAGAAGTGCATCAGATGCTTCCTTGCATGTTCTTTCAGCAAATACTGATCATTCTACTGTGAGTACGACTGGTATCAATTATGATGTATTAAATGTTTCATGATACTGAAATTATGTTGTTCTGGGATAGGTAGGGCATTTAGTTATAGCAAATGCAGACTATATTATTGACTCCTTATGTCGGCAATTACGTCATTTGGATCTCAACCCTCATGTTCCTAATGTGCTTGCTGCCATGCTGTCATATATTGGAGCTGCAAAAGAAATTCTGCCATTATTGGAAGAGCCAGTACAATATCTATCCTTCGCACTATAAAAACTTCATTTTTCTTAGTTTGTCTTGGGAAGCTATGGTAACTAGTTCTGCTAATTTTCACTTTTCCATAGATGCGAGCTGTTTCATTGGAGTTGGAAGTCTTTGGTAGACATCAGCATTCCCATCTAACTGTGCCATTTTTAAAGGTTAGTGCAATGCTTTCTATACTCGTTGTTTACCATTTTAGTTATAACTGTTAGCAAAACCAAAATCGACAATTCTATTGATATTGTCCCCTCTATATATGGAGGCGGACCCAAGATATAGTAGCAATAATACACCTGTAGAAAATAAAAAAAACATGTAACGTATTGTAACATTCCCCCTTAAGTTGGGCGTGAGATGTTGATCATACCTAACTTGACAACAATTCTTCCAAAGATACTTCCACTCAGGTCTTTCATGATACCATCAACAAGTTGTCTATCTGAGGGAACAAATTGAGTACACACAAGTCCCTTTTCGATGTTCTCCTTGATGAAATGATAATCCACCTCAATATGCTTAGTACGATCATATTGGACCGGGTTGTGTGTGATGCTGATAGCAGCCTTGTTATCACAATACAACCGAATAGGCTTATCTGACCATAGCCATAGACCTTCACAAACACCATGAGCCATAACTTGAAACTCTGCTTCAGTGCTTGATCTCGCCACGACATGTTGTTTTTTACTCCTCCAGGTAACAAGAATTCCACCAGCAAGAGAACAATACCCTGAGGTAGATCGTCGATCGTCGACAGACCCGACCCAATCGGCATTGGTGTAGACCTCAATTTTTAGAGCCGAATTGGGGGAGAATAATATTCAACTCCCAGGTGAGGACTTTAGATATCTGAGAATTCTGTTGGCAACGCCAACATGATGAGTCTTCGGAGCATGCATAAATTGGCTGATAACACTCACAACATAAGCTATATCTGGACGGGTATGGGCCAGGTAGATCAGTCTCCCTACAAGTTTCTGGAATTCAGGAATATTTTCAATCTCCTTTCCATCATCACAACTCATTCTGTGATTCGCTTCAATTGGAGTTTCCACTGGTCAGCAGCCACTCATTCAAGTCCTCTCAAGAAGATCCAGAGTATACTTTCTCTGAGTGATAAAGATCTCATGCTTGGACCTTGCAACTTCAATGCCCAAGAAATATTTGAGAGCACCCAGGTCCTTGACCTCAAACTTAGAACCCAACTTTTGTTTTAGAAGCTTGATTTTTTCCACATCATCGCCTTTGATAACGATGTCATCAACATAAATAATGAGAGCTGTAAGTTTATCGGTCCTGTGCTTGATGAATAGAGTATGGTTGACACTGCTCTGGTGATATCAAAAAGACAACATAGCTTTGTTAAATCTCCTAAATCAAGCTCTTGGAGACTGTTTCAGTCCATATATGGCTTTCTTCAATTTGCAGACATGTCCATTGAACTTTTAGGATTAAGTCCTGGTGGGAGAGACATATAAACTTGCTCATCCAGATTCCCATGGAGGAAGACATTTTTTACATCAAGTTGCCAAAGGTCCCACCCTTTACAAGCAGCACAGGATAGAAGGACTCTGATAGTGTTCATCTTTGCTACAGGAGCAAATGTTTTTTGATAGTCAATTCCAAAAGTTTGACTGTACCCTCTTGCCACCAACCTTGCTTTACACCTTTCAACCACACCCCGAGAATTTTGTTTGATTGTGAACACCCATTTGCATCCAACCGGTTTCTTCCCAGGGGGAAGAGACACCAAATCCCATGTGTTGTACTTTTCAAGCATATCCATTTCCTTAAATATCGCTTCTCTCCACACGGGAATCTACAGAGTACTCTGCCAGGATGTTGGTATGGATATGGATGCAAGGGAAAACACAAATGTCTTTTGGAAGGTAGAGAATGAGTCATAAGAAACATAATTAGAAAGAGGGTGTTGAGTGCAGGACGGATACCTTAGCGGAGGGCGGAAGCTCGGAAGGCCCTGAGTCTGGGTCCAATGACTGATCTAGTGGCAGGTCAAGTGTTTCTGTGGGCCTCTTTCTCCATCGAGTGTACACCTACAAAGTAGGAGAGGTAAAACTTTCCCTTGAGTTTGAATGGTACTTTACGATCAGATAAGATCCCTGACGCGTCTCTCCACTTCAACCAACCCGCTTGGATTCTGTGTGTCACATCTTTATCAATACCTCCGTTCTTTTGAATTATCGATCCAAGATACTTAAAACATTCACCATGAGAAATATCTTGATCACCCAACTTAATAACGACGTCATCTGTCCTTGTACTGCTAAATTTAAGCTCCATATACTCTGTATTTGCCCTGTTCAACCTAAAACCCTTCTTTTCTAAAGTGTCTCGCCAAGATTCAAGTTTTCCATTTACACCATCGCACGTCTCATCAACCAAAACGATATCATCCGCAAACAATAAACACCAAGGTATTGCTTGTTGGATATCTTTAGTAAGTTCATCTAAGATAATGGTAAAGAGATAAGGGCTTAAAGCTGAACCTTGATGTAAGCCAACAATGATAAGGAATTCCTGTGTTAATCCTCCAGATGTTCTCACCCTTGTCTCTGAATTTGTATCTATATCTTTGATTATATCAATATATGATACATTTACACCTTTCTTTTACAAGACTCTCCATAAGATCTCTCTTGGAACTCTATCATAAGCCTTCTCAAGATCAATAAACTGCATATGCAAATCTTGTTTTCTTTCTCAGTAGTTGTCAATGAGTCTCCTCAAGAGATGTATAGCTTCCATGGTCGACCGCCCTAACATGAATCCAAATTGATTCTCCGAGATGTTAGTCTCCCGTGTTACTCTTCTTTATATTACTCGTTCCCATAATTTCATGGTATGACTCATCAATTTAATTCCTCTATAATTAAAATAATTTTGTATATCTCCAGATGTTCAGCAAAGTGCGAATTCAGATATTCATGACCATTATCACTGCGTGGGATCTAAATTTTAACATTTAACTGAGTGAAGATCATGTTATGAAACATTTTGAAGGTGGGAAATACGTCACTTTTTTACGCAATAAATATAACCAAGTAGGCAAGAAAACAGTCAATAAAAGTGACAAACCACGCACAACCAAAAATAGAGGATACGGGATAAAGTACCCAAACATCAGAGTGAATCACAAAACAAGGAACTGAACTTGGCAACGAAACATGATTAAAAGTAGTACGACAATATTTGTTAACAACACAGACATCACAAACAAAAGAAGTAAAGACAATAACAGACATAGCAGGTAACGAAAACTTCATAATAGGGATAGACGGGTGTCCTAAGAGACAATGCCAGGAATATAGGTCGGATGTGCTTGAGTGAAGGGCTAGAGGAGGTGTTACTGGGTTGGAGACGAGCACGTACAAACCATTGACCAGACTACCAGAGCCAATCACCGTCCCCGTCTTCAAGTCCTGAAACACATAAGAGTAAGGATGAAAGGTCACCGAACAATTCATAGAATTAGTCAAATGGCTAATAAAGAGCAAATTACGAGTAAAATTTGGGACATGCAAAACCGACGATAAGGTGGGAGAAGAGCAAGAGATGGATCCCTTCCCAGCAATAGAGGAAAGGGAACCGTCAGCAATGCTCATCTTATCACGACCAGAGAGAGGAGTATAAGAGATAAAACCTGAGGCGGAGCCAATCATATGGTCGGTGGCTCCGGAGCCAATGATCCAATGAGCAGAAGGATGAGCAGCAGCAGAGTGAGCACCTGGAGTCCCAGTGTGGGCATACAAAGACAAGACAGAAGACTCCATAGAAAGACCTTGCATCATGCGGCGAAGGGCAAGGAATTCATTAGCCGAGAAGCCACCAGGGAGGACAGAAGGATCAGCACCAGGCAAGGCAGGAGAGGTATCCTGAGCAGAATCAGTGAGGTGAGCAGACCGAAGAGGTGTGCAACCATAGGAGTGCCC
Source organism: Platanthera zijinensis (assembly GCA_039513925.1). NCBI lineage: Eukaryota > Viridiplantae > Streptophyta > Magnoliopsida > Asparagales > Orchidaceae > Platanthera > Platanthera zijinensis. Next base: position 189,770,675 of record CM077083.1, read on the forward strand.
AAAGCCACGACCACCATGAGGAGAAGCACCACCTTTCGGTGGAGGAAAACCATGGAGTCTGAAGCAGGTATCTCTGGTATGACGGGTCTTCCCACAATAATCGCAAAGGAGATGGTCTTTATCAGTACCCTTCATCTTAGAATCACGGGTAGGATGAGCCCCCAGCAAAGGAGTACCGACAGCAAGTGCAGAACTCTCAGGAGCAGGATCAGGAAGAAGAATCAGACGACGATCAAACTCATGTTGGACGATGCTATAAACCCTTGGAAAAGACGGTAATGACAAACGTCTCAAAATCTGAACACTAATCTGATTTAAGTCCCGATAAAGATCATGAAGAAACTCAAAGGTCCGATCGCGATCCTCCTGAGCACGGACCATAACCTCATCAACAGGGCTAACAAAGATGAGGGGATCAAAATGTTCGTATTCCTTATACAACTGGGTGAACTCCAAATAATAAGTCGATGGGGGACGATCACCCTGACGGAGTAAGGATATCTTCCGTTGCAACTGGAAGATCTGAGCAACATTGCCCTTTTGAGAATAAGTAGTCTCTGCACGTCGCCAAATATCAACTGCATTATCCAGAAAAAGATAGTGGTGAGCGATGGACTCCTGCATGGAATTTGTTAGCCAAGACATGACTAAGGAATTTTTGAATCCCATTGAGGCCACTCAAGGGCTGTCTTCTCCGGTTCCTCAGTTTGTCCTATGACATAACCAAAAAGGCAACGACTCTTAAGAGCAAGTGTAATAGAGCGAGAACAAGATAGGTAATTAGAATCATCTAATCGGAGAGTAGTAATCTGTGGAGTATTGTGATCATGACTCCCACGCAGAGAACTTGCAGGAGGAGGAACCGGTGTGGAGGTAGAATCACGGAGCGATGACATAGTAGCTCTAAGAATAGAAATCTGGAGACCACACACCACGCAAGGCCACAAGGGGCGACCGATTACACCAAGTAACGATCGAAGTAGAAGAAAGGAGGAATAGAAATCAACTCCATCCGATAACAAGGACAACAAACCCTAGGAGACGGTGTCGGAAAGGAATAAATGGCCTCACCATATGTCCAGTGCCAAAAGAGAAAGGGCTACAAACCCTAGTAAGCGGTTTGGAGAGAGGAGACTGGCCGAGAACCGACGCTAGAAGAGTCGTGGGAGGCGCTGTGCGGGAAGAGAAGGAGGAAGCGGCGCTAGAAGAGCGGCGGAAGCGGCGGTGCGGGAAGCCTGATCGGTGCGGGAAGCCTGATCGGTGCGGGAAGCCTAAGCGGGTGCGGACGCGCTGAGCGGTGCGGGAAGCCTAAGCGGTGGGGGACGCGCTGAGCGGTGCGGGAAGCCTAAGCGGTGGGGGACGCGCTGAGCGGGTGAGGCGGGGCGAGCGGCGGACGGAAGAGGAAGAGCGGCTAGAGCATTCGTTGCTCGATACCATGTTAGCAAAACCAAAATCGGCAATTCTATTGATATTGTCCCCTCTATATAGAGAGGCGGACCCAAGATATAGTAGCAGTAATACACATGTAGAAAATAAAAAAAAACATTATAACATATTGCAACATATTGTAACGCTAACCATCTAAGATATGGTTAAGAATGTTTGTGACTTCGTTAATTTTTCTAGAAGGACGGGTATAAACCTAATAATGATGCAATGCATAAATAGTTATCCAACAATTAATTAGCAATAGATTCTGAAGCTAGTAATAGAGTCCACAATCATTCACGTTTGAGATGAGACGTAGAAAAAATGTTTCAGCTAAATGATAGACAAATAGACTTTTCAGACAGAACAATTGATTGACAATTTAATACAAATTTTTGTCCCTACTGGTATGTCTGTTCATCAAATCTGCAACATGAAGTAGTATTAACTTAAAAAATTAAAACTTACACAAGCAATAGGAGTTCAGAGAGATGGTAAGAGCCCAAGAGGCTGATTCGGAGCGTTGAACAGTGAGATAATTGTAGTCCTGTGCAGAATTCAATTCCTGAAAGTGTTTTCCTGTAGCAGTGCTGTTCGGGTTAGGCGTAAACTGATGGGAGTGGCCTATTTGGAGGATTATGAGGGAGGCTGTTGGATGAAGTAATTGGGCCCTTGATGATTCTGGATAGCAATCTAGAGGGGGGGGGGGGGATAATAGAATATTCAGAATACACATAATTCATGGATATGGAAAGACAGCATGGTAGGTTATTTTTTGGGACAGGATTCAGTGGGATGGGAGGGGACTAGTGAGGGAAATCTAGGGTGGAAGTCTCATTTTTATGGAAGGATGGAGTATGTATATTTGGGCAAGTTGAGTGGTCGTTCAGTGGGAAAACGAGCAGTTACTATTCTGAATGAACAGTTATGGCCACATGGGGAATATTTTTGGTTTTAAGGTGTTTTAGGTATTTATCTTGTGATTTGAGTGGAGTAGTTACGTTGGCTTCTGCACCAAAGATCCACGAAATCGGCACCATGGGACGATCGCGAGAGTCCGACATTTCTATCCAAAATTTGTGATCTCTGAAAATCTACCTTTATACCCCATATAGACTCAGAACCTTCTATGGATTACCAAGATCGCCCAAACGTAAATCCACTAATTTTACGTGAAATAAAATTATGAAAAATATATAAAAATATGTCATCATTGATTTGAACGTGACTACCAACTCAAATAATCTATACAACTATCTTATCTCCGTCTCCAACATATACATGTGGGCTCTGATAAGTGATGACCTCTCGATTCGTGATCCCCATCACCCATTGTTTATACTCAACCATTTGAGTTATTAAAAATGTATTTTTTCAAATAATATCTAACAATATACTTTAAAATAATAACACAAGGTGGATGTCTGCTAGTGTTATTGGCAGTGGTGGTGATGCAGGGTAGACTGTGAAAGTGGACCGACACTAATGCAAATCTATGCAAGTAGTGCGGTTTGACTCAATTGAAGCTAATTTATATGATGCGTATTTGACTCGAATTAATCCGGAATTAAATTGAGCACTAAAGTTAAAGATAAGCTTAGCAACACAACATGACGTTCACAACAATTTCAAGTGAGTAAGCAAAACAAGTTCTCTTTTGCGCGAAGGGCTTTCAACTAAACTTGTACAAATTGGTTCTATAAAAAAATAGGAAAAAGAAACAATGGTACAAGCGAATCATGATTTCTAAACAACTATGCGATGTTGATCCACATATTCTGTAACGTCCCAAAATCGCGTCGCGAGGCTAAATGAGTTTGGGGTGTGTTTAGGGGGCGTGGGCTGCCGATAGCTTTTCGGACTAGGGTTTTTCTATAAAACCTAAAATTTTCGCCCTTCCCTCTCATTTTTTTCTCCCCAACCGCCCTTTCCCTCTCTCCCGGTCCTTTTCACTCTCGCTCTCTCTTTCTCACTCGGTGAAACCGGAAGGAGAAGTTGCCGGAGCTCTCTCTCCTCTCTCCTGTCGCCGTCGATAGGAGGTGCAGAGCCCGCCTCTCCCTCTTTCCCTCCCGCCGCCGTTGGCAGCAGCCGAGCCCGACATCCCGTGCGCCGCCTGGGAGGAAGAAGTCCCGATCTCTCTCGATCTCTCCCGATCTCTCTCCCTCTCTCCGGTTTTTGGAGCGTAGGAGAAGCCCAGCCTTCTTCCCTGTTCTCTTTGTCCCGGCCTCCGTCGGCTAGGGTTGAGGCCGTGAGCGCAGCCGGAAGAACGACCCTCTTGCCGACCTACCTCTCCTCTTGGCCGACCAAGAGGGATTAGGGTTAGGTTTACACTTGGGAGAGGAAGCCGTCCGGAGTTGTTGGTGGTGAGCAACTCGAGTTTGGCTAGGGATCGCAGCGAAACGTTCGATTTGGAGCTCGGACCGGTGCGTGGAAACCAAGTCCGTGACGACCAAGCTATGACTCTGAAACGCGCATTAAGGGGAACAAATTTCTTCTTGGGCAGGTGAAACCCTTAATTTTAGCATGTTTGCATGGAAGCCCCTCACCACCGACGGGTGGGGGAAATGTGCTCTCCGACAGGTCGATGTGTACATCCCCATTATTTAATTGCAATTATTATCCGGAAGCGCGAGTACGATTTTAGGCATGCTGTGTGACGCCCATCCGGACGTGTGTTCTGGATTGGTGATGTTCTGTGGGTTTTCGGAGAAGACTCCGTGGAAGTTGAATGTTTTGGAATGAGGGTCTGCCCGGAGCGACAGTTAGTACTGGAGGTGTCCTCCAGGAAACACCCTAATATTTGCATAGGATCGTTGTATCGTTAGCATTAGCTCCCGGGGAGTTTTTGTTGTGTTGTATGCGTAACCGGTCTCTTGGAGACCGTGTGCTCGCGTGTTGAGTTGTGTGTCTTGGGTGCCCAACTTTGGTGGCCACGAGTGCCAACCTTGAAACATAATGTGTGTTATGTCGTGTACGGGAAAGAGGATGTTGACCCGCGTCGTCGTCGTTAATTGGCACGACGATTTGAGCAACGAGAAAGAGCTGAACTGTACCCGCTCTATGTCGTTCGGCTAAATAGACCTAAAGTACGTGGCAATTGCTGTTGGCATAGAGTTGAGTCGAGGCTATAGGGCTGACTAGTAATGCTCAAGCGGAACCATCCAGTCCGAGATTGAGAATTGAGGTGTTTTATGTACGTTCGTATGCATGTGATGGCAAAGAGGTGGGACTTGGGGAAACCCGTACGCCGTTAAGGTGCCCTGAGTGCACGAGACGTTGGGCGATTTGCGCTATCGTCTGTGATGAATGGTGCTTAAATTGCATATTTTTATTAAATATGTAAACATGTTAATTGCTTGCAGGGATTAAGCACCACCACCCCGAGAAAGGGGTGGGGTCGTTATAATTTGTTCAGCTTCAGCTGACCGTTGCTTTGTTTGCCACCTCTTGGTGGAATGTTTTGCGTGCAGTGCTGCGGAGCCAAACAGGAAGTAGCGGGATGGAGCCCAAAGCTGTGCCGGCCCTTGAAGGCCCAAATTTTGTTATAGTTTTCATGTTTTGCCGGACTGCGTGCCGATGTTTGGAATTTATTTTTTATTTGGAGAAACATTGTTAATGTAAGGCCTTAAAGCTAGAACTCTTTGGTGTATGTGTTTTCATTCCCGGTGTATAACCGTTAGTGGACATTCCTTTTTGGGTGGTTGTTTTTAACTCGTTATTATTTTCGCTAGTTTGCAACTCTGTGTTAGGGTACTTTTAAAATTGTAAAGGAGTTATGGTTTCATTTCGTAACCCTTTAGTCTGTTCGTGTAATATGGCGTGGGGCCCTGGTCGGACCTTTTGTTATATTATTCGTGACGGAATTAGGGTATTACAATTTGGTATCAGCTTATAGGTGTCGGTTCGTGTCCGCTGAATTCGTGGTCGAATTCTTTTAAGGGGTGAAGAACACGTGTGTGCGTCATCTTAAAGACGTAAAATCACCAATGAATGTCCGCTTAGGAATGAAAACACACATGAAATATGTTAAAAACGTTGTTTGTGGAACCTTAGCGTTCCTTTGTTTGTTGTTTGCTATGTTTATCTGTCACTAAATTGCGTATTGCGCAATTATAGGTGACAAGGAGCAATGCAGAGCAATCGCAAAATCAACACTCTGCAGAAAGTAATGCACCGTCTAAGGCGCCTACGCCTTCTCCTTCTGCCGAGACAATACGTTTAGTTGCTGAAGCCGTGTTCACAATGATCAATGCGCAGCCAAGAGGGCAGTTACGCCCTGAGATGGCCCCGGTGCAGGTTGGCGTAGTTAAGACAGTGGCGGTGAGGCAAGTGCCTGCTGAGCCTTTGACAGAGAGGCGAGCGACGGAGAAGCAACTGAAGCACTTTATGAGCTTCAATCCGCCTACGTTTACGGGAACGGGATCCCCGACTCAGGCCAAGGATTGGCTCTCGCGGGTGAAGAGAATCTTGACGGCTACGAAGACGGAGGAAAGACAGAAAGTCACACTAGCCACTTACCTTTTGGATGGAGAGGCAAGGCTATGGTGGGACGAACTAGAGTTGCATCAGCTTGCGGCACGTTATTATCTGAGGTATCGATGGTGGAATTTTCGAGACTATTCCTTGCACGATATCTCCCTTCTAAGCAAAGGATTGCGATGGAAAGCCAATTCCAAAGGCTAACTCAGGGCGAGAGCCTGGTGGACGACTACTTGCATGAATTCCCTAGGTTGGGGCGGTACGCAGGAGCCTCTTTTGTTGATGAGTAAATGAAGACCAACCGATTCTATGAAGGTCTGCGGGATGAGCTGAGGCTGTTGTTGGTAGGTCTGATGACGCTGGGATTTCTTACGTTGGTAAACACTGCCCGGTTTCTGGAACAGGATATGAAAAGAGTGCATGGTAAGAAGGATCTCTCGGGGAGGAAGCAAGAGTTAAAAGCGCCGAGTTCTTCAAAGTCTGGGTTCCGCAGCAGGTGGAACAAGAAGGCTAGGTCGTCTGGACCAACCTCTTTTACTGCTTCTGGAGCTACTACGGGCCAAGGTTTGCACACGTGCTACAACTGTGGCAAGGTGGGACATTATGCTCGAGATTGTTGGAGCCGTCCCACGAAGTCTGGCAGAAAGGCGGGTGCGTCGTATGCCGAGAAGGGGAAAGCAGCGGAGTCGTCCACGTCTCATCATACGCCAGGGCAACCCAGAGTCTATAATCTTGGCCTGCAGGAGACTATTAAGCAAAACGACGTCGTGATAGGTACATTTACTTGTAATTACTGTCATGTGTACTGCTTATAATTCTTGTGTATGTTTGTTTCTCGTGCACTCGTTAGGTTTCGTATTGGTATTCAATCATCCAGCGAGAGCATTGTTCGACACCGGTGCATCGCACTTCTTCTTATCAGAAGATTTTGTTGTGCAAGTTGGAGTGCCTTGTATGTTGACAGAGGCGAAGTTGGATTTTCTCTTACCCATTGGGTGCCTAATGAGTACGGGGATGAAGAGCCACGTGAAGTTTCGAATTGGAGAGCAAGACTTCAATTTGGAGGTCGCGCTGCTACCATTGTCAGATTTTGACGTCATATTTGGCATGGATTGGCTGACAAAGTAGGGCGCGTGCATTGATTGCAAATCAAAAGAATTCTTGTTAAACGGAGAATGCGGAGATGGAACTCGTTTTACCGGTCTACGGGGTGTGAGCAAAACTTTGATGACTGCCCTCCAAGTAGTGAAAGCAACGCGAAAAGGCGTTGTGCTATTCTTCGCTTTAGTATAGGCTTCAAAGCGGAAACCCAAGCTATGTGATTTGACAGTCGTATCGAAATTTGCAGACATTTTTCCAGATGAGCTTCCCGGGGCTCCGCCTCAGAAGGAAATTGGTTTTTGCATCGAGCTTGTGTCGGGTGCCAAACCCGTGTCACGCTCTCCCTATCGTATGACGTCAAAGGAGATGACAGAATTGAAAGTACAACTGCAGGAGTTGCTTGAGCAAAGATATATACGTCCGTGCTCATCTCCATGGAGTGCACCGGTTCTTATCATGAAGAAGGACGGTAGTTTGCGCCTGTGCATAGACTAGAGAATTGAATAAGTTGACAGAAAAGAATAAATATCCGATTCCCCGCATCGATGACCTATTTGATCAGGTTGTAGGGTCCACAGTGTACTCAAAGTTGGATCTGTAGTCCGGATACTATCAACTCAGGATACGGGAGTCAGACATTCCAAAGACTGCTTTCAGCACCCGCTACAGACATTATGAGTTCACGGTGATACTCTTTGGGCTCACAAATGCGCCGTCAGTTTTTATGGATGTGAGGAATAAAGCATTCCGGGAGTACTTGGATCTGTTTGTTATCGTCTTCATCGATGATATTCTGGTGTACTCGCAGTCCGAGGAAGACCATATCGACCACCTTCACAAAGTTTTGACAATCCTAAGGTGTCATCAGTTGTATGCAAAATTCTCCAAATGCGAGTTTTGACTACCGTTAGTGGCATTTCTGGGGCACATAGTTAGTGGAGAGGTGTTGCGTTAGATCCAGCGAAAGTTGTGGCGATCCGAGAGTGGCCTGAGCTGAGAAATGTAACGGAAGTCCGGAGCTTCTTGGGGCTTGCGGTTATTACAGACGCTTTGTGGAAAAAATTTCGCGGATTGCACTTCGCCTCACTATGCTGACTAGGAAGGATCAACGGCTCGTCTGGACGCCAGAGTGCGTGCAAGCTTTCGAGGAGCTAAAAAACCGACTGATTTCTGCCCCGATTCTATGTTCGCTGTGTAGGACTGAAGGTTGTCAGGTGTATAGTGACGCCTCGGGCAGTGGTTTGGGATGTGTGTTGTGTCAACATGGGAAAGTTATCGCTTACGATTCGCGCCAACTGATGGTGCATGAGAGAAACTACCCGGTCCATGATTTAGAGTTGGCAGCCGTGGTGTTTGCTCTGAAGTTGTGGAGGCATTACTTGTATGACGTGAAGGTCGAAATCTTCACAGACCATAAGATTCTGAAGTACTTGCTAGATCAGAAAGATCTGAATATGCGTCAGAGGAGATGGATGGAATTTCTTGGGGATTACACGTTCGATATACTCTATACCACTGGGAAAGGGAACGTAGTAACAGACGCTTTGAGTCGTGCAAGTTGGATCTTGGCTCACGATGAGCGTTTGACACGTGAGCTTGAGGCCTTGGAAATCTCTTGTGTGGATCGAGGTTCATCCTCCACTGCCAGTCTTAGCTAGATGGAAGTTCAGTATGATATTGCCGATCGTGTGAGATCTGCCTTGGTGTTTGATCCAAGCATGCATCGCTATTTGTAGGAGCCCACCGAGGGGCCAAACGCTGAGGTTATACTTGAAGATGGGCTATTACGAAAGAATGGCAGGCTTTGTGTTCCTAATCATGGGAAACTGCGTGATGAATTGATGTATGAAATTCATTTCACCAAGTACGCAATTCATCATGGGAGCACAAAAATGTATCAAGACATGAAAGCGTTGTTCTGGTGGCCAGAGATGAAGAAAGACAGCTCTTTTCGTGACAAAGTGTCAAACGTGTGCGTTGGTGAAGGCCGAGTGCCGGCGGCCAGGAGGATTTTTGAAGTCATTGCCAATCCCGGAGTGGAAATTCGATGATATTTCCATGGACTTTGTGCACAGATTGCCAAAGTCGCTGTAGAAAAATGACTCGATTTGGGTGATTGTTAATCGGTTGACTAATGTTGCGCATTTATTCCAAATCAGAAAAGTGATTCAGTGGAGAAATTGTCAAAGCTGTATGCGGAGAACATCGTTCGATTACATGACGTCCCTCGCAGTATTGTTAGTGACCGTAATGGACGGTTTACGTCAGGCGATTGGAGGCATGTTCACCGTTTACTTGGCACAAATCTCAAGTTTAACACTGCCTTCCATCCGCAGACGGACGGGCAGACCGAGAGGACAAATCAGACGATGGAAGATATGTTGCGTATGTGCGTTTTGGATTTTGGACAGCGTTGGGAGGATCACCTTTTCATGGTAGAGTTCGCCTATAACAGTAGTTATCAGAAAAGCATTAAGATGGCTTCGTTCAAAGTGCTATATGGTAGGAGATGTCGTACTCTTTTAACATGGGCAGAGTCCGGTGATACCAAGCTGTTGAAACGCAAAGATATTGATGAGGAGAATGAGTCTATATGGATCATTCGAGAGCGGTTGTTGACTGCCCAGGATCGTTAGGCGAAGTATTACAACGGCAAACACCGGAACGTGGAGTTCGCAGTTGGAGATTGGGTGTACATGAAGATAAAGCCTTTCAAGGGAGTGTCGAGAGTTCGACGCTTGAAGAAGTTGAGTCCCAGGTATTTAGGGCCATTCGAGATCACCGAGCGCATCAGCGAGGCAGCTTACCGACTTGCTTTGTCGACGGAGCTGAGTGGGTTGCACGACGTCTTCCATATTTCAGTGTTGAGAAAGGCGGTGCGGGAACCCGATTCTGTGTTGGAGGCCGATAGTGTGCCGGTGGATAGTGGCATATCTACCCAAGTGACGCCGATTTACATCGTCGATAACGACACACGACAGTTGCGGAGAAAGTCCATCAAGATGGTGAGAGTCTGTTGGGACAATTGTGGTCACGAAGAGCTCTCTTGGGAGCCAGAAGAGGTCATGCGCGAGGAATACCCGATCTATTTTACTTAGGTATGACGAATTTCATTTCGTTATTCATATTTTAAATTTCGGGACGAAATTTTAGTGAGGAGGAGAGAATTGTAACGCCCCAAAATCGCATCGCGAGGCTAAATGAGTTTGGGGTGCGTTTAGGGGGCGTGGTCTGCCGATAGCTTTTCGGACTAGGGTTTTCTATAAAACCTAAAATTTTCCCCTCCCCTCTCATTTTTTTTCTCCCCAACCGCCCTTTCCCTCTCTCCCGATCCTTTTCCCTCTCGCTCTCTCTTTCTCACTCGGTGAAACCGGAAGGAGACGTAGCTGGAGCTCTCTCTCCTCTCTCCCGTCGCCGTCGATAGGAGGTGCATAGCCCGTCTCTCCCTCCTTCCCTCCCGCCGCCGTTGGCAGCAGCCGAGCCCGACATCCCGTGCGCCGCCTGGGAGGAAGAAGTCCCGATCTCTCTCCTCTCCAATTTCTGGGAGCGTAGGAGCAGCCCGACCTTCTTCCCTCTTCTCTTTGTCCCGGTCTCCGTCAGCTAGGGTCGCAACCGGAAGAACGACCCTCTTGCTGACCTCCCTCTCCTCTTGGCCGACCAAGAGGGATTAGGGTTAGGTTTACACTTGCGGGAGGAAGACGTCCGGAGTTGTTGGTGGTGAGCAACTCGAGTTTGGCTATGGATCGCAGCGAAACGTTCGATTTGGAGCTCGGACCGGTGCGTGGAAACAAACTCCGTGACGACCAAGCTATGACTCTAAAACGCGCGTCAAGGGTAACAACTTTTCTTTTTGGGCAGGTGAAGCCCTTAATTTTAGCATGTTTGCATGGAAGCCCCTGCCACCGACAGGTGGGGAAAAGATGCTCTCCGATGGGTCGATGTGTACATCCCCGTTATTTAATTGCATTTAGTATCCGGAAAGCGCAAGTACGGTTTTAGGCATGCTGTGTGACGCCCATCTGGACGTGTGTTCTGGATTGGTGATGTTCTTTGGGTTTTTTGGAGAAGACTTCGTGAAAGTTGAATGTTTTGGAATGGGGGTCTGCCCGGAGCGGCAAATAGTACTAGAGGTATGCTTTAGGAAACACAATAATGTTTGCATAGGATCATTGTATCGTTAGCATTAACTCCCATGGAGTTTTTGTTGTGTTGTATGCGTAACCGGTCTCTTGGAGACCGTGTGCTAGCGTTTTGAGTTGCGTGCCCTGGGTGCCCAACTTTGGTGGCCATGAGTGCCAACCTTGAAACATAACATGCGTTATGTCGTGTATGAGAAAAGGGATGCTGACCCGTGTCGTTGTCGTTAATTGACACGATGATTTTAGCAACGGGAAAGAGCTGAACTGTACCCGCTCTATGTCGTTCGGCTAAATAGACCTAAAGTACGTGGCAATTGTCGTTGGCATAGGGGTGAGTCAAGGCTATAGGCCTGACTAGTAATGCTCAAGCGGAACCATCCAGTCCGGGACTGAGAATGGTGGTGGACTAGTGGAGTTCACCGTTGAGGTGCTTTATGCACGTTCGTACGCTTGTGATGGAAAAAAGGTGGGACTTGGGGAAACCCGTACGCCGTTAAGGTGCCCTTAGTGCACGAGACGTTGGGCGGTTTGCGCCGTCATCTGTGATGAATGGTGCTTAAGTTGCACATTTATATTAAATATATAAACATGCTAATTGCTTGCAGAGATTAAGCACTACCACCCCGAGAAAGGAGTGGAGTCGTTATTATTTGGTCAGCTACAGCTGACTGTTGCTTTGTTTGTCACCGCTTAGTGGAATGTTTTGCGTGTAGGTGCTGCGGAGCCAAGCAGGAAGTAGCGGGCTTGAGCCCAAAGCTCTGCCGGCTCTCGAAGGCCCAAATTTTGTTATAGTTTTCATGTTTTGCTGGCCTGCGTGCCGATGTTTGGAATCAATTTTTAATTTGGAGAAATATTGTTAATGTAAGGTCTTAAGGCCAGAACTCTTTGGTGTATGTCTTTTCATTCCCGGTGTATAACCGTTAGTGAACATTCCTTTTTGGGTAGTTGTTTTTAACTCGTTATTGTTTCCGCTAGTTTGCAACTCTGTGCTAGGGTACTTTTAAAATTGTAAAGGAGTTATGGTTTAATTTCGTAACCCTTTAGTCTGTTCGTGTAATATGGCATGGGGCCCCGACCGGACCTTCTGTTATATTATTCGTGACAGAATGAGGGTGTTACATATTCATTGACAAAAGATGAAAATACAATACTAGATATTTACTAGTAAGGAGACCCAGCGTCGGGAAGTGGCGGTGGGTAGGGGTGTGCAAAAATAATCGAAGAAACGGGAAGTGGCGGTGGGTAGGGGTGTGCAAAAATAATCGAAGAAACGGGAAGTGGCGGTGGGTAGGGGTGTGCAAAAATAATCGAAGAAACAAGAATGAGAGTGGAGCCGAACCGAACGGTTTGGGTCGGTTCCAAATAGGTTTGGTTCTGGTATGGTTCCCATAATACCAGAACCGACAATTTTGGTTCGGTTCTCAGTTCCACGGGTCGGGCACCCAGAACCGACCCAAGAATTGAAAATCAATGCTAATTTTTTTAGATAACGGTTATAGTCATATTACTCAATACGTGAAAATGATTGAAAATATAATTGTATGACAAAAAATAAATTTTGAACTTGTGTAGTTGTATGCCTTTAATATTAATAGAGAACCATTATTTAATTGTCTGAGTGGACCCACTCCACAAATTTTTTCCGTCCACTAAGTGAGATATTGGTGATCCGGAGCTCATCTCGGACTTCAGAAGGTGTGGTCGCAACACGAACTGGAAGAGACGAGGCATCATCCAAGGACATGACCACGAAGATGAGATACCAAAAGGGAAGCCATAAGAGAAGCACAGGAAACCGTGCGGCAAGAGCGGGCAAAGACAGAGAGAAGTGCGACAAGTTCACTGTTGAGAAGAAGGGAAACTGCCTAGAAGAATTGAATCTGCGGAGATCTTGCGACAAGAGCGGATAGAAATGTCTCTTCCTGCAACAAGAGCATCAAGAACAGACATAACCGAATATTCCGAGGAGCGCGACAAGGAGTATAACCGAGAAGAATGACAGTCCGACGGACTAGCGATCAAGAGGAAGCGACACATGCGTCTGGATGACGGAGGCTGGCTATCAAGAGAGAGAAGAAGTCGACGGACTGGCTAGCGAATGCAGCAAATGCGGAGAGCTATCGGTCAGAGCGGCAAGTGAGTCGAGAACGACACGAACGCCCGACGCGAGCAGAGGAGCGATCCTTTGTTGTGAGAAACAACGCTCGGGAGCGTAGCAGTCAGCGGCGCGAGCAGAGGAGCGCGATTAGACACGTGAGGCGATCAGGAGATTGCAAAGGGGCAAAGACCGCAGAGGGAGGAGCGCGGGCTAAGCGGTTAGAGGAGGAGACCACGACAAGCACTGTTCAAGTGGGCCCTGTTGACAGCATGAAGGCTTATAAAACATGAGAAAGAGAAGTTTAAAGGGAGAGACAAGAGGAAATTGAAGAAGTTCTTGCGGTTAGACAAAAGGCTAACCGCAGAAAAAAGGAACAAAAACTCAGACCACGCACAAATTTTGATAATCGGATGCCTCTAAAACCATGTAGAGAGTTGTGACAGAAGAGCAAGAAAATCAATACTTTATTAATTTCTCATATTTTCCATGAATACATCACAAATATTTGTACATATATATAGGGGAAGAGAGGAGAGTCTAAACTTTATCCTAAGATGTGAGACTAATCCCCAAGAGGGCTTTACATGGTCCTCCAAAATGGGCTTTCCTTTACAATTTCTTCAACAAGTTGGAATAGTCATTTTTTGATTATTTTCAGACATGGGAATAACCAAGCTAGAACCGAACTAAAGTGAACGATTCGGATTAAGTTTTATACTTTAGGACCATGGGTCGGTTCTGGTTTCAAAAATTTGGAGCCGAACCTATATGAGTTGGTTCTTGGTTTTGGGTGGAACCGAACCAAACAGATCAGAGTTGCACTCTTAGCGACGGGTTGTTGTCGTTAGTAGAAGGTGGCTTTGGCAGCAGAAGACAGGGACTGAAGGTGTTAGTGAAACACTTGGAGTGGAGACGGTGCTAGTCGAATGCGGAAATTGGCAATGGCTTGCAGGTGGGAGCAAGGGGGGGGGGTGTACTGGTCACAGTGGGAGTTAGGACTGACGGATATGGATTGCGGCAGAACTGGAGGTGGTGGTTGCAGCTTGTGAAAGGATTCGTGGGAGTTTGCGGCTTGCAGCGGTAGCAGACGATTGTGGCTAGCGGCTTGCAGTATGAGCAGGTGGCGGAGGCTTGTGAATTGAGCGGAGGACGGATGAGTGGTTACGGTTTGTATTGCGGATCCGAAGAGGGTCGAGTATGGCTAAAGAACATGCGACGGGGAACATAGAAGGTGTGGCAGTGTTATGGGGGGATGAGAGATGAAAATTGAATGCAATTAGGACGTCGCACCCCGGGATCTCGCTGTGTCACACCATGAGATGATTGTTAGCTATGGATTTCTTCATAAGGCTAACAATGTCTCACAATGACAATCATCTCCTTTGTTTATAATAAAAGAAGGTTAGGGCACCCGGTGTGAACGAGCATGATTGACCGCCACGCTCGGCTCCGGTTAACTCCCTCTTTATATAATGTTGTTTTTCCCCAAAAGAGGGATTGAGAGTTGGCTCCCACATTGTAGTCGCTCGGTCTCTTTCCCTTGGCGCGACTCTTAGGGCATTGTGCGGCACAGATGCCGCATTTTCTTTCTTCCAAGGGTGTTGATGCCCCCCGTCTGCCCCCTTTCATGCCTACTGCGAGTCTCCCCCATTTTGTTATTTTTGCTATTAATAGAATCGAGAGGAATTTCATTAAGTTGCCCTAATTAGGGCCAAACATACATTTATATAGGATACAATACACGTGACATATCACATGTAATATGCAGCGGGAAAATAAATCTAGAAATAAAAAGGTGTATATTCAACTCCCCCCCTCAAATTGGGAATGTATATCAATCATCCCCAACTTGACTGTATCGTTCATGAAATTAGTCATAGCTTAACCCTTTGGTGAAGACATCGATCAGTTGATCATAAGAATTCACGAACGGTGTACAAATATTTCCTTGTCTAGGTGATCTTTGATGAAATGGCTGTCAACTTCAATATGTTTTGTCATATCATGTTGAACCAGATTGTGAGCAATACTGATGATAACTTTGTTGTCGCTATAATTAGTAACTGATTTGTTCACCTGGAGACCCATATCTTAGAGAATTGTCTTCAACCACAACCCCTCACATAGTCCTTGTGTCATAGCCCTATACTCCGTTTCGGTACTTGAGCGAGCAACAACATTTTGTTTCTGGCTCTTCCAAGATACAAGATTTCCACTCGCAAATGCGCAATACCCGGTAGTAGATTTTCTATCGTCTTGACTACTAGCTCAATCTGCATCTATAAACACTTCTATTTTCAAAGGTTGGTTTGCAGAGAACAGAATCCCATATCCTGCAGACTTCTTGAGGTATCTCAATACCCAATATGCAGCCTGCTGATGGCGAATTGTGGGAAAGTGCATGAATCTACTTAGGACACCCACAGATACGTAATATCAGAGCGAGTATAAGATAACTATATGAGCCTCTCAACCAATCATTGGTACCTTGAAACATCAACTTTCTCCCCATTAGTATTAACATCAATCTTGTGATTAGCCTCAATAGGTGTATCCACGGGAGTACACCCAAGCATACCATTTTCCTCCAGAAAATCGAGAGTATACTTTCTTTGAGAGATGATGATCCCCCGACGAGACCTCACTACTTCAATTCCCAAGAAGTATTTCAACTTCCTCAGATCTTTGACTTCAAATTCTTTGCCCACTTTTTCTTTCAAGTGCATGATCTCCTCTAGGTCTTCTCTTGTAATGATGTTGTCATCCACGTATACAGTAAGTATCGATATTTGAGCTCTTCTCCTCTTTATAAAGAGAGTATGATCAACCTGCCCTTAGTATAGCCTAATTGAAGCATGGTTTTGTTAAACCGTCCAAACCAGACTCTGGGGGACTATTTCAGGCCATATAGGGATTTCTGCAGACGGCAGACCTTTCCATTAGACCCTTCTTTGGTAAAGCCGTGAGGGATAGTCATATAGACTTCTTTTTCCAGATCACCATACAAGAAAACATTTTTGGCATCAAGGTGTTGTAACTCCCACCCATGACAAACAACACAAGAGAGGATCACACGAATAAATTCTTTTTTGGAACATGGGCAAAGCTTTCTTGGTAGTCAATTCCTTGGGTTTAGGTATACCCTTGAGTGACCAAGCGTGCTTTATGTCGCTCCACCACCCCATCTTGATTTTGCTTAACAGAGAAAATCCAGCGTGATCCAACTGTTCACTTCCCACGGGGAAGACTTGCAAGCCACCATGTTCCATTTTTTCTAAAGCACGCATCTCTTCTTCCATAGCCTATTTCCACTCAGATATCTGAACAGCCTCTTGTCAGGTCTTAAGAATCACAATAGAGGAAAGAGATGAGATAAAAGCTCTGTGAGCTTTAAGACAAACGCGAGTAACATGCAGGTCATCATCTGAATCTGGAGCAGAGACGGGCACCGACACAGGTGGAACCTCCACGGACGGTACTTGCTCAACGGTCTGAGGTCTGCGAGACTATGTATATAATACAAGAGGAATAGAAGTGGGAGGAACAAAAAAAGTACTGGGTGAACTAGGAGTCGTAGAAGGGGGAATATAAGAAGCAACAATTGGGAGAGGAGAGTCGATGGTCCCGTCAATAGTACAACTCGTCCCCCCACCCCCCACCCCCGACGAGGACCAAAATAAGACTCCCCCTTATGAAAAGTAACATCAACAGTGCAGTAATAGCGACGTGTAGGAGGGTGATAACACTTATACCCTTTGGTGGTAGGAGAGTAACCCACAAATACACATCTGAGGGAGCGAGCTTCCAGTTTATCGTGATGTGGGGTATGAACATGAACAAAACAAACAGAACCAAAGATGCGAGGATCGATGTGAGAGGTGTGGACAATGTGTTTCTTGGATAAACGGGAGGGGTGTATCATAATAAAGGGAGCGTGACTCCAAACGATTAATGAGATGAGCTGCAGTCAAAACCGCATCACCCCAATAGAACTTGAGAAGGTTCATGGCAATTAACAAACACCGAGCAACCTCCAATAAATACCTATTTTCCCGTTTGGCTACACCATGTTGAGTAGAAGTGTGTACACATGTGTCCTGGTGAATAATGTCATGTTCAGCAAGATAGACATCAAATGCTCCCGGATCATCATAGTCCCCCACCATTATCACTACGAAGCACACGAATTGTGCTGCTGAACTGTATCACAACCATTTGATGAAAGAACCGAAAGCAAGTAAACCCGTCACTCTTCTTTTTTAACAGATACAACCAAGTAGTACGAGAATGACAATCAATAAATGTAACAAACATTTATAGCCAGATAAATATAATAAGGGGGAGGGACCCCAAGCATCAGAATGTATAACATCAAAAGGGCATGAACTAGAAAAAGAAACATGACTGAGACTATGATGAACATGTTTTGAGAGTTCACAGGTGTCATAATTAAACAATTTAATTAAACAACTAAAAGCAAGAGACAGTTTGGTAAGATATAAAGCAGAAGGGTGGCCAAGCCGCAGATGTCAGCTCCGGATGTCATGTAAAGTCGGAGCACTTGTGGTGTAGAGAACACTGGGAGAAAACGACTGGTTCAGCAAGTACAACACGCCAACCTTCCTACTACTACCAAGCATCTGCTTCGTATCCAGATCCTAAACACAAACATCAGGAAAAAAATTTACAGGGCAATTTAAAGAAGCAGTTTAGTGGATAATGGAGAGAAGATTGCGAGGAAATAAAGAGACATGCAAAACCAAAGAAAGAGATAGGTCGGGAGAACAGACAATGGTTCATTTGCCAACAATAGAAGAAAGAGAACCATTTGCAGCTATAACCTTATCACGACCAGCGCGAGGAGTATAGGAGGTAAAACCTTAGGCAAAGCCAGTCATGTGATCCGTCACACCCGAGTCGATGATTCACTCGGAGTGGGATTAAGACACAACATGAGCACTGAAGATGCCTGAAGCAGCAAACGCGGTAGTGGAATCAACCGATGTAGAGTCGGAATAGGAATGCAACATACGATGAAAGACCTCTAACTCCATAGCAGAAAGGCCCCTAGAGTTGTCATCATAAACCTCGGTCGAATGCGTAGAATACTGTGTGCGGGAACCAGCCTGTTGAATACCACCACGGTGACCACCTCTCCCACGAGCACCGGATCCCCGACCAGAGGGAGCAAGATGATGGTGTAAACGGAAATAGACGTCCTTAGTATGTCCTTTCTTCCCACAATGGCTGCATAAAGGAGGAGGGCCTCGAGCAATCCCAGCAAGAGCAGAGTGGTCGGTAGAGGAACCATGAGAGAAACGACGATTCTCATCACTGAGGAGAATACTGAAGGCTTCCCTAAGAGAGGGAAGAGGCTCGCGGCCGAGGACATGTAGGTGAACCGCATCAAACTCCATATTGAGCCCCATAAGAAAGACGTGAACACGAAAACGGTCTTTATCCTTCTGAAGAGCTTGTGCATCGACAGTGCAAGTAGCGGTAAAGGTGTTGAAGTAATTCAGTTCCTGATACAGACGTTCAAACTCAGAGTAGTAGGCAGAGACAGACATAGTTCTCTGCTTCAGCTCCAAAACACGGCGAGTGAACTCATAAATCTGCGTCGAACTGTCTGCCTGAGAGTAGGTGTCACGGTCCCTTTTCCAAATTTTATGAGCAAAATCTAGAAGCATGTAGCTGTGATACACCTGACGGGACAGAGTGAAGTAACCACGAGACAACCAAGGAATTGTCCGCATCCCATTTTCTCTATGAGTGATCGGTACGTGGTGGCTCAACAGTGGTACAATCAATATGTCCATATAGCTGGTGACTTTGAATAGCATGTTGTGCCGCCCTAGACCATTCAAGATAAATTGTGTCATCCAAGGCAACAATAGTGATCTTTAAAGACCCAGATTGGTCGTGGCTCCGAGGAGGATCTGCAGAGGGACCAGTGAGGGAAGATGATGAGATTTCGGAGGAATCACCCATTGATGATCGTCGGAAGGAAACTATCAAGGGGAAGAACTCAACACAGAAAAAACACATCCCACGAGTGTCCTTTAGATTGCGTCGTCGGAGAGGACACCAGAGGATGTGACCACGATGTCTCCGACAACCCCCATGGAAGACAAAACAGCCGGGGACAGAGGGCTGCCCGTAAAACGGGCGGAGAGAGGCATTGAAGACGGCGAAGGAGGCTGACGACGAAAACGGTTGTAGGAGGAAGAGACCGGCAGAAAGCCGTAGGTGCTAGAGCGGAGGAAACGACCGGGCGGGGCGTTGCTGCGAAGAGGCACTGCTGCAACGAGGCGGGATCGACCGAGCGTTGCTGCGGAGAAAACGACCGACCGGGCGCTCTTGCGGAGGGAGCGACGAGGTGATGTGTTGCTACGAAGAGGCGAGATTGATCGACGAGATGCATACGATTCAGGGCAGGGTTGGGATCGTGTGACGGAACTCCTACGCTCTGATACCAAGTAGAATCGAGAGGAATTTCATTAAGTTTCCCTAATTCGGTCCAAGCATACATTTATATAGGATACAATACACTCGACATATCACATGTAATAAGCAGCGGGAAAATAAACCTAGAAATAAAAAGGCGTATATTCAACTCTATTTTCACCGACAGATCCACGTCCACTAAGCCACCTCCATCCACAAAGCCATCTCCAGCCGTAGTTTCTTTCCATGTGTTCACACCCAACCGCTACCTCGTGCTACAAAAGTTCCCGCTTTCACGCCATTAACCTTATGCCGCTTCCCTCACCTCTAACCAAGGTTGTCAGGATCGAGATCCTAAGTGAGATCGTTTCAAAGTTAGATCGGATCAAGAATCGCAAGATCCTACAACATTCATAAAAAAAATATAAAATATAAAATTAAATTTTGTATCATTCAATTACATGTTTAATTAACAAAAAAATCTATAAATTGAGTAGTATAAGAATAATTATATTAAAAAAAATTGAATAACTAAATCAAAAAGACAATATCATACCAAGTTCACTTTCAGTTTCAGGTAGAACACTCAATGTCTACTAATAATAAAAACAAATCTAGACTGATGAGTTGGTGGAAGCCTCGAAGCAGGCAAACGAACCCAGACTGTTGGATTGCTCATACGCTGGAAGCAGGAAGCAGGAAGTAGGAAGCTTGAATTTCTCGTATATTGGATTTCTAACCGCTAGATTGCTCGTACGCTAGAATGAAAGAGAAGACGCCGGCCTGAAAGTAGGAATCAGGAAGCCACTGAATTACCAATCACTGGATTGCTCATACGCAAAAACATAAGATAAGACATTGACACCACTTGAATTGGAACCTCGTAAAGAAGTAAAAGGAAGACATTGTATGGACTAGAAGCGATCGAAGATGCCGCTCTTGTCCGTTGTTTGCAGTCGACAATCAACCTTGAGATACAGTAAAGCAACATGATATGATTCTGTAATGAGGTATGGGGGCGGGATTGAGATAAGGTTAAGCAATGGGTTATGGGTGTTGGTCCGGTTGAATGAAGTCGGGATAGGGTTGGACATATTTCTAGTTACCTTTTGCCAAACAGGTAAAATCGAGTCGGGATCGTGATCCTAAGATCCGGATCACAATCCCAGTCGTAGATGTGCCGATTTAGATCCTAGGTAAGATCCGGATTGATTTACAAAACCAGGATCGTAGGATCGTAAGATCCTACGATCCTAATCGCGATCCTGATAACCATGCCTCTAACGACCTACCCCCAGTCACCACAAGCCCAACAACGGCCCTCACAACCCCCAATTGAGCCTCCCAATGCCTCCTGATTCCAATGTCTCCCGACCAGTCTTTCCATCATCTTCTCGACCCCCCCACACACAGTCACACACATATGCACACAAGCCTCATAACCACCCCCATAACCCTCACCCGAGACTCCCTTCACTCCTCATTTCTTCTCCAACCCCAAGTCATTCTCAAACCCACCCCTTTTCCCCAAAATCTGCAAGCCTCCTTAAAATCCCCATAATTCCCCATATCCTAGAAATTATTTCCCCTCTGACCGCACATCAGAGCAAACGCATACGCCTACGACCATCTCAAGCCCACCTACCACATCCTCCACTATCGGCGTCAGTGTCTTGGTGAGGTTTTTTTTTACATTTTAATTTTTCATTCCCTACATTATATGGGTGTTCACTTATCGCTAGTAATCTTTGACTTATATAATAATAATTTGCCTGCATTTAATTTATGTGCACTCTCAATTAATTCCAATTGTCATTTGCTTAATTTAGAGTATATGTGATCGAATGTGATTCAATTGTGCGCGCCATGGATTTTATTATTTAATTAATTGCGCATCAGAAATGCTTGCATGATTGATTCATTAGTGTGCATTTCATTAGGTTAGGATTTATGTTGTGACACCCTGTTGTTCATTTACTTGCATGCATACTCGTATCATCATTTAGAAAATCATATAGCTCCATTTGCATATGTCGTGTACTTTTATTCATTCATCTTGGCTTATGACATCGCGCGGCCATCACCTTTAGAGTCGTCCTTTCACTTCACCGGACTCTTCCATAATTTCCCCCTAACTTCCCCTACTTCGGTATTCTGAAATATGTGCAAATCTGCTACATAATCGGACCCCTTCGACTACTCGGGACTCTTATTGCTTATGTGAGTTCTTGTTTGAAGTCGGTATTGCTTATTGCTGCTTATTTGATGAAGAACATACTATTTGGGATATAAATTTCAAAAAGTTTGCTCACTTTGGTTCATTTACCGGTCATTTAATTGAAGAACTTTCGGTCTACAGTAACTTTATCTGATTTGTTTCTCTGACATCTAATCTCTAGCATTGTTTGTGGACTCTTAATAATTTCAGGACTTATTATAATTTTACGTGGAGTAATTGCGTGCACGTTGCATCATGTTAGGTTTCTCCCACAAGACTACGGACACACATTCATTAGAGTTTTTGTTTGGCCCCACTCACTAACCTAGACTCATCCTGCTTTAGCTGGCCCCCCTTCCCTCTCTGTCAACCCTTTGACGTTCCAAGTTTTAGAAATAGAACCTATGTCAAGTTGTAATGCAATGTTCATGATTCATCGTGCTCCTTGATGGTTAAATGACGACCTTCAAGGAAAGAGAAGGTGATGACCTGATGAAAGGTTGTTTTTGTTGCTACCGAGTCAATTTATCTTGTTGTTTCTCTGCGAATAAGTAGCTACAGATTATTTTTGTCCTTGTAATTCTGTGAATTACACCTAGTGTTTACACACTTTTATAAGACATATTTACAGATTTTCTATTTTCAGTGTGTTTGTCAGAACTAAACACCAATTTAAAAGCTGGAAATCTCAAAGACAATTCAACCTTCAATGAAGAAGGGAGAAAAAAGCTAAAACATGAATAAACTTCCATGATTAGTTTTAAAGACTGTTAAGATGTAAATAGTATTATATTTTTATTCATCTAATTTGTATGTGTTCTTCAAATATGGATGATATTATACATGGCTGCTATTTGCCCGTAATGCTGGCCTTTTTCATATATTTTATTAAAGATTTGAATGCTTACTACTTTATATCCGTATTATCTTCCAATTTACATCACTATTCATCATGAAGTTTATTTTATCTTTTTACTTAGGCAGTGAATGAGATTACGAAGGCTTTGAGATTTGAGTCTTGTAGGTTGACCAGTTTAGCTGAGTCATTTAATGCTCATGTCATACTGAAAATTTCTTCTACTCAAGATGGTGGATCAAATAGTTCAATAAATATGTCAGGTAAAATTTTCATATTATTTATATACTTCATTTTCTTGCACACATTTAATTTTCTTACTGTATTCTGATAAGCTATGTTTATTGAAGATGATTGAGGGGAAAATCCTTGTAAGGCTAAGCCTGAACAAAGGATTGGAGGGAGTCCCCAAAGGAGAGGACTCAAAAATTGAGAGTACTGGGATGAAGAAGATGATTCACACAACATTCCACACCCCTTTCATTCCACAGTAGAGTATTTATACTCTAATTCCTATCTGTTTGCGGGTAGTTCCAGCCACTTGCCTCAGTCCCTGCATAAACACATGATATTTCCTGACGTAAGCTAAATGCTGGTTCTCAGACATGGGGAAAAAATTCAAATTACAGTTATAAATAACGAAAACTGAAAGAGAGAGAAGACTCGTAACAATGCACTCTCCATTCTAAATCTTTGACCTCAAGGATCAAAATTGGGGTACACCAGTTTGAGATCATAGTAGTTTTTCCATGTGGCGTCCTCGCAAGAAGAAGAGCTCCATTTGATTATAACTTGTGGTTGAGCTTTTCCCTTATGCGCGATCATTCGTCTCCCCAGAATCTCTTCTGGTTCTGCCAACAAGCTCCCATCCTCAGTAACATTTTCTGGTAAGCTGGAAGATGTTGGTGCCATGCCAATGTGCTCTCGGAGTTGGGATATATGAAAGGTGTTGTGGATTTTTGAATTCGTTGGCAGCTGTAGTTGATATGCCACTGGCCGTACCCTCTTGATAATGAGAAAATGGCCGAAATATCTGGGAGACCGTTTGGTGTAGCTGGCGGATCTGGACTATTTTGTCTATAAGGTTGTAACTTTACATATACCCAAACCCCATTGGCAGTTCCCTCTCATGCCTATGCAATGTTGTGGATATCCTCCGACGTGGCCGACATCGGCCGACATAAAGGTTTCATGGACAAAACGACATGTTTCCGATATTTTTTTGCAAAATATTCTTTTGAATATATCCTCCGATATGTCCAATATTCACCGATGTATTTGCCGATATATTGGTTGATATATCCCGACATTTTATCGACTGGTTTTTCAATTTATTTTAATTAGTGTCTATGGTTTAATAGACAATAAATCAAAATCGTTTCATTATTTAGGTTGTTTTTCCCTTCCTCTGGCTTTCTTCTTTGCTTAAGTCCGTCATCGACTTCAATTATGCATGGTCTTTGAATTATGGACTAAATGTTCTTTATCCTCCATTGTCATCGACAACTTCCCGACATTCTGTTTCTTCTTGTTTTATTTCATGCATTACACTGTTATTACTTGTGTAACACAAAATGTTTATATTAGTTTGATAAATTTCGGAGTTTAATAAATATCAAATTATTAATATATATATTAAAAATGATTAAATTTATAAATAATTACAAATATAAATAATTAAATATTAAATCCCGATATATGAAATATCCCCGATATATCCCCTGACATATTAAAATCGACATGAAAAACCTAAATCGACGTGTCCCCGATATCCGACATCTACAAACTTGTGCCTATTTTTGTCTTGCTAATTCTTCATACGATTCTGAGCTTTTTGCAGGTGGTGCTTCTTTTGTCGAATTGCTTTCTCTCGAGCTTGTAAACTCCTATCTATGGCTTCCACCAAGATGGAATCGGTGATATAAAGAATGTGCGCGGGGAGGCTGGCCGTAGACCACTTCATAGGGTGTGAGTTGAGTGGGATTGTGGAAAGACACGTTGCACCACCATTCGGCAAGGGGAAGCAGTTTGCTCCATTTTTTTGGTTTATCCGAGGTCATGCAACGCAACACAAGTAGTTTTCCAAAAGTCTGTTGACGATTTCTGTTTGACCGTCAGATTGAGGGTGATATGCAGTTGAGGTATGAGCTGCACTTTTAGTTGACGGAAGAATTCCTTCCAAAAGTTGTTGACGAAGATCATATCTCTATCGCTTTCAATGGAGATGTGCATTCTATATAACCTGAAGATTTCAGTCATGAATACTTGGGCCACCGAGGTGGCATCGTATCAGTGATAAAATACATTGATATATCTTTCCAAACTTGCTCAGGGATGGGGAGAGGTTGCAACAAAGCCCATTGGTTTGTTGGTATCAGCCTTGCACTTTGGAAAATGACACCTTCAGATGTAGCAGTATTTGCAATTCTTCATGTCTTTCCAAAAGAATGTCAGTTTGACTTGATTGAGTGTGGCTTGTACCCCAGAATGCCCACCAATTGTTGTATCATGGAAGAGATGGCAGATTAAGTTCCGGACTGGTTCATTTGTTCCCACTACAATATTTCTCTTTCTTGTAAGAACATCATTGCTCTATTGGTAATTAGGCTTTGCGTGCGGATTGGCTTCCTTCAATGAGATTTGCTTTTGGATTACTGGGTCCTCCTTCCAGGATTCCTTTATTTTCAGTAGTAGATTAGAATTAAAAGTTGTAATTTGGGTCAACCGAGCTTCTTCTCCGATGAATTTCGCGTACAATGCATCTGCGATTTGGTTGAGTATGTCCTTATAATTGATGGTAAAATTGAAGCCCATGAGTTTGGTTATGTATTTATGTTGAGGGGTAGCTAGCTTCTGCTCCAATAGAAATTCGAGGCTTTGGTGGTATGTATTAATCACAAAGGATCCTCTTATAAGTTAATGACGTCATTTTTGGATGGCCATGACAATGGCAAGTAATTATTTCTCATAGACAGGCAATGCGACATACTTAGGTCACAGGGCTTTGCTGAAAAATGAAATCGGATGTCCTTGTTTTAAAACCGCTCCAATGCTCGAGTTGGATGCATATGTTTCCAATACGAATTCCTTGGCAAAATTTGGAAGTGTTAGCACTGGAGGTGAGTTGATAGCCTCCTTGAGTTGGTTGAACGCGTACAGTTGCGGAGGTGTCCATTGGAAGTTGTTCTTCCTGAGGCGATCAGTGAGAGGCTTTGCAATGATCTCATACCCTTTGATAAATCTATGGTGGTATCCAGTTAAGCCCAAAAATCCTCGCAATTGCTTCAAGGATCGAGGGATTGGACAATTAATCATATCCCAGATCTTTTGTGGATCGGTAACGACTCCTTGCCCAGATATGATGTGTCCCAGATACTCACTTTGAGGAACCCCAAAGAAGCATGTACTTCTCTTCAGGAACAAGGGCTCGGCACAGAGGATTTGAAGAGTTGTGTGCAGATAGATGTAGGAGGTGAGCGTCTTATGATGAGTTTTATATTAAAATATCGTCGAAAAAGACCAGAATGAACTTCCTCAATTGTAGTTGAAATATTTGATTCATTAAAGCATTGGAAGGTAGAAAGAGCATTAGTCAAGCCGAAAGGCACGACTAGAAATTTGTAATGGCCTTCATGGGACCGGAAGGCAGTATTCTCCACATCCCGTGACGCCATTCTTACTTGATGGTTGCCCACTCGTAGATCTAATTTGAAGAAGATTGTGGGACCTTGTAATTTGTCCAACAGTTCTTCAATAATTGGGATTAGAACGTATCCTTGATGATGTTTTTGAGGTGTCGGTAGTCGATACAAAGCCTCCAGGATCCGTCTTTTTTCTTGACCATCACAATTGGGAAAGCGTACGGGCTTTTGCTCCTTCTAATCACGTTGGACCCAAGGATCTTCTGAATAATTTTCTCCATTTCTGATTTTTGTAAGGATGGGTGTCGATAGGGCCTCATATTCACATATTGAGTAGGATCCTTCAGGTTGATATGGTGGTCATGTACTCTGTATGGCGGCAACCCAATAGGATTTGAAAACAAATTCTGATATTCATCTAGTAAGGCCGTCAATTGCTTGTTTTTTCCAGAATTCTTTGGTGCAGATTTGTAGTCTTCTGCAGGAGTTTGTTCATCTGCCGCTTGTTGACAAATGCATTGCCCCCCGTTCCGACTACCTCTTAGCGAGATCTTTTTGTTTTGAAAATGGAATTCCATTTTGAGCTTACGAGTTTGTTTCCGTATGCCACCGCTGCCTGGAATAGTGAAATGGAATCCAAGTTGCACCCAAGGCGTTATGTTGTAGACTCGTCGTGGAAGTTGTGAGTGCTTCTTGTATCAATGAGGATGAAGATTGGAGTGCCTTTGTGAGAGTCTGTGATGCGCATCCTTTGAAAGGTGGTAATCCCTGTGAGGGCATGCATTGAAACTTGAGGGGTGATCCTTGGTTTGGAGTTGTGTCTTCATATGGAGTGTATTCTTCACCGTCAGGTTGATATGGAATGGTGTTTTACATTTATGACCTTTGACGAACTTCTCGTCACACCAAAAGCACAACCCTTTCGCTCTCTTTTTGTCCATTTCCTTAGAGGATAGTCGCTTTGTTGTTTTGGAGCCCAATGGCTTGTGGTGAGCTATAAACGGGCCTTGTGGGAGTGCAAGTTTGCTCCCCGCTGGTTTAGAGAAGCCTGTGAACTGTGAGGATGATCCATACCTTGTTAGGACCCGTGATGTTGTGTTGTTCCTGGATGCAGGCTAGGTTGTATGCCTTCTGAAGTGTGTCCGGCATAAACATTCTCAGTGGCAGCTCTATTTCACGACGAAGGCCTGTGAGAAACTGTTAAGCCTCCGGACGAGGCTAGGCTATTTGGGCAACATTACAAGCGGCGGCAACGGCGTATGCAAGGCGACAACGGGGCTGAACCAATGTGTTCAACCCCCTCTTCTTAAAGACTTCGGCGCAAGGGGGCTGAACCACATTTGGTTCAGCCCCATGGGAGCCGGCCGGCCCCCTTGGTTGGCCGGCCTTGGGTCCGGGGTTATATATACCCGGACCCCTCTCTTTTGGGGATTATGCAAGAATTATTCCAAAGGTATTTCCCTCTCCTTCTTCCAAACCCTAACCTCTATCTTCTTCTTCTTCCTCTAGTTCTTCTTCCCTAGTTCGCGCTTAACATTTGGTATCAGAGGATTCTTTTTTCTATCATGGTGACTACACGCTCGCAAGATGAGAATGACCGCTTGGAAACCCTAGAGGAGAACTTGATGGGGCTTACCGATTCGGTAGCCGCCATCGAAGAAAATGTCAAAACATCCACTCAAAGGTTGGAAGAGCGAATCGACGGCCGCTTGAACGATATCATGACGCTATTAGCGCAAAACTTGAAGGGCAAGGCGGTGGTGGAGGAGGAACCGGGCGGATCTACAGGAATTAGGCCGGAAATGCCCGGATTTGGTGGATCGGGTGCGGGAAGTGCCGGATCGGGAGCTGGAGGGTTAGGATCGGCTGCTGCGAGCCAGGCGGGGGTTGGATCAGGTGCGGCGAACCACGGAGGGGCCGGATCGGCCTTTGGCGGCGTCGGCTGGTCGGGATCGGCAACATCGAACACGCAGGGGCCCGGATCGGCAGTTGCGGGCGGTGGCTGGGCTGGATCGGTGGCGGCGAGCATGCAGGGGGTCGGGTTTGTCCCGGCGAGCTACGGAGGGGCGGGAAACCTCGCAGGCGGCTCCAGCGGGGTCGGATGGGCAGCAACGGCCCCTGTGGGGCTCAGATCGGGACCGGCGAGCCATCAGGGGGGCGGATTTGGGCCGGGTGGCCTCGACATGGCCGGGGGTGGCCTCGGAGTGGCTGGACCTCCCGCGGCAAGCACGGGGAGGGCTGGATTGGTGCCGGGAAGCCTGGAAATGGCCGGCAGGGGTGGAGGCTTCGCAACTGGTGTTGACGGAAGGGGTGGAACTTTTACCGAGCACGCTCCTTGGAGGCAAGGTCGGGATGGGTTGTTACCCCCACCGACAGAAAGAGGGCAACCACCAGGATTTGGAGGAGGGGTGCAGTGGGGAGAAAGGGGGCCCTTCCATCATGGGGCTCTGAGGGCGGGACAGTTCCAACAGTTTCCAGGCGTGGCGGGGGAACGCGGCCAAAGGCCGTACATGGCTCCCAAGTTGACTCGGATGAATTTCCCTCGGTACAATGGGGGCGATGCTTTGGAGTGGGTACAAAAAGCTGAGTTGTTTTTCAGTTATCAGGAGGTGCCAGAGGCTCAGTGGGTGCAACTAGCGTCCTTCCATCTGGAGGACGCCGCTTTTCAGTGGACACAGTGGTTCTTGCGGGGACGGGAGTATGTTCCGTGGGAGGAATTTTGTGGAAGGCTTCACGGCTTGGTTTGGGCCTCTGGAGTTTGAAGACTTTGAGGCGCTTTTGCAGAAGCTACGTCAGAAGGGTACAGTGATGGAGTACAGAACGGAGTTTGAGAAGTTGGCCAACCGGGTACAGTGGGAAGAGAAGACACTCCTCAGCTGTTTCGTATCAGGACTGAAGGATCACTTACGCGATGAGGTTCAGGCCTACATGCCCCGTAGTCTGAACCATGCGATCAGCTTGGCGCGCATCCAAGAGGAAAGGTTAAATAGGCAACGGACCCGTAGTACGGCAAGGCATACTACTACACCGGCCGCGGCCAGGAGAGAGCCTCCAGTGGCCGGCCGACCGACGGTGACACGGTTGTCTTGGAACGAGTTACAAGCACGGAAGGAGAAGGGCCTTTGCTTTAATTGTGATGAGAAATTCACGCCAGGTCACAAGTGCCAGAAGGTCCAGGTCTTTATGTTGCATCAGGAGGATCAGCTTGATGAGGACGTTTTTCCGGAGTAGGAGTTTGAGTCTGGGGGGGACTTAGACTTGACGGAGTTGGGTGTGTCCCTACATGCCATGGAAGGGTGCAATCCACCCCCGCTTACTATGCGGCTGGCGGGAAGGATTCGGCAGGAGAGGGTGACCATTCTGGTGGACAGTGGGAGTACTCATAATTTTATTCATCCAGATATGACACAAAAGGTGGGGCTTGTGATTGACACAGGAGCTGCGTTCCAGGTTATGGTTGCGGACGACAACAAATTACAGTGCCAGGGAGTGTTGAAGGCGATGGAGCTTCGGATGCAGGGCTATGTGGGGTGCACGGATGTCTATCTCTTACCGATCTGGGGCTCAGATATGGTGCTGGGAGTGCAGTGGTTGCAACAGTTGAGGAGGGTGACTTTTGATTGGGACCAGATGACGATGGAGTTCTTGCAAGGGGAGCGACAGTTCTGTTTGAAAGGGCTCAGATCTTCTCCGGTCAAAGAGATCTCCCTTCGCAGCTTACAGCAGCTTGAGGAGTCCAGTAGTCTGATGGCCGTTCTGTTGGGGGTGAGGTCTGACGAGAATAGACCGACGGAGGTTCCTGACTAGATGTGGGTGTTAGTAGAGGAGTATGATGACATCTTCCAGGAGCCGAGTACACTTCC
Organism: Platanthera zijinensis; assembly: GCA_039513925.1. NCBI lineage: Eukaryota > Viridiplantae > Streptophyta > Magnoliopsida > Asparagales > Orchidaceae > Platanthera > Platanthera zijinensis. The sequence continues at coordinate 189,800,945 of CM077083.1, forward strand.
ACCGTCACGATTCCGTGATCACCAGATTGTGCTGAAGACCGGGGCGGAGCCGCCCAACATTCGTCCTTACAGGTATCCCCACATGCAGAAGGCAGAGATCGAGCACAGTGTGAAGGAGATGCTTGATGCAGGCATTATACGACCTAGTACCAGTTCCTTCTCAGCACCGATTATTCTGGTTAAAAAGAAGGGCGGATCTTGGCGTTTTTGCGTAGATTACCGTGCCTTAAACAGTGTTACCGTGAAGGACAAGTTTCCGATTCCCGTGATAGAGGAACTGTTGGATGAGTTGAATGGGGCGACTCGGTTCACGAAGCTGGATTTGCGATCCAGCTATTATCAGATTCTTATGAAGGAGGAGGACGTGCATAGGACGGCCTTCAGGACCCATGACGGCCACTATGAGTTCTTAGTGATGGCGAATGGATTGACGGGGGGACCGTCTACTTTTCAGGCCAATATGAACGAGATTTTTCGGCCATTCCTGCGACACTTCGTCTTGATCTTCTTTGATGACATTCTGATCTACAGCGCTACTTGGGAGGATTATCTACGTCATGTGGCTCAGGTCTTCTCTACCCTTCGACAACATAAGCTATATGCTAAGAGGTCCAAGTGTTCTTTTGGACAACAGGAGGTGGAGAACTTGGGGCATCTAGTTTCAGCTGACGGGGTGAAGGCCGACCCACGGAAGATCGAGAGTATGATTTCTTGGCCACGGCCTCTGACCATCCGTGCGCTGAGGGGGTTCTTGGGCCTCACTGGGTACTACCGACGTTTTTTGCGGGATTATGGGAAGATTGCTCGGCCACTTACGCAGCTGCTACAGAAGGATGCTTTCTCGTGGCAGGATGAGGCAGAGACCGCTTTTCAGGCGCTGAAGAGGGCGATGACGACGACTCCAGTGCTGGCACTTCCGGATTTCACTAAGGAGTTTGTGGTGGAGACGGATGCTTCCGGCGTGGGAGTGGGGGCGGTCTTGATGCAGGAGGGACGACCGATTGCCTTCTACAGTAAGGCCTTGGCTCCACGGACACTGGGACTATCGGTGTATGAAAAAGAGATGCTGGCGGTTATTCATGCGGTGGCCCTATGGCGGCCATACTTGCTGGGACGTCGTTTTAAAATACGGACCGATCATCAGAGCTTGAAGCACTTCCTGGAGCAGCGGTTTTCTTCCCCCCTTCAACAGAAGTGGGTCACAAAGTTGTTGGGATATGATTATGAGATCGAGTATCGGCCGGGGAAGGACAATCGGGTGGCTGACGCCCTATCGCGCTTACCATAGGGGGCCTTGGCGCACATTTCTATGCCACAGTTGGAGTCGATGGATGAGATTCAGGAAGAGGTGCAGCGAGATTCCGAGTTACGGGTTATTGTGGAGAACCTGCGGCAGGCTCGTGAGGTTGCCCCAGGTTATCACTTACAAAACGACCAGCTATATTATCAGGGACGAGTGGTCATTCCTGCTCAGTCAGCTTGGAGGACGGTGATGATGCATGAGTTCCAATCGTCGCCGATGGGAGGTCACGCTGGTATTCTTCGCACTCTCCAGCGGGCTCGAGCAAATGTGTTTTGGAAGGGAATGCGCCGTGACATTCAGGAGTTTGTGCAGAAATGTGATGTGTGCCAAAGGCAGAAATATGAGACTACTTCTCCAGCCGGGCTACTCACCCCCTTAAAGATTCCGCATCAGATCTGGGATACGGTTTCTATGGATTTCATCGATGGGCTGCCCAAGTCGAAGGGTAAAACAGTTATCTTAGTGGTGGTTGACAAGTTGTCCAAGTATGGGCACTTCCTTGCTCTGAGCCACCCTTACACAGGCGAGTCTGTGGCGGCTTTATTTGTTCGGGAGATTGTTCGATTGCATGAGATTCCCCGGGCGATCATTTTCGATCGGGACCCTACCTTTGTTGGCAGATTTTGGACGGAACTCTTTCGCTTGCAGGGGACTTCATTACGTTTCAGCACGGCTCACCATCCCCAGACTGATGGAAAGACGGAGGTCTTAAATCGGGGCGTGGAAACTTACCTGCGCTGCTTTGTCATGGATGAGCCAAGGACATGGACCAGCTGGTTACATTGGGCGGAGTACTGCTTCAACACTTCGTATCACTCCGCTAGCAAACTCACTCCCTTTGAAGTCGTCTATGGTCGGCCACCTCCCTCCTTGAGCAGTTATGAGCCAGGTGGTACCGCAGTGGCAGCAGTTGATCGGGCGCTCCGTGATCGTGATCGGACCCTCGCCACCTTGCGTGAGAATCTTCGGGCGGCGCAGGATCGTATGAAGGCACAAGCGGATCGACATCGGACGGAGAGAGAGTTCCAGGTGGGGGATGAGGTTTTCCTTAAACTTCGCCCTTACCGGCAGTTGTCTGTGGCGCAGAGGACAAATCAAAAGTTGGCACCCCGCTACTATGGACCATTTCGGATCACGCGGCGGGTCGGGCCAGTTGCGTACACCTTGGCGTTGCCCGAGGGCTCACGGATTCATCCTACCTTTCATGTCTCCTTGTTGAAGCGGAAGCTGGGTGATGCGGTTCCGGTCTTTCCCGTTCTACCAGAGGCTACTAGTGGAGGCGAGCTTCGCCCAATTTCGGAAGATGTACTGTTGATCAAGTGGAAACGTCGTGGCACGGCGTACTGTCCAGAGCTGTTAGTCAAGTGGAAGGATCTCCCCGCGGAGCACAATACTTGGGTGGACTTGCTGGAGTTCCGGGAGCTTTACCCCGATTACCACCTTGAGGACAAGCTGGCTTTTGATGGGGAAGGGAATGTTAAGCCTCCGGACGAGGCTAGGCTATTTGGGCAACATTACAAGCGGCGGAAACGGCGTATGCAAGGCGACAACGGGGCTGAACCAATGGGTTCAGCCCCCTCTTCTTAAAGACTTCGGCTCAAGGGGGCTGAACCACATTTGGTTCAGCCCCATGGGGGCCGGCCGGCCCCCTTGGTTGGCCGGCGTTGGGTCCGGGGTTATATATACCCGGATCTCTCTCTTTTGGGGATTATGCAAGAATTATTCCAAAGGTATTTCCCTCTCCTTCTTCCAAACCCTAACCTCTATCTTCTTCTTCTTCCTCTAGTTCTTCTTCCCTAGTTCGTGCTTAACAGAAACATGCTGATAGCATACACCTCTGAGAGCACTTGATCCCGCTAGAGTTCAAAATCATCCAAGTAAGCCTGGACGGAAGTGATCTGGCGTATGTGTTTAAGCTCACTCATGGGGTCCTCGTAGAGAGTTAGGCCAAACCGGGCATGAATTGCCACGACAAATTCATCTCAGGAGATTTGTGTCGCTTATTCTGGACTTACAGTAAATCTACTAGGCCAAGGCCTTGCCTTTCATGCTGATTGAATCCATGTTCACTTTCAGTTACGCTGGGGTGCAATTGACGGCAAAAATTTGTTCACTACGATAAATCCATTTATCCACTTCATTGCCAGTGAAACTTGGAAAATCCAAGCAGGTGCAGCGTGTAGGCAGGTTGTGCGTTGCAGAGGTCGGCTGCTTTGTCTCTAACAACGGATCAACTAGGGAGAATTTTGCTTCGCGTTCGATCGTTAGAGAAGTAATTTGATTCGTCAAATCATCCAACATTCAAATTTGTTGGTCCTGCATTGCTTGCACTTGTTTCTTGAGGAGGTTCTTGTCCTTGCGAAGGCCCTGCTGCCTTGTGCTGTGATCGCCCATGGTTGTCTCTCCCGCGGCCAAGGCCCTAGCTCTAATACCAATGATAAGTTATGTTTTATTGAAGATGATTGAGGGGAAATCCTTCTAAAGCTAAACCTGAACAAAGGATTGGAGGGAGTCTCCAATGGAGAGGACCCGAGAATTGACAGTACAGGGATGAAGAAGAAGATTCACACAAAACATTCCACGCCTCTTTCATTCTACAATAGAGTCTTTATACTCCAATTCCTGGCAGTTTGCGGGTAGTTCCAGCCACTTGCCGCACTCCCATCATAAACACATGATGTTTTCTGATGCAAACTAACTACCGGTCCAAAGGCTGGTTCACAGGCACGGGATGAAATTCAAAATACAGTTACAGTAACAAATAATGGAAACAAAAACTGAAAGCGAGAAATGACTAGTGGCATATTCCTATTTACCTATTCTCTTTGGAACTCTGGAGGTAATCCTCTCTATCTACTTGTACTGCATAATACCATTTTCCTGTTGCTGACAAAACTATCTGATTGTATAACATAAAAGTGTTACATCATTAAGTTTTAACATCACCTGTGGCCTAGGCTGAATGATACGGCCATTGCTTCTTTGCAATTGATATTCTTTTTTTGTGCATGTTAATCGATTATACTTTATTTTTGTCTATAATCTCTCTAATAATAGTAACATGGATATCTTTTTTCCTCTCTGTACATGTGTCAATATTGAAATTTATTCAAACAGTGAGAAGTTCTTAAATGAGGGATTCCTTACTTTGGCCTTTTTTTTTCTTTTGACGGATTAGAAAATGGTAATTTTACCGGCATTCAGCTTCAGTTAAAACAACTGGAGGAGCTATTATTCAAGCTAAATGAGATGAGAAGGTATCGAAGAACAATTGGATCTCTTGCATCATCATGCTTAAAAGCAGCAAATCCTTTGATTTGTTCACAGAAGGAATCAGCTTGTCTGGTGGCCCTTAACATTTTAGAGGTATGTTGTTATGGTTTCCCACGACGAGTTATCTATATCGTTAATTAGCGTCATCATATGTTCATGTCAGGCGCCTTTTATTAATCGAGCCCATGTACGAGTCCATAGTGCATTTTGTTTTTTTGAGCATTTCTTTTTATATTGGGGTTGAACAGTAGCCTTGGCGCACCAGTTGAGGTGTTGACGTGTGATCTTGAGGTCACTGGTTTGAGTCCCGGAAGAAGCCTCCTGCAAAAATGCAAGATAAAGTTTGCCTATAGTTCACCCTTGTGGTGGGACCCTTCCCCGGACCCTCGTTGCACGGGGATGCTTTGTGCACTAAGCTACCTTTTTTTTCTCTCTTTATGTTGGGGTTATTTACACTCATGTCATTTTGTGAATTATATGTAGACCCCCCTGGGGCATGAGATAATTATCCAAGAAATTATGAAAAGTTCTCTCTCTATATATAGTTTTTTCCTCCTCATCCCCTTCTAGGGTTAGGGTTTAGATCCCCCCCCCCCCCCCCGCCCGCCCTTCTTCATCACATTCTCCTTAGGTTGAGCTTTACTCCATTGTATCTCGACTACTACCTCCAACGAGATATCCACGCTTTGCTAGATAGGTCCGTAACATATGACTTAAATATGACCTGCTGTGTTCTACATTTTCTAAAGCTTTGTACATTTGCTGGGTTTTTTTTGTATGTAAAACTCAAAATATCTTGCAATTTCATGTAGGTTTTGGTTTGCATATTTAGCTTTATCTTTAGTAGTTTTAGTAGAGTTTCGGACATTTTTATCACATAAAATTGAACAGTTTTCTTTTTCTTTATATCTTATTCATTGGAATTCATGCAGTAGTTTATTTCTAAATTTTGTATGTTCTCTAGGATGCTACTTTGTCTCTTGCAAAAGTTGAGGAAGCTTATATGCATGAAAAAAAATCTAAAGCTGCAATAGAGAGTGCTATCCATTTGTGTAATTCCAATGAACTTAAAGATGAGATGGATTCCCAAGATGATGATATTGATGAAAACAGATTGCTACCTGCAATGAACAAAATCTGGCCTTATCTGATTCTCTGTCTGAAGAATAAAATTTCAGTGGTATTCTCTCACTTTACATTTTCATTGAAATACAACTTTCTTAATCTTAATATTTTATTCAACTGTTGCTAAGTTTTACTAGTTTATTTCTGCAAGTTTCCTGTGTTTTACAATCATTCCTTCATCAGTGCTAACAATATCAAGTGATTCAAGTCATAAAGCAAGAGCGATTGAATACAAAGATAGAATAGGGATAAATAAAATGATGTTATGTATTTAACTTCTCTGTTATGATGTCATAGGCATTGATTGTTCCAGAGTGAGGCTTGTAAATTGGTGATGTCGTAGCCCTGATACGGTTCATTGCTGGGTCTGATTATGGATCGTCGTGCCATTGTTTGGTCCGACTATGGATCGACAGGACGAGCAGCGGGTAGTCCATAACGGACGTGCCGAGCAGCGGGCTGCCCAGAATGGATTGTATCATAAAAGTGCAATTTTATGAAACAATCCATTCTGGGCTGCCCGCTGCTCGGCACGTTCGTTCTGGGCTACCCGCTGCTCGGCCTGCCGATCCATAGTCGGACCCAGCAATGGCACGTCTATCCATAGTTGGACCCAACAATGGCACGGGGATCCATAGTCGGACCCACCAATGAACTGTATCAGGGATGCGACCCATACACCCAACCCGTCTACTCCTACAATATGCTAAACTAGGGTTTACCTGATAGTTTTGATCGATGCCCTAGGGGGGAGATGTGAACCCCCCTAAATACCAGCAGGCTGACCCGACTGGTTCGTCCCCTTGCCGGTTCAACATAAAGTGGGGACTGAATCAGTTCTCGCTCCTGTACCCCTTCTCTGATATTTTATGTCGTAGCGCTGCTGCCTCGGCCGGGTCATTTCGTTCCCTTCGTCTTCGAAAATTTGCTTGTCCTCAAGCTGAAATTCTGCGTACGTCGATCTGAATTCATCGCAATCAACCCACGTCTTCTCTGCCTCCGATAATCCTTTCCATAGAACTAAGGCCTATGTCACATACTGCCCCTGCCTCAACCTTCAACGAAACTCCACGATCTTTTTGGGAATTTACCGGATCTCCCCCAGCTCGGAATCCAACGGTAGTGGGTGAACTGACATTGTTGGCGCTCCTTGGGCCTTCTTTAACAGAGACACATGAAAAGTGGTATGTATTTTGGACCCTTCTGGCAACTCTAAGGTGTATACAACTGGCCCGACCTTTTTAAAGATCTTGTAAGGTCAATAGTACCTGGGTGCTACTGGTTGGCCTTCCTCGCCACTGATAGCTGTCGATAAGGTTGCAATTTCAAGTATACATCCTCTCCTTCCTCAAAAACCTTCTCTAAAATGTTTGTCGACTTGTGCCTTCATTCTGCTCCGAGCCTTCACGAGATTTCCTCCAAGTACTTCAACAACCAAATCCCTTTCTTGCAATCTAAGCTCAACTTCCTTGACTGCAGTGGAGCCGCTCTCAAGATTCCTCCAAGTGGGTGGTCTGCCGTATAACGCCTCAAAAGGTGTCATCCTTGACGATGTTTGATATGCAGTAATATACCAATACTCTGTCCACGGAAACCACTTGCTCCACTGCTTGGGTTTGTTCATAGAGAAACATCTAAGGTACGTCTCCACACCACGGTTCAACGATTTTGTTTGTTCATATGTTTGAGGGTGGTTAGTGGTGCTCATCCTCAACATGGTACCCAACAATCTAAAGTGCTCCTTCCAAAATTTACTGATGAATACGGAACCTCTATATGATACAATAGAGTTGGGAAACCCATGTAGCTGTACTATTTCCCTCATGAACGACTCCGCCACCATCTCTGCGGTGCACAGGTATGTCAAGGAAATGAAGTGCTCGTACTTGGACGGACGGTCAATCACCACCAAGATCACCGTCCTGCCTTGGGATCGGGGAAGTCTATCGACGAAGTCCATTGCAATGTTATTGAACACTAGCCGAGGAATGTCCAAGGGCACCAATAACCCTGTCGGTGATGTGGTCTCGTATTTTTGTCCCTGACAAACCTCACACTGCTAGACATAAAGCTCCACATATTTTTTCATTCCCTTCCAAAAACCGTTCTGTTTCAACCTTTGGCAAGTCCGGAGGATACCCGCATGACCCCCTATAGGAGTGTTGTGAAATTCTCTCAAAATCTGTTGTTTCAGACTAGAGTTTTGGGTTACCACCAATCTTCCCTTAAAATACAAATGTCTGTTAAGAACATGATATTCGTCCGCCTTTGTGCTCCCATCACCCCATTCCTGTAATAACTGCCGCAACATATCATCCTCCAATACCTCCTGGTGGATCTCATCTATCACCTCCAAGATTGGCTTCATCAAGATGAATATTGTATTGCTGTTAGGGATCCTAGACAAGGCATCTGCGACAGCATTATCCTTGCCTTTTCGATACACAATCTCGAAGTCATAGTCCAACATCTTCGTCACCCATTTTTGTTGTTCCATCGAGGAGACTCTTTGGTCCAAGAAGTACTTCAAACGTTGGCGATCGGTACGGATTTCGAAGTGTCGTTCGAGGAGATATGGTTTCCATTTGGACACCGCATGCAGAATTGCCAACATCTCTTTCTTATAAACCGAAAGGCCCAAAACCTTCCCTTGAATAGCCTTACTAAAATATGCTATAGGTCTTTCCTCTTGCATCAGGATTGCCCCAAGACCTCCACTCGATGCATCAGTTTCTACCGCGAACTCCTCAAAATTTGGAAGGGTCGGCACTGGACCAGCTTCCATGGCTCCTTTAAGTTGAAGAAAAGCTTGTTTTTCCTCTTCATCCGACTAGAAAGCCCCTTTCTGCACAAGGGATGTCAGCGGTTTAGCAATCTTTCCATAGTTCCGCACAAGCTTACGATAGTATCTCGTCAAGCCGAGGAATCCTCTAAGCGCCTTCAAGGTGGTGGGTTGCGACCATCCCTCCATGCTGCTAATCTTTTCCGGATCAGGATGAACCTCTTCCTGGTTAACCAAGTGATCTGAGTATTCAACCTCATGCTGCCCAAAAGTGCATTTGGACCTCTTTGCATACCATTTATATCTCCTCAGAATTTCTAGAACTTTACTGACATGCTCGACATGTGCTTCGAGATCCTTGCTATAAACGAGAATATCATCAAAGGAAACCAACACAAATCTCTGAAGGAAAGGGGGGAATGTTTCGTTCATGACGGATTGAAATGTAAAGGGCGCATTGGTTAAGGCGAACGACATAACCAAAAACTCATAATGGTCATCATGAGTTCGAAAGACTGCTTCATCACATCCTCTGCTCTTATCCAGATTTGGTAATAACCTGAACGAAGATCTAACTTGGAAAAATACTTCGCCCCATGTAGCTCATCTAACAACTCATCGATTAATGAAATTGGAAATTTATCCGTAATCGTTTCTCCATCCAGTGCCTTGTAGTCAATGCAGAATCGTTAGGCGACATCCTTCTTTTTAGCCAACAGTACAAGTGAAGATAAAGGACTTGTGCTCGGTCTGATGATTTCTTCCTCCAACATTTCCCGCACACATCTTTCAATTTTTGCCTTCTGAATGTGAGGGTATTTATACGGTCCCGCATGTAACACCCCAAAATGTTGTGGGAGCGAGGGGGATCGAGTTTGACCAAGACAAGATTTTTGGTACAGGTGACACGGGCCCCGACACGGGCGTGTCGGAGGCCGTGTCGGGCGTGTCGAGCTCGGGCCGTCGAGCTGGCCGTGTAGTCGACCAGTTCAGGTCGACGATGGTCGTGTGGTGGAACACGGCCTAGGACACGGGCGTGTCCCAGGCAGTGTCACACCTGGGCTGTACGGTGGGATACACGGGCACGAACACGGGCGTGTCTAGTTTGACACGGGCGTGTCTGATGCCGTGTCACCAAGCCGTGTACCTCTCTGACTGCGAATCATTGGCCAATTGCACACGGGGGGCGTGACACGGGCCCCGACACGGGCGTGTCGCAGGTGACACGGGCGTGTCGGAGGCCGTGTGCTGGTTTTCAATTTTGGTCGAGACGGCGAATGAGCTACACGGCCAGGCACACGGCCGTGTGTGAACCCGTGTTCGGCCCAGATTTTATGATTTCAGATCTAATCTTGACCGTTCGTTTCCTTGGCTTTGGATCCGACGGTGGGGGGCTGTTCCTGAGAGGTTTTAGCTGGGTTTTAGGGTTAGAATCCCTCATTCCATCCAAGTAAATCTCTCTCTAAGTTTTAGAGAGAGGGGAGAGCAAGTTTGGAGGAGGAGACCAAGATCCGGCCGCCGGAGGAGCTTCGGAGCTCCGAATCGCGATCCGAGTCCAGATCCGCGAAGGTGACGCCGTTGCGGTGCTTTTCAACCGCATAGTTTTCGATGGCGCCGCGGAAGAACGCAAGGGTAACGATTTCTCATCCTTGGGCATGTGAAGCCCTCTTTTCCTTTGCATAGGAAGCCCTCTCTCGCGAGTGAGCGAAGAGTTGAAGCGTTCCTTGGGGTAGATATGTGAAGTCCCCCTTGTGTAGAGTCCGTATGCGTAAACGGACATAGGCATTGTGTGTGAAGCCTATTCGGACATGTTGGTCCGGATCGGTGATGTTGCATTGCATTTGAACCGGGCAAGAATCCGGATGTTTGGGTGTTTTCGGGTTTTCTACATGGTAGATTGCATCAGGGAGCCTTGGAGATTAACTCCAACGTGCACCCGGAAAACGGGGCAAAAGCGGGTTTTGCCAACACGGTGGCCGGGGAGCCAACGTGAACATAACCGGGTTATGTGATTGTTGTGGTGGAAACGGGACTCGGTGAGTCTTGGCCTGCGCATATGGCTTAAATTGTCGTTGCGGTGTGAGCACGGGTCAGGCGGAACCGTACCCGGTCTATGTCGTTCGGTAGGACCGTTGGCATGGATGAGGGTCTTCGGCGGTCTATGGCTTAAATTGCCGTGACCAAGGCCAGGAAGGCAAAATGCTCATATGGATGACCGTCCAAGAGGCGGTGGTGGATTGGGAACGTCTATGGCTTGAATTGACGTGACGTTGGCCGGTTCGCCGAGAATGTGCCCTGAGTGCACGGGGTGTGTGGCCGTGCGAGCCCACGCCTGTGGTGAAGTGCAAATACTTTATATAATTGCCTATGCTAATAAAGCATTGTCGCCCCGAATGTGGGGGCGGGATCGTTATAATTTGGTCAGCATTGCTGACCGTTGCTATTGTTTGCCACCGGGCGGTGGTTTGTGGCTTGCAGGTGCTGCGGGAAATAGCGGGCTAAAGCCCTTGTTGCTGTGCCGGCCCTCGAAGGCCTAATTGCTTGTGTATCTTTCTCGTTTTTCATGTATGGCCGGCCTGCGTGCCGAAGTTTGGAAAACACTCCTTTTGATAAGTGAACAGTGTAAGGCCTTAAGGCCATTTCTCTTTTGGTGTATGTATACATTCCTGAGTTTGTAGTGGACATTCATGCTGTTGTGGCTGAGTTCTTATTTCTTTTGCAACCTAATAAATTGCTTCCGCTAGGTGTTCTGTAGGACGACATGATTGGTTGATTGGTTTAAACGCGTAACCAACCGGTCTGTCCGTAGTATATGGCGTCGGGCCCCGTCCGGACCTACTGCTATATGCTATACGACGGATAGGGGTGTTACAAATTGGTATCAGACTTCTGGTTTCGGTCAAGCTTAAATGAATTCGTGGACGAATTCACTTTAAGGGGTGGTGAGCACATGTGTGCGTCATCGTTATAACATGAAAAGAACCCATGAATGTCCACTTAGGAATGAAAATATACATGTTTGAGGAACCTGCGTGTTCCTATAATTGTTGTTTGCAGTAATTTTTGGTCGCTTATCGGTGTTTTGCACGATTATAGGTGACCAGAAGTGGTGCTGGGCCGTCTGAACGGCCAGGTTCTGAGGCGAGCAGTGCTCCAAGCGATGCGCCTGCAACACCTCCGTCTGCCGAGACCATTAGGTTGGTGGCAGAAGCGGTCATGGCAATGATCAATGCGCAGCCTGCAAGGCAGGTGCAGCAGCCTGCTCCTGCTGTGGAGCAAGTACCGCTTCAGACGGCAGAACAAAGGAGGGTTGAGCAAGTAGTTTTGGAGCCAGAGTTGCCTCGGAGAGCAACTGAAAGACAACTGAAGCACGTGATGGGCTTTCATCCACCGGTATTCACGGGGGCAGAAACCCCGACCCAAGCAGAGGATTGGCTCTCAAGGGTCAACAGGGTGATGACTGCGACGGAAACGGAATAGTGGCAGAAAACCACTATAGCGACGTTCCTTTTGGATGGGGACGCAAGACTATGGTGGGAAGGCCTAGAGCTACATCAGTTGCGTGGAAGGCCGTTGGCCGAAGTTTCGATGGAGGAGTTTGCGAGACTATTCATGGCTCGATACCTCCCCTCGGCGCAGAGAATTGCGCTAGAAAGCGAATTTCAGAAGTTGGTGCAAGGGGATTGCACCGTTGATGAGTACCTCCACGAGTTTACTCGGTTGGGGAGATATGCCGGCGCTACCTTCGCAGACGAGGAGCGCAAGACGAGCCGCTTCTATGAAGGGCTAAGAGACGATTTAAGGTTGCTACTATCGGGGCCCAAGGCGCAGGGTTTCATGACCCTGGTCAATTCGGCCCGGTCCTTGGAGAAGGACATGAAGAATGTCCAAGCGAAGAAGGAATCCGGTAGTAAGAAAGCGGAGTTCAAGGCACCGACTACGTCGAAGTCGGGCTACCGCAGATTCTATAAGAAAGCTAAGACGTCGGGTCCAGCGTCTTCAGGTGCCTCGGGGGCAACTACCAATCGAACCTCGGGCGCTTGTTTCACGTGTGGAAAGACGGGGCACTTTGCCCGTGATTGCTGGAGTGGACGCTCAAAGTCCGAAAGGAAACAAGGAGCTACCTACGAGGAGAAGGGCAAAGCGGTGGAGTCGACCGCGTCCCACTATGCTCCGACTCAGCCTAGAGTCTATAACTTGGGCCAGCAGGAGGCCATCAAGCAAGCGGATGTGGTGACAGGTATGAGTTAATTTATAGCAAGTTAGCTTTAATACCGTTATCTATTGCTTGTTAGCCTAATATTGTTTGTTTAGGCTTTGTTGTGATTAGTGATAGTCCGGCACGGACACTGTTCGACACGGGAGCTTCACATTCCTTCTTGTCCGAAAGTTTCGTATCGCGCATCGGAGTCCCTTCTTCGATGGCGAAGGACAAGTTGGATGTGCTGCTACCGAATGGGTGCTCGATGCGTGCGGACAGGGTGTGCGCCGTAAAGGCTCACATTGGGAGCCAAGAGTTCGACTTGCTAGCGTCATTGCTGCCGCTAGTAGAGTTCGACGTGATCTTTGGAATGGATTGGCTGTCAGAGCAGAAAGCTTGGATTGACTGTGACCGGAAGGAGGTCAAGCTGGGTGTAGGGCGGGAGACTACATTCGAGGGGCTAAAGGGGTCGAGCAAGACACTGATGTCTGCTCTTCAGGTGGTGAAGGCGGTTCGTGCCGGTGCAGAGCTGTTCTTCGCAATAGTGGGGGCTGTGGAGCCAAAGTCCACGTTGGATAGCATTCCCGTGGTTTGCGAATACCCCAATGTGTTCCCGGATAGTCTTCCTGGAGCCCCACCGCAGCGGGAGATTGATTTCACCATCGAGCTCGTGCCGGGGGCCAAACCGGTGTCACGTGCTCCATATAGGTTGGCGCCTAAGGAGATGGCGGAGTTGAAAGTTCAGCTAGAGGAGTTGATGGAGCAAGGTTATGTGCGTCCAAGCTCGTCGCCTTGGAGCGCACCGGTCCTCTTCGTTAAGAAGAAGGACGGAAGTATGCGGTTGTGTATCGACTACAGAGAATTGAATAAGCTGACGGAGAAGAATAAGTACCCGATCCCGAGGATTGATGATCTCTTTGATCAGTTAGTCGGATCGTCGGTATACTCCAAGTTGGACTTGAAGTCGGGATACTATCCGCTGAGGATCAGGGAGTGTGATATCCCGAAAACGGCGTTCAACACAAGGTATGGGCATTTCGAGTTCACGGTCATGCCGTTTGGACTGACGAATGCGTCATCAGTATTTATGGACTTGATGAACAAGACATTCCGAGATTTCCTGGATCGCTTTGTGATCGTCTTTATTGACGATATTTTGGTGTACTCGCAGTGCGAAGAAGATCACTTCAAGCACTTGCATCTGGTGTTGGAGACTTTGAGGAGGAATGAGCTTTATGCGAAATTCTCCAAGTGCGAGTTCTAGCTACCCTCGGTAGCGTTCCTTGGTCATATAGTGAGTGGGGAAGGTATAGCGGTGGATCCGGCGAAGATTGTTGCGATACGGGAGTGGCCTGCGTTGTCTTCTGTCGCGGAAGTCCGTTGTTTTCTCGGGCTTGCCGGATATTACAGGCGCTTCGTAGAGAACTTCTCGCGGTTAGCATTACCTCTCACGAAGTTGACAAGGAAGGATCAGAAATTCTTGTGGACGCAAGAGTGCGTGCAAGCTTTTGAGGAGCTGAAGAGGCGGTTGACCACGGCGCCAGTGTTTAGTTCGCCGAGTGGGACCGAGGGCTTCGAGGTGTATAGCGACGCTTCGGGTAGTGGCTTGGGCTGCGTGTTGTTGCAGCATAGGAGCGTGATAGCGTATGGATCACGTCAGTTGAAGGTGCATGAAAGAAATTATCCGGTGCACGACTTGGAGTTGGCGGCCGTGATATTTGCACTCAAGTTGTGGAGGCACTACCTTTACGGCGTAAGGGTCGATATATACACCGATCAAAAGAGCCTAAAATACTTGTTGGATCAAAAGGACCTTAATATGAGGCAGAGGAGGTGGATGGAGTTCCTGGGGGACTACACCTTCAAAATACATTATGTACCTGGGAAGGGCAACGCAGTTGCGGATGCGCTGAGCCGCAGGGCTCCCGCCCAAGCCAACTGGTTGTCGGTGCATGATGAGCGGCTAGTACGGGAGTTGGAGGAGCTTGAGATCTGTTGCGTTGACAGGCAGACGAGCGCCAAAGCAATGTTAAACTGGACAGAAGTTCAGTATGACCTGGCTGACCGGGTTCGGCAGGCATTGGAGTTAGATGACTCCATGAAGGAGCTTATGGAGGCCGCTCTGGATGGGTCAAATTCCCAGTTCTCGGTGGAAGTTGGTTTATTAAGGAAGGATCATCGGTTGTGCGTCCCGAGTGGGGGTAACCTCCGGGCGGAGTTGATGTACGAGACTCATCATACCAAGTACTCAATCCACCCAGGGAGCACGAAGATGTATCATGATCTCAAGAAGCTGTTTTGGTGGCCGGGGCTTAAGAAAGATGTGGCGTTGTACGTGGCTAAATGCCAAACGTGCGCCTTGGTGAAGGCGGAGTGCCAAAAGCCGGGAGGATTTCTGAAGTCCTTGCCTATACCGGAGTGGAAGTTTGACGACGTATCTATGGACTTTGTGCATGGGTTGCCAAGGTCGCAGAAAGGGAACGACGCCATCTGGGTGATCGTAGATCGGTTAACTAAAGTGTCGCATTTCATTCCGCATAGGAAGGACGATCCAGTGGAGAAATTGGCAAAGTTGTATGTTGACAATATTGTTAGGCTGCATGGTGTGCCCCGTAGCATTGTGAGTGATCGCGATGGGCGGTTCACGTCAAATGATTGGAGGTTGGTGCAGCAGATGCTGGGAACAAAGTTAAAGTTCAGCACAGCTTTCCATCCGCAGACGGATGGGCAGACCGAGAGGGTCAATAGAACGATGGAGGACATGCTCCGCATGTGTGTTCTAGACTTCGGTAAGCATTGGGAAGACCACATGTATTTGGTGGAGTTCGCGTACAACAACAGCTACCAAGCGAGTATACAAATGGCGCCCTTTGAGGCCCTGTATGGTAGGAAGTGTCGCACGTCGTTATCGTGGCTTGAAACGGGTGAGGCAAGGTTGTACAAGAAGCAGGAGGTGGAGAGTGCTACCTCGTTAGTGCGGATCATTCGGGAGCGCTTGTTGATCGCTCAGGACCGGCAGGCGAAGTATTACAATGCCAAGCACCGGAACGTGGAGTTCGCGGTAGGCGATTAGGTATACCTGAAAGTGAAGCCGTTCAAGGGGGTTTCGCGGGTGAGACGCTTGAAGAAGCTGAGCCCAAGATACCTTGGACCTTTTGAGGTTCTGGAGCGAGTCAGCGAAGCTGCATACCGTTTGAAGCTATCGGTGGAGTTGAGTGGGTTACATGATGTGTTCCACATTTCTGTGTTGCGGAAGGCGGTGCAGGAGCCTTCGCAGGTGATCGCAGCTGAGCAAGTGCCGGTGGACGAAGGGTTGACGACTAGGGTCAAGCCCATTCGTATCGAAGATGCTGAGGTCAAGAGACTCCGTAACAAGGAGATCCGGATGGTTAAGGTCCGGTGGGATAATTGCGGGAGTGAGGAGCTCTCTTGGGAACGGGAGCAGACTATGCTCGAGGAGTACCCGGAATTGTTCCGCTCAGGTACTGTTTTACGTTAAGTCCTGTTTTTCCTTTATTAATTTCGTGGACGAAATTCTTTAAGGGGGGTAGAATTGTAACACCCCAAAATGTTGTGGGAGCGACGGGGATCGAGTTTGGCCAAGACAAGATTTTTGGTACAGGTGACACAGGCCCCGACACGGGCGTGTCGGAGGCCGTGTCGGGCGTGTCGAGCTCGGGCCGTCGAGCTGGCCGTGTAGTCGACCAGTTCAGGTCGACGATGGTCGTGTGGTGGAACACGGCCTAGGACACTGGCGTGTCCCAGGCCGTGTCACACCTGGGCTGTACGGTGGGATACACGGGCAGTGACACGGGCACGAACACGGGCGTGTCTAGTTTGACACGGGCGTGTCTGATGTCGTGTCACCAAGCCGTGTACCTCTCTGACTGCGAATCGTTGGCCAATTGCACACGGGGGGAGTGACACGGGCCCCGACACGGGCGTGTCGCAGGTGACACGGGCGTGTCGGAGGCCGTGTCAAAGGCCGTGTGCTGGTTTTCAATTTTGGTCGAGACGGCGAATGAGCTACACGGCCAGGCACACGGCCGTGTGTGAACCCGTGTTCGGCCCAGATTTTATGATTTCAGATCTAATCTTGACCGTTCGTTTCCTTGGCTTTGGATCCGACGGTGGGGGGCTGTTCCTGAGAGGTTTTAGCTGGGTTTCAGGGTTAGAATCCCTCATTCCATCCAAGTAAATCTCTCTCTAAGTTTTAGAGAGAGGGGAGAGCAAGTTTGGAGGAGGAGACCAAGATCCGGCCGCCGGAGGAGCTTCGGAGCTCCGAATCGCGATCCGAGTCCAGATCCGCGAAGGTGACGCCGTTGCGGTGCTTTTCAACCGCATAGTTTTCGATGGCGCCGCGGAAGAACGCAAGGGTAACGATTTCTCATCCTTGGGCATGTGAAGCCCTCTTTTCCTTTGCATAGGAAGCCCTCTCTCGCGAGTGAGCGAAGAGTTGGAGCGTTCCTTGGGGTAGATATGTGAAGTCCCCCTTGTGTAGAGTCTGTATGCGTAAACGGACATAGGCATTGTGTGTGAAGCCTATTCGGACATGTTGGTCCGGATCGGTGATGTTGCATTGCATTTGAACCGGGCAAGAATCCGGATGTTTGGGTGTTTTCGGGTTTTCTACATGGTAGATTGCATCAGGGAGCCTTGGAGATTAACTCCAAGGTGCACCCGGAAAACTGGGCAAAAGCGGGTTTTGCCAACACGGTGGCCGGGGAGCCAACGTGAACATAACCGGGTTATGTGATTGTTGTGGTGGAAACGGGACTCGGTGAGTCTTGGCCTGCGCATATGGCTTAAATTGTCGTTGCGGTGTGAGCACGGGTCAGGCGGAACCGTACCCGGTCTATGTCGTTCGGTAGGACCGTTGGCATGGATGAGGGTCTTCGGCGGTCTATGGCTTAAATTGTCGTGACCAAGGCCAGGAAGGCAAAATGCTCATATGGATGACCGTCCAAGAGGCGGTGGTGGATTGGGAACGTCTATGACTTGAATTGACGTGACGTTGGCCGGTTCGCCGAGAATGTGCCCTGAGTGCACGGGGTGTGTGGTCGTGCGAGCCCACGCAATTGCCTATGCTAATAAAGTGCAGGGAAAGAGCATTGCCGCCCCGAATGTGGGGGCGGGATCGTTATAATTTGGTCAGCATTGCTGACCGTTGCTATTGTTTGCCACCGGGCGGTGGTTTGTGGCTTGCAGGTGCTGCGGAGCAGAGCAGGAAATAGCGGGCTAAAGCCCTTGTTGCTGTGCCGGCCCTCGAAGGCCTAATTGCTTATGTATCTTTCCCGTTTTTCATGTATGGCCGGCCTGCGTGCCGAAGTTTGGAAAGCACTCCTTTTGTTAAGTGAACAGTGTAAGGCCTTAAGGCCATTTCTCTTTTGGTGTATGTATACATTCCTGAGTTTGTAGTGGACATTCATGCAGTTGTGGCTGGGTTCTTATTTCTTTTGCAACCTAATAAATTGCTTCCGCTAGGTGTTGTGTAGGACGACATGATTGGTTGATTGGTTTCAACGCGTAACCAACCGGTCTGTCCGTAGTATAGGGCGTCGGGCCCCGGCCGGACCTACTGCTATATGCTATACGACGGATAGGGGTGTTACACCGAACTGGTTGGGTCTCACCCTTCTTTGAGAATATTCTCGTGGTCGCAGTTCCGCTGTGGGGGCAATCCCTTGGGCATATCAAAACATCCTGCAATTCCTCCAGCACCCCCTGCACTCTTGTAGGAACCGTTGCCTCCCTTGTAATAGGTGCAACAACCAACACCATTGCCTTTTGTAGCCCTTGTTCTAGCCATGCTTCCATAGATTTAACCGATGCTTCCCCCATAGGTGGGGCGTTGCATCCCTCCAAATGATATTGTCGGTCGTTGCTTGTAAACTCCATTGACATTTTGTCTCAATCATGAGTGACTAAGCTCAATGATTTGAGTCATTGTACTTCCATCACCATATTGAATCCTATGATTGGTAGAAAGTAGAGATCAGTAGTATAATGATAGCCTTGAATCGCGAGTGGAACGCCCTTCAGTACTCTTGTACACTGTAGTTTGTTGTCATATGCCATTAGGACCTTGAATCCTGTATTCTGTGATGGACTATTATATAGACGGTTCGCCACTTCGGGGTTTATGAAGTTATTTGTGTTGCCACTGTCTACCAATATAGAGACTTTTTGCTCACCCACTCGCCTTCTCATCCTCATAGTGACCTGTCTGTCGCCACCTTCCAGAGCCTGAAATGAAACTCCCCACTCCTCATCTTCCAAAACTTTGACGTCCTTTAGTGTACACCCTTAGTACAACGGCTCTTCCTCACTCGGCATGAAGATCTGGAGGGACTTGCACTTGTGGCCCGGTACGAACCGCTCATCGCATGTGTAGCAAAGGACCACTAGAGCCTCTTCACAGTGGCCCCCTTTCGTGTTGGCATGTTGTACGCTACCTTGTTTACTGTTGGCCCACTTGATTGTTGGTTACTCTTCGGTATAACCCCCACTTTTCTGCGATTGAACTTTTCTTCATGCATCCTCGCAAGCCCAATTGCATGCGTCATACGTTGTGGACTGAAAGCTTGCACTTTATCACTAATGTGTTCCTTTAGACCTGCCATGAAACATCACGGTTGTGCTTTATCGGGCCATTGGACCTTGTTGGCAACTGACAAGCCACTCAAACTCAGCGCGGTACTCACTAACTGACCCTGTTTGTCTGAACTTGTGCAACATCTTGTCAAAATATTCATAGTCAGTTGACCCGAAACAAGAGCACAGCCCAACACCAAATTCCTCCCAAGTGGGGTAGGACCTCTGTTTCCTCCACCTTGAAAGCCACCGATACACCTCCCCTTCCAAGTGAAAGGAGGCTATATGAACCCATAAATGCCTCAAAGTCTCCCGATAACAAAAAAACATCTCCACTTTATCAATCCACTGGAGGGGATCCCCAGATTGATACTTAGGAAAATCCATTCTCGCGATCCACAGTTTGTAATACCCCATCCCAGTTTAACAACAATTCAGTCGTCCGGCCGGGTCAGCGGTATAAAGAAAATCAGGAAATGGTATTAAAACTAGTACATAACAAGTAGAAAGAAAAATGCTGAAAAATAAACTTACAGCGGAAGTTGAATAAGTAACTAAGGTTAAAAGTGTATCTCATCCTGGTGATTTCACAGATCCCCTAAAATTTAGTAGGAAAAAATAACTACATGATTGAAATTTTTACAAGTCTGGTACAAGAAAATCTTAAACATCAATATTACATCAAAGTTATGAAATGAGTAACAAAGTACTGAGATGAAATAACTGAAACGAAACCAACTACATGCTGGACTCCACAATAAACGCTCATGCTAAGCGCAACTTCCCACCTGGGTCCCCTGAAAAAAACATGCCCAAAAATGGGTCAGCCCAGCGGGAAAGTAAGAAAAACCATTCCCCCTATTGACACAAATTATTTAAAAATAATTGAATGTATGTTTTTTATTTTAAAATCAGTTTATACTATAGAAAAACTTTATGGTAATATGCTATGCATGCTCTGGCATGATATCACTAGCTACATAATTTTTTTTGGTTATAAGATTTCGTACTCTCGTTCGTTTGCACAAGTTTTGACATTGGTCATCAAAGTATTTTTCCAATGTACGGTCTACCCTTGAGTTCTAGCCTTCTAGGTGGTTCGTGCTTACTCTTTTTCTAAAGCTCTAGACAGAGTAGTTCCTAACGCGCAACTGTTATCTTACGATCCGAATCCAATTAACGAACTCAGGTGTTTTAGTGTCGCGTGGACACATATTCGAATCTACTAATTGTCCAAAAGGGAAAACATCTCCCCAAACTCTGAAGCCCATAAGGTACATTACGCCCTATGAGAAAGATAGTGCACATCTACCAAACTTGAACTAGTACTACTCTGCTTGCGACGTTACGTTTTGTGTAATAAAGACCGTTCATCAAATTGGTGTGGTTGACTAGAAGTTGTAGTCGAGCCCCTAATATCTCATATTTGTATCTATCTGTATATACGTGTGGAAGTTCCGTATGCTGCACTAACCCGAGATCTAACTGTTTGAGGAATTTGGAATTTGGTCGCTATCAGACAACGAGTTAGCTGAATGATTACTAATTTACCATTCTCCAAATGATACTAATCACTATTATGTTGCTATAATATTTTATACGGAATCCCACAAATATTTAAAATGTAATCTAATTGATATGCCTAGCCAAAAAAAATTAGAGTTTCTTACAGTGGTGTTACGACGCTCGTACACCTGACGTGGCGGCATAGCCTCCTTCTGAAATAAACTGAAACTCTACTTGATCTCTGATTAGTAAGGGGCTTACCCTCTCGAGAATCCTAAAAGAGTGCAAATAACAAACTCAAACTATCTCTAAGAATTAAAGAATACTATTCCAAAGTAACAAAATGGCCTTACCACCACTACAATAGTGGAGGTTACTATTCCTGAGGCGGAGCGCGTCCTCTTCTACACTAGGTGTTGGCGCACACAACCCTAACAAAATTTTGTGTAACCATAAGAGAGTTTTAGCATCATTGTTGACTGAAAACGAGGGACAAGCAAAAACACCGAACCTGAGCGGAAAAGGGAAAGGGCTATCGCGATCGAGGAGCCCTACTGAATGTTCAGAAGTTTCTGCTAAGGAGAAATCTTGATTTCTGACTCGGAGAACGAGGGGGAAGATACTGAACAGGGTCTTGAACTAGAGAGGAAGGGCTGAAAGTTGCTCTTGGACGTTCTAGGGTCGCTGAACAGCTTCAGTCTCGCAGGAAACCAGCGCCCAGAAAGTGCCGACGGGCTGGACAGGGGCTTCGACGACGATAGAGGAGGGATCGATCGTCGTTTTCCCTAGGTCTTCGGTCTGGAGGAACGAGCGGCATTTTCGCAAGGGAATGTCTGGGATAAAACGGGAGTAGAATCGCGTAAGGGGGAAGGTTGCAGCTTTTAGAAGCGGACGACGAATAACGGTTATTTTAACCGCTTGTTTGATCTAACCGGCAAAACTATAACAAGAGTTACTCATTACCTTTCTAATTCTCCAATTGTCCCCACTCCTGACCACTTAGAATATTCGTGCTAAAAATAAATAAATAAGTACATACATAAAAAAAAATATCGTGCACACACAACGACTAAAATTTCTCCACTATTTAACGTACAAAATTTAATCATACTAACTTCGTACCTCGACAAAGCACTGGCTTGGTCCAAATCACTCGCGATCAGACCCTGCAATCAAATTGAACTCTCGCGTAAAATTACGGACGTTACAAATCTCTCCTCCAAAAAGAAAATTTTCGCCCTCGAAAATTACAGCATACCTGATTCGAAGAGGAAAACATAATCAGCATTGCTCCGAAGCTCATCCTCTCTCTCCCACGTATATTCTGGTCGGACACAATTCATTCAAAGGACTTTCACAAACGGAATCTCCCTGCTCCGGAGCTTCTGAATCTTTGACTCCACTATTTTGATTGGTCTAACCCTGATATTAAGATCTGAGTCGATTGGTGCTTCCTCGGTACTAATTATCTGACTAGGATCTCTAACTGCCTTCCTCAAATAGGAGACGTGGAATACATCATGTAGACCACTCATTTCCTCGGGTAAGGCCAACCTATAAGCAACCTCACAAATGCGCTCTAATACCTTGAAAGGACCAACAAATTTAAGACTCAATTTCTTCATTCGTTTGATTCGAGAGACTCCTCTAACAGGTCTGACTTTCAAGTAAACATAATCACCAACACTAAATTCCACTGCCTTGTGCCTCTGGTCATAATACTTGGCCTGGCGATCCTGTGCTAACTTCATACATTCTTGAATGGGCTTGATACGATCAGTGGTCTTGTCAATCCATGATTCCCTGATGGTAGATCTTTCTTCGCTTTCAGCCCAACACAACGATGTCCGACAATGCCTACCATAAAGAGCCTCGAACGGTGTCATCCCAATGTTTGCCTGAAAACTGTTGTTGTGAGAGAACTCGATGAGAGTAACGTACTTCTCTCACTTTCCTCCAAAGTCCAAGATGCACATCCGGAGCATATCATCCAAAGTTCTATTCGTACGTTCAGTCCGGCCTTCTTTCTGGTGATGGAAGGCGGTACTGAAATGTAGCTTAGTGCCCAACCGCTCTTAAACGTATCTCCACTCCTTAGAAATAAACCTGTCATCTCTGTCTGAAACAATGGTCTTGGGAACACCGTGAATCAAACAATCTCATCAATATACAACTGCGCTAATCTGGGACCCTGATCTGTCCTCCTATTAGGTATGGAATGGGAAACTTTAGAGAGACGGTCACTTATAACTCATAAAGAATCATTCCCACTCTGAGATCTGGGGAGGCCATGAACAAAATTCATCGAGATGTCCTCGAAGTTCCACTCTGGAATGAGAAGTGGTTGTAACTTGCCTCCTGGCCTCTGACATTCAACTTTGACTAACTTGCAAGTTTCGCACTTCCCAACATACTCAGCAACGTCACCCTTCAAGTCTGGCCACCACACTATCTTCTTCAGATCCGCATTCATCTTGTGCTACCTGGATGTATCAAATATTTAGAATTATGGGCTTCAAACAGTATGTCCTCTCGAAGGTGGCCAACATCTGGAATGCACACCCTACCGTCGTGCAGTAGCACATACTCAAGTATATTGAACTTCTCCTGACCTGCCTTAGTCAAAACCCAAGTCTCTGACATCTTTGGATCTAAATGTAGAGCTGTCCTGATCTCATCCTTGATGCCGCAAGTGATCTCCATCTAACACAACCTAGCAGATCCAACCTTTGAACGTGGCGCAACACTGATCTCTAGCCTTTCCAACTCTCGCACCAGCTCCTCCTGCTGAGTAAGGAGAGAAAAACTCAATCCTCTACGTCTAAGCACATCAGCCACCACATTCGCCTTTCTTGGGTGGTACTGAATGTCCACCTCATAGTCTGATAGAAACTCTAACCATCTGCACTGCCTCAAATTGAGCTCTTGTTGATCGAAAATGTACATGAGACTTTTGTGATCTGTAAAGATCTCACAACAGACCCCGTAGAGATAATGCATCCAAATCTTCAGAGCGTGAATGACCGTTGCTAGCTCCAGGTCATGCACAAGGTAGTTCTTCTCATGAACCTTCAACTGTCTAGAGGCGAAGGCTATAACCTTACCATGCTGCATAAGCACATAGCCCAAACCTTGACCCGAGGCGTCGTTATTGATCTGAAATTCATCTGACCCTGATGGTAAACTCAAAATCGGAGCGGTCATCAGCCTGGTCTTCAGCTCCTCAAACGTCATCTCGCACTCCACTGTCCAACTTAAAGCTTTACCCTTCCTGGTAAGCGAAGTCAGGGGTAAGGCTATCTTCGAGAAGTCTTTTATAAATCTCTTGTAATAACCTGCCAAACCCAAAAAGCTGCGGACCTCCGTGACTGCCCTCGGTC
Source organism: Platanthera zijinensis (assembly GCA_039513925.1). Lineage (NCBI taxonomy): Eukaryota > Viridiplantae > Streptophyta > Magnoliopsida > Asparagales > Orchidaceae > Platanthera > Platanthera zijinensis. Next base: position 189,825,109 of record CM077083.1, read on the forward strand.
TCGGTCATTCCCTTATTGATTCTATCTTCTTCGGGTCAACGGACAGATCTCTCTGACTGATAACATGTCCTAGAAATGCAACCTCTGACAGCCAAAATTCGCACTTTGAAAATTTTGCATACAGCTGATTTCTTCTGAGCGTTCCCAAAACAGTCTTGAGGTGAGAGACGTGATCTTCTGCACTTCTGGAATACACCAAAATATCATCTATGAAGACAATAACAAAATGGTCTAAGAATTCCCGGAAAACCATGTTCATTAAATCCATAAAAGCGGACGGGGCATTGGTCAGCCCAAACGGCATAACCACAAACTCATAGTGTCCGTATCTGGTCCTGAATGCCGTCTTCTGAATGTCTGCTTCCCGAATCTTCAATTGATGATAGCCTGACCTAAGGTCTAACTTAGAAAACATGCAAGAACCCTTAAGCTGATCAAACAGGTCGTCGATCCTAGGGATAAGATACTTATTCTTCACTGTCAACTTGTTCAGCTCGCGGTAGTCAATGCACATACTCAGACTACCATCCTTCTTCTTCACAAATAGAACTGGTGCACCCCAAGGCGAAGTGCTGGGACGAATGAAACCTAGGTCGAGCAACTCTTGCAACTGGACCTTCAACTCTGCAAGTTCTTTGGGGGTCATACGATAAGGAGACTTGGCAACTAGTGCCGCTCCAGGTACAAGATCGATCTGGAAGTCAATCTCTCTAGTAGGAGGGGCACCCGGTAACTCTTTTGGAAAGACGTCAGGAAATTCCTGGACCACGGGTACCTTTGATAAATCGCCCTTGGCTTCTGCATTTATCAACACTAAGAAGGTTTCATAACATTTGCTAATGCATCTAACCGCCTTAACAAACGAGATAATCAGCTTAGTGACTCCCTTCATGCCCTGGAATGTAACAACGATTTGGTTGGGTCCTTCAAACTGTATTAGCTTATCTCTGCAGTCTATCTTAGCATTCACAGTCGATAACCAGTCCATCCCCACAATCAAATCAAAATCCGTGATAGAGAGTAGCAAGGCTTCTACAATAAACTCCGCTTCTCCGAATTGCACTGGTACCCTACACTTATCTCTGGTCTGTAAGAAGGATCCATTGGGCATCATAACCTCTAACGGTAATGCCTCTGGACAGACTTCTAATCCCAGTGTATGTACTAGAGATTCTGCTATGAACGAGTGTGAAGTGCACGTGTCAAAGAGAATCTTGGAGGGTACATTATATATCATAAGAATACCTACATGAATGATTAGACACGAAAATTTACAGTGTCACTAAGGAGGATTTAATTACATTTTCTATAAGACCGTCATATTATAACACATACCTGTCACCACTTCCTCCTGCTCTTTTGCTTCCTGTTGCCCAAGGTCGCAAGCTCTAGGCTGCACTGGTCCACATCCCGGAGCTAATCTCGTGTCAGCACCCATCAGTGCTTTTCCTTTGTCGGCTTTACTCGGGTCACTAACCTCAAATTTCGACTACAAGAGAGGGTTACATTAAACATACTTTAGCAAGGAAAGGGGGTACATAAATACTAATCAAGCACTTAAACTAAATTACCTGATTCTCGGAAGTTCTCTGATAGTAACGGGCTATGTGTCCTGGTTGCTGACATTTATAACATACCCCTGCGGTTGACAAACACTCTCCTAGATGGTGTCGATAACACTTCGGGCAAAGGGGGTAAACCTTGATGCTGGTCCCAGTCTGATCACCTTTCTGGGCTCCTAACCTCTGCTTCTTGTTCCAGTTTCAACCCTGGCTATTCTTGTTATGGTACTGCTGAGGCGCATCCTGAAGTCGATTCGAACGGAAACTGTTGCGTTTTTGTACTTTTTGTTGATAAGCTTCTAACTTTCTGGCAGTGTCCACTAAACTCTTTTAATTTGCATTAACCATTGTCATCAACGGCTGCCTCAACGAATCACGTAAACTATCCACAAAACCACTGCACTTCTCGTTCTCAGCCCCCTGCATCGTGCCCGCGTAACGAAAAAGATGGGTCAGCTCTCGTTCATAAATCACCACTTTCTTGTCCCCTTCGATCAGCTTAAGGTACTTCTCCTGGAGACTGCGACGCTCGGACGGGGGAACAAACCAGCTATCTAGCGCTGTCGAGAAGTCATTCCAGGTGAACATGTCTGCGGTACGACCTGACAACAAGGATAAACATAAACCATTATGTTAAAAGAATAAGGAAATCTAGGTAAAGACAAATGTTACACTAAAGCACTTACGAGCGAGGTCGTCCACCAATTGTCTGGTCCACCATTGATGGGCGTCTCCTTGCAGGAGAAAACCCGCTAACAGAACCTTCTTGTTCTCTGGGCACTCCATCACCTCAAGCAGTTCATGGGTCTTAATCAGCCAATCATCAGTATCCATTGGCGTCTCTTCTCCAGTGTAGTTGGAGGGGTGAAGAATGCGGAGGTTCCTCAGATAGCGCTCCAACCCTAAATCCCCTGCAGCTGGCACTGGAAGTGCGGCTGGATCTGTAGCAGGCAATGCATTTCTGAATTCCACCATAGCTAAGGCCACCGCTCTAGCAATAATGGCGGTCATATCTGCTTGGTCTGGCAGTGCTGGTGTTGCTGGTGCTGGAGGCGCTGCTGGGGCACTATTATCATCCATGGTTATCTCAGGTGTAGTATTCTGGCGATAAGGCTCGCCGGCCTCACTAGTACGTGGTACCTATAACATGTGAGGAAAGGAAATATTTATTCCTGAGAGAAATATAATAAAAGATCTACTAAGAAGGGCAAACTTAAACGCATACACAACTGAGAATTAGATAAAACTCGATGTCACTATTGTCGAATAAGTAATTGAGACGAAATCCTACGCCTCTGTGAATTTTCTAGGTCATGGGATCCTAAACCTGCCTCTGATACCAATTTGTAATACCTTATCCCAGTTTAACAACAATTCAGTCGTCTGGCCGGGTTAACGATATGAATAAAACCAAGAAACGGTATTAAAACTAGCACATAGCAAGTAGAAAGAAAAATGCTGAAAAATAAACTTACAGCGGAAGTTGAATTAGTAACTAAGGTTAAAAGTGTACCTCATCTTGGTGATTTCACAGAGCCCCTAAAATTGAGTAGGAAACAAATTACTGCATGATAGAAATTTTTACAAATCTGGTACAAGAAAATCTTAAACATCAATATTACATTAAAGTTATGAACTAAGTAACAAAGTACTGAAATGAAATAACTGAAAAGAAACCAACTACATGTTGGACTCCACAATAAACGCTCATCCTATGCGCAACTTCCCACCTGGGTCCCCTAAAAAAAACATGTCCAAAAGTGGGTCAGCCCAACGGGAGAGTAAGAAAAACCATTTCTCCTAGTGACACTAAAATTATTTAAAAATAATTGAATACATACTTTTTATTTTAAAATCAGTTTATATTATAGAAAAACTTTATGGTAATATGCTATGCATGCTCTGACACGATATCACTAGCTACATATTTTTTTTTTGTTATAAGACTTCGTACTCTCGTTCGTTTGCACAAGTTCTGACGTTAGTCATCTAAGTATTTTTCCAACGTACGGTCTGTTCTTGAGTTCTAGGTGGTTCTCTCTAGACAGAGTAGTTCCTAACGCGCAACTGTAATCTAACGATTCGTAGACACAGACTCAAATCTACTAATTATCTAAAAAGGAAAACATCTCCTCAAACTCTGAGGCCAATAAGGTACACTACGCCCTATGAGAAAGATAGTGCGCCTCTACCAAACTTGAACTAGTACTACTCTGCTTGCGACGTTACGTTTTGGGTAATAAAGACCGTTCATCAAATTGATGTGGTTGGCTAGAAGTTGTAGTCGAGCCCCTAATATCTCATATTTGTGTCTATTTGTATATACGTGTGGAAGTTCTGTATGATGCACTAACCTGAGATCTAACTGTTTGAGGAATTTGGAATTTGGTCGTTATCAGGCAACGAGTTAGCTTAATGATTACTAATTTACCATTCTCCAAACGATACTAATCACTATTGTGTTGTTATAGTATTTTAGATGGAATCCCACGAATATTTAAAATGTAATCTAATTGATATGCCTAGCCAGAAAGAATTAGATTTTCTTACCGTGGTGTTACGATGCTCGTACACCTGACGTGGCGGCATAGCCTCCTTCTGAAATAAACTGAAACTCTACTTGATCTCTTATTAGTAAGGGGCTTACCCTCTCGAGAATCCTAAAAGAGTGCAAATAGCAAACTCAAACTCTCTCTAAGAATTAAAGAATACTATTCCAAAGTAACAAAAGGGCCTTACCACTACTACAATAGTGGAGGTTACTATTCTTGAGGCGGAGCGCGTCCTCTTCTACACTGGGTGTTGGCGCGAACAACCCTAACAAAATTTTTTGTAACCATAAGAGAGTTTTAGCATCATTGTTGACTGAAAACGAGGGACAAGCAAAAACACCGAACCTGAGCGGAAAAGGGAAAGGGTTATCGCGATCGAGGAGCCCTACTGAAAGTTCAGAAGTTTCTGCTAAGGAGAAATCTTGATTTCTGACTCGGAGGGGGAAGATACTGAAACAAGGTCTGGAACTGGAGAGGAAGGGTTTAAAGTTGCTCTTGGACATTCTAGGGCCGCTGAACAACTTCAGTCTCGCAGGAAACCAGCGCCCAGAAAGTGCCGACGGGCTGGACAGGAGCTTCAATGACGATAGAGGAGGGATCGATCGTCGTTTTCCCTAGGGCTTCGGTCTGGAGGAGCGAGCGGCAGTTTCGCACGGGAATGTCTGGGAGAAAACGGGAGTACAATTGTGTAAGGGGAAGGTTGCGGCTTTTAGAAGCGGACGACGAATTGCGGTTATCGTAACCGCTTGTTTGATCTAACCGGCAAAACTATAACAAGAGTTACTCATTACCTTTCTAATTCTCCAATTGCCCCCACTCCTCACCACTTAGAATATTCGTGCTAAAAATAAATAAATAAGTACATACATAAAAAAAAATACCGTGCACACACAACGACTAAAATTTCTTCACTATTTAACGTACAAGATTTAATCATACTAACTTCGTTCCTCGACGAAGCACTGGCTTGGTCCAAATCACTCGCGATCAGACCCTGCAATCAAATTGAACTCTCGCGTGAAATTACAGACGTTACACAGTTGTAGTGGTGGTCTATGCTTGCCCCCTCCTTCCCTCCGATCGGGGGATTTTCCCATCCCCTCGGTTCTTGATTTTGCTTCCAATTCTTGCCTTCTGGAACGAAGTGCCCTCCCCGAAGACCATTGGTGAATACTGGATTTGGGTTGGGTCACCAATTTCTGTCATGAACGTGTCTGTGCTGAAATTCCACCTCGCCATGCCACATTCCATTTTCCTCCCAGCGATGGAAACTCGGTGGCTCCCATGGGAGTTGTTGTGGGCCGGCATTCCATCCCCCACCGCCTTCCAAACCCTCCCACAACCCGAGCCCCCCCCCCCAGCCCGACGGCTGCAGGCCGTTGCAACCACCGGACCTCCTGAGTTGCACTTTCACTGCCCCTGACGACATCCAAGCGTATTGTAGGAGTAGATGGGTTGGGGTGTATGGGGCGCGGCTCAATTGTGATGAGACTCGGTAGGAGTTCTTATCAAGGAGGTTGGGGGATCAAGCCCCGCCTCAACAACCTGCCGCGTTTAGAACATGTTCGGAGACGAGTTGGGGTGTATGGGCTGTGATCCTGGTACGGTTCATTGTTGGGTCCGACTATTGATTGTCGTGCCATTGCTGGGTCTGATTATGGATCGGCAGGCCAAACAGTGGGTACCCCATAATGAACGTGCCGAGCAACGGGCAGCCCAGAATGGGTCGTATCATATTGTATTATGGATCTTATTGCAGGAACATCTTTATATGTTACATTTAAATACTCTTGCTACAATCATCAATGCAGGAACTATTCATGGAATTATTCTAAATACAAATGCATGGAATGGTTTTACTATTCCTGTAGACCTATGAATTTTTGATCTTGTTTTTATAGAAAATTGAACTTTTGAGGACTTTTATCAGGTTGGTAGGAAATGTTAACCGGAGATGCATGATAAGCATCCTAATTCCTAAAAATGCTTAGTGGGACTGGACAAGGACTCTATAATTCCATGTGCTGTAATAGGATTCTTTTCAAGGACTCCATAATTCCATGTGCTGTAATAGGATTCTATTCATTGACGTGAAATTATGGTGATAAACTGGATTGGTACTATATTTTTGTTACCATACTTTTGTTTTGCAGTTCGGCGTATGATTTAGCATTTCATGCATTCCGAACCGCATACTTTGTATAGTAACTTAAAAGCGTCTAGTGCACTCAACTAAAACATCAGTAGAGTTGCCGGAGAATGGCCGGAGGGATGACGGAGGTAGATGATACTATGGAGCCGGAACCATAGTTGCCTAGGCGGGGTGAACCGAGGTGGGGGCTGTAAATTTTAACGGTAATAAAATGCTATCTATTTAAAAATAATTATGGCGCGAAGGGATTTCACAGTCTATTCTAAACGGATAAGCGACCTAGACGTTGCAAATGAACGAAACGCTACTGCACAAACGTAATAACGTCACAAGTCATAATTCCACGGGCACAGAAATACGGTGGGGGACATTCATGGCAATGAGAAAATGACGGTAATTAGGAGATAAACTTTAACTAGGACAAACTCATAATAATCAAGTATTCATTTAATTAAACTGGGCATAAAATGTAACTGTGGAATTGAGCCCGGAGAGGTATACCAGCAGGTTTCAATCACACGTTCTCCAAGCAGAGGACTGGAGGTGGGACTGTCGGCAAGCGTGGAGCAGGAGTCGGTTGTAGGAATGGTCGGAGCTGTCGCTGGAAGGTTAGAAACACGACAGGGCTGGCGAGACCGGGAAACTGGAGTCACGCGGCTAGTAGGAGTTCTGGAGGGTTGACAGTGCCCTGGGAGGGGGTCTGGAAGCAACCACGGAGGCCGGCGGGCTTCAGGCAGCAGAAACGGTGCCCGGCGGTACGTCAGACAGTAGAACTGGCGGCGGGATAGGGCTTCCCTGGTGGCGTCCACGATGGAGTGAGCCGCAGGATGGCGCGGGGGCTGCTGGAGAGGATGTCGAGCAAGAGGGAAGAATCCAGAAGGCGGTGGTGGAGGCTTCATCGGAGTAGATGATAGTTGGAGGAAGCGGTGGCGTGGGGAGTTCCGTCGAGGGAGAAAACCGCTGGAGTTTTCGGCGAGCTGAGGCCCGCGGGAGATCGGGGCTTGTAGTGGCGCTGGACGGGAACCAAACGATACCAATTAGGTTTCGTTTAGTTCAATTTCCAGCCGGCTTTCACAGGAAAAGGGGGGAAGGTTTTATAGGAGGGAGTAGGGTTTTTTTTACTTTACAGACTAAGTGGGCTTCAAGATGGGCAGCCATGGAATTTTCTTTTAAATGATGGCAGACTTTGGTAAAGGCTAATTGAAAAGAAGATGGATGTGATTTCAAGGGCGGGGCCGGTTGTAGGCAAATGGGGCATTTAATAACATAGTTAATTAATATAAGATTGTCCTAACTAACCTATCCTCTAAACTACCGGACCTATGCATTTAGGGTCTCGTTGGCCGGCCACACCAACGAGCCAAACAAAATTGCCCGAACAACATGCGCGATACAAAGTAACACCACAACGCTCATAACACGTGCAATACAACTCGACGTTATACAATAATCCAAAAAAGCGCGAAAGCATGCGCTACAAAAATAAAAGACATGTGCGATAATAAAATAAAAGGTGTGACGTGGGTTGCATCATGGGGTGTCCTCGGGAGAGAAAGATACCTCAATCTCATATGAAACAAGGAAATAGACTAGCTTCTTGGATGCCTCTTTCGGTCTTTCCACATAAGTACATAACCCATGCCTTTAAATAGGCTTACAAAACCCATAATGACAACCACTAACTCTTTGCTAATAACATTTTAATGATTCGACATTTAATACCTAAAAGACAATTCAACTTTAACACAAGATAACTGTGCTCAACGCCCCAAATGACAACTAGATTTGATACATATAAAATACACAGTACGATATTAATAAAATAACCCTTAGGGAGACTAGCCTATTCCCATAACATACCATCCCTCCTTTCCTTAGAGCTTGTCCTCAAGCTCGGAACCATGGTAAGGATTTTGAGCGTGAAGTTGTGATGGGGTGACGGGTGCCTAAAACTCTTGCTAAAACAATTTTGTGTAGCGATGCCTTCTCGAAAAGATGTCGTTATTGTACGTGATGCAGGGTGGTGAAGAATCTGCAGTTGCTTGATGACTGTTCAAACCATATCGATTTGCGTGTGTGCAAGAGGAGTATCATTGACGATCTCGCACAAACGATGTATGGTAGAGGGGCGTCCTTCTGAATGATCATAACACTAAGTGATTGTAGTTGGGTGATTGTTGGACTAGTCGGATTATGAATGACTTGCACCTGGTTGGGTAGAATTGTCAGTTGTGTGATGTACAATTGTTTACTTTTGTGTGCAACTATCATATTGTCGAGTGTGGCAGGGATGGCGGTGGCAAGGACTAGTGGTGATTGCTAACGTTATCAGGATCGCAATCTGAATCATAGGATCGTACGATCCTACATTCTCAATTTTAAAATTTGATCTGGATCTTACCTTGGATCGAAATTAAGGCTTCTCCATGTGGGGTCACGATCTGGATCGTAGGATCGTTAGGATCACGATCCTCAACCCAATCCTAATGATCTAAATCCAATATAAAAAAGCCGAGCGGCTTATTTTATTTCCGCTTCTTGAGTCCCGACTCCTGACACGCACCTTTGCAAAGCCCTACTTCCTCGTCTTTCTGCGTCTCAGAGAGCTCCGACTGTGACCGCCGCAGCCTCTTCCTAGCTCCGACTCCCAACATTTTCCCTTCCAGATCAACGTCCTCCCATCCCTTCCAGAGTTCCAAACCAAGGAGGCGACAACCTAACAGGTTGCATGTCCCTTCTAGAGTTCCAAGTCGACGACCAGTGTTCCAGTTCCAGCTCTTTCTGCTTATCCAGCCTCTAGGTTGACGTTCCTACTTCCTAAAGACCTAAGGTAATTATCGAGCCTCCAGGTCGACGTTCGTGCTTATATATATTGCATGTCTCCAAATTATTCACAATCTTAATTGTTAGCATAGTTTACTTTATTTCTGGTGTGCAAATATCACATTTGTATCTTGTCTTATGTTTCTCCTCTATATATAGAGGGGGTCTCTTAATGAAATTATTTTTCTTTACCCTTGATCAACATGGTATTAGAGCCAGGTTTCCCGTGACCTAATTTTTCCGTCGCTCGCTCGCTCGACAGCCCGCCTCCGCTCCTCGCTCGCTTTCCGCGTTCGTTCTGCTCGACAGCCCGCTCGCCTCCTTCTCCAGAACCGACAGCCCGCAGGTCTCGCAGGTCTCGCTCACCTCCTTCTCTAGAACCGACAGCCCGCTCGCCTCCTGCGCTTCCGCCCGTCTCCGCTTCCGACAGCGCAGGTCTCGCAGCGCCTCCCGCAAGCCAGCGCTCGGCAGCTCCTTCTCTCCTCCGCTTCCGCCCTCTTCTAATGGCGCCGGAACAGTGCTCTTGATTTCTCTGGCGCCACCTGCCCTTGTGATGCTTGAATGGATGGATCTGCATACGTCTTGATGCCCTAATTTCTTGTTTTCCCTTCCTATCCGGATTTGTATTCCGGTTTGTTCCTTTCCTCCGGATTTCTATTCCTGTGTCATGGGCTCTAGTGGAGCGGATTCTCCTTCTCTTTCTACCGGTGTTACTCCGGCTACTCTCTCTACCGGTGTTACTCCGGCTCTTTCTGGTGGTCCTTCGCCGGCCTTCTATCGTGGAACCACTGATCACAATACCTCTCAGATTACCGCCCTTCGGCTAGATGAATCCAATTATCTCTCGTGGTCCCGTTCTATCACCCTGGCGCTCAAAAATCGGCATCTCTTCGGCTATGTCTCCGGCCACATGACGGAACCCGATAGGACTTCTCCAGAATGACAACAGTGGGAGTCCGAGAATTCCTTGGTCATGTCTTGGCTAACCAACTCGATGCCAGAGTCCATTGCCCGCAATTATCTCTTTCTTGACAGTGCTGCTGATATTTGGCGTCGTGCAGAGTCTCAGATATTTCAGCTACGCCGCCGGATTAGCTTACTCCGGCAGGGTGACCGTCCTCCTTCAGCGTATCTGGGGCCCATGCTCCCCCCTTCTATTTCCGGTTGTACATGGTTTTTTACATTTATTAACTGTTTCTCACGCACTACATGGTTATATCTGATGCATCGAAAAAGTGATGTGTTCTCTGTTTTCCGACAATTTCACGTCATGATCTCTACCCAATTTCAGTCGAAAATTCAAATTCTTCGTAGCGACAATGGTCGTGAATACATGGATTCACAATTTGAGCGATACCTTGCTGATCACGGCATCATCCACCAGACTACCTGTGCGTATTCCCCAGCACAAAATGGCGTTGCTGAGCGAAAAAATTGCCATCTGCTGGACGTTGCTCGGTGTCTATTGTCCACCATGCATTTTCCGAAATTCTATTGGGGATATGTTGTCCTTACTGCTGCATACCTCATCAATCGTATGCCCACTCGTGTCCTCGGGAACTCTACTCCTCTGGACACGCTTGGTGTTCCTACTACTCGCCTTCCTCCTAAGGTGTTTGGTTGTGTGTGCTTTGTTCACATCCATCACCCTCGTCCCTCCAAACTTGATCCACGGGCTCTTAAGTGTGTTTTTATCGGCTACTCTCCTACGCAAAAGGGGTACAAGTGTTTTCACCCACCTACAAGAAAGGTGTTTGTTAGCAAGGATGTTACCTTCCGTGAATCCGAATCTTACTACCCTTTGTCCGCTTCCTCAACCATGGGTACGCCTTCTGTTTCTTTGCCCATGCCTCCTCCATATCCCCCACTTCAGGGGGAGACTCTACCAGGGGAAGGGAGTCCTGTTATTCCAGTGGAGGTGGGCTCTATTCCTATGTCTCCTCCCGTCTCTATGGATCCTCCCTCCTTTATGCCTTCACCCCCGACCTTGCAGGTATATACTCGGCGTACAAAGGGGACAAGCACACAGGAGCCTGCTATGATACCAGAACAGCCAGTGGATCCTTACTCAGGGCCTTCTGAGTTACCAATTGCCCTTCAAAAAGGTATTCGGTCTTGTACTCGCCATCCTCTTTCTAATTATGTTTCATATAACTCTCTGTCTATCTCCTACAAGGCCTTTGTCTCCTCCCTTGCTACTTCTTCTATACCTGCATCATGGCAACAGGCTCTTGAGGTTCCTATATGGCGTGATGCGATGGTTGAGGAAATGAAGGCTCTGGAGAAGAACCATACATGGGATCTTGTCGCTCTTCCCCATGGAAAAAAACCTGTTGGGTGCAAGTGGTTGTTTTCTGTGAAACAGAATCCACAAGGGATTATTGAAAGATGCAAGACACGGTTGGTTCTAAGGGGTTATACCCAAACCCATGACATTGATTATCAGGAGACGTTTGCTCCGGTTGCTAAAATGAATACCATCAGGGTATTGGTGTCCATTGTTGTTTGCAAAAAGTGGGACCTTCTGCAGCTTGATGTGAAGAATGCCTTTCTCCATGGTGACTTGCAGGAGGAGGTTTATATGTCTGTTCCTCCGGGTCTCACTCCGGCTGGTGCCTCAGGGAAAGTTTGTAGATTGTTGAAGGCTCTATACGGACTGAAGCAGTCCCCAAGAGCATGGTTTGGCCGATTTCACAAGGCGATGGTGTCATTTGGATACTCTCAGAGTAATGCTGACCATACGTTGTTCATCAAACGTAGGCTTGGGAAAATCACAGTCCTCATTGTGTATGTTGACGACATTGTCATAACTGGTGATGATCATGAAGAAATTCAGAATCTGAAACAGAAGCTTGTCAGAGAGTTTGAGATCAAGGACCTTGGAAAACTCAAGTATTTTTTGGGAATTGAAGTTGCAAGATCAAAGCAGGGAATCTTTCTCTCTCAGCAGAAATACACGTTAGATCTCCTTAAGAAGATGGGGATGAGCGGATGCAGACCGGCTGATACTCTGATTGAGGCAAATCATCGATTGGGGCGTGATGATGGAGTGGAGATTGAAGATATTTCAGGGTTCCAAAGGTTAGTAGGGAGGCTGATATATCTGTCTCATACTCGTTCGGATATCTCCTATGCGGTAAGTGTTGTGAGTCAATACATGCATACTCCAAAGACGCGGCACGTGGATGCGGCACACAGAATTCTTCGGTACCTCAAGTCCTCACCAGGAAGGGGAATCCTATTTTCCCCAAGTACTGGTCTAAAGATTGAAGTTTATACTGATGCTGATTGGGCCGGGTCAGTGGACGATAGACGATCCACCTCTGGATATTGCTCTCTTGTTGGAGGAAACCTTGTTACTTGGAGGAGCAAGAAGCAACAGGTTGTGGCACGATCTAGTACTGAGGCTGAGTTTAGAGCTATGACTCATGGGGTCTGTGAAGGCTTATGGCTTCGGGCCTTATTGAGCGACCCTTGGTCTTGTGGAAGTACACATTCGTCTGTATTGTGACAATAAGTCAGCTATCAGTATTGCACACAATCCAGTTCAACATGACCAGACAAAACACATCGAGGTGGATCGACACTTTATCAAGGAGAATATTGAAAGAGGAATCATATGTACTCCCTTTGTACTCTCTAACGGGCAACTTGTCGACATTCTCATCAAAGGATTGAGTGAGAATTCTTTTGACCAGATTGTGAACAAGTTGGGCATGTTTAACATCACTCGCCCAACTTGAGGGGGAGTGTTAGCATAGTTTACTTTATTTCTGGTGTGCAAATAACACATTTGTATCTTGTCTTGTGTTTCTCCTCTATATATAGAGGGAGTCTCTTAATGAAATTATTTTTCTTTTCCCTTAATCAACATTGTTTATGTTTACAAACTCAGAAAAACTTAAATTATAAAATTATCTTTTGCGAATTTCATTTGTGTTTTTTAGGATCGAGCAAATGAAAAGTGATTGCATTTACTAAATAGAAGGTTCAATGTATTATTATCTTACTAATATGGTATATCTGAACTATGGTTCCAACACTAATCTGACATATCTAATTTAAGTCTTAATTTATGAATGTTGTAGGATCTTACAATCTTCTATCCGATTCTACGATCCGATCCAACCGCAAAACGATCCCACCTAGGATCTCGATCCTCACAACCTTGGTGATGTTGACCGCTGCGAATGGGGACGACCGGAGGCGATCAGACTACCTTTTGTAGAGTCGGTCAATGTTTGTGATGAGCCGCAAAAGCACAACATAATGATATTGACATGCTCAATAGCATCGAGCAATGGTATGCTTGTTCTAAGGCACTTATCTTCATGTTAAAATAATTAGTCAATCACTCAGGTGAATAATTAATGAAGTAATTAAAAAATGGATGTAATTGATTCCTTGGGAAGGAAAAGACAGACGCATCCGGCTCGAGGGAGGTTGGTTGCTGGACTCGAGGCGTAATTGATTCTGAACCGGGAACGATTGTTGGGATCTCGAACAGGCGCATGGCTCGAATAGGGAATCATGACTGGGATAGGATGCTGGTTGGAGTGGTGTCGAATCTACTGGAGGTCGAAGTAGCGTTGGGTGGAAACGAAGCATGCATTGGGCTGAAATCGATGAAGGAATTAGGAATGGCAGAAGTCGTTCGTACTGCATGATGGGCTTGATTGGCTGGAGTATGGGAGCATGCAATGGTGATTGAAGGCGGGTGGACCGACGGCTCAACGATCCAAGTCGACGCCGAAGCAGCCAGCTCCGGGACGTAACCTGTGAGAACTCGTGCGGGAAGAAGAAGAACCAAGCTTGTGCACTAGGTTGAGGGTAGACATACTCGTGCGTGTGGAGGGAAGTGGTCAGCAACGGGAGGGGGGCTCAAGGTAGAGCCCTTTTGGCTCTGATACCAAGTTTTTACGGGCTTGCCGTAGAACATTGTTAGAGATGTCGGAGGATGGTCGAAGACGGGGATGGAGGCAGAGGATACTAGAATCGCGTGTGCTCGGACCACAATCTCAAACAAGATAATAGACTAACTTCTTAGATGCTTTCATATCAACCTCACCTGCCTTTAAATAGGCTTACATGACTCTTAAAATGAAAATCTAATCAACTAACAACTCACAACTCAAAACTAACAACAATTAATAATAAGGGATAATAGATGGCATTAAATAAAAGGTAATATTAATGAGGCCTGGTGCCCGAGGCCATAACATTTGTGAGCCCATAACAAATTTCTATAGTGGGAGCACTGTTTCTCTTTCATAAGAAATTGCAATGCGAATCTCTTAGTCGAAAGCTCGAGTATAATCCAAGCTTGAATATGAAACATTGTTACATGGGATAGATCCCCATAGATAAGCCATTCTCTTCTGTCTATGAATTTTCATAAGTGTCAAATTCTGTTGGTCATAATTTACTTAGGCTTGAAAAGTTTTAACCTTCTAGTGCTTGCAATCAGCCTAATGTTTCCTTTTGTCGACTATGGAAGCCAATTCTAGGTTACTTGTCAGCCTAATGTTTATTCAGTTTGTGATATAATCAATATGCACTTTGTGGTTGTCATCCTGATAGGCGATAATGAGCATCAGTGAAGTGGATTCTTGAGAATAATTTCCCTATCATTGGGGAACTGAGAAACAAATGAATGGTATATATGTGCAGGCTTCGGTAGAAGAAGAAATGGGCTTCTACATTCTGACTCCGATATTTCTTTAATGATTGAAGGAGGGTTCTTTTCCCACCGTCCACTTGGTTTTATTTTTGCATTTCAATGTAATTTTTGAAAATCTTCTGCTTGATGGAGCTGCAGAAACATATTGCTTTTTCAACTTCGCTCTAATACAAACACGGGAGATCCCATCGGCGTGCGGCGGTTCGCCAACGTATACACATACCGCGCGCGTGGACCGGATATGGCGTAATCAAATGAGGAATTATCTTTATTTACGGCTTCCTTATTATTGCTTTCCTATTGTTGCTTTCTTATTTATTTATTTTCCTGCATTTAGTTATTTTCCATTGTCGCACTTTCTATTTTCTTTTTGTGCCTTTTGTATCGAATCCATCCCATATAAGGGAGGTCTCGCACTAGAGTAGGCATGCTTGTATTAGTTCTTTTGTTGAAAGAAATTGGAGAGAAATACATCCCAACATATCCCTCTTGACATATCCATCCGCCCTCTATCAATTTGGTCCGACCTTACCCATCGCACTCCACGCGCAACTCTGCTCACGTCCCGGCGTGCACCCCTGATTGCGTTCCTCGCCCTACACGCCTTGCTACGTTCGCTCGTCGTCTTCGACACCGCCGATCGGCCCTCCAGCCACCATCGTCAGCCCCGCCCGCCTACTGGTCCTCGCCCTTTTAGCGGGTTCTCCATCAGTGCATGCCCCTCACCCGCTGCATGGCACGAGACAAGGACTCTTTGGCTGCCACTCCCTCCGTTGAGGCCCTCTCCGACCTTATCGACCACGTCGAAACCTTCCTCTCTGACCTCCAAGTCACCATACGTGAAATCCACTTTCTCCTCGTCATCCGCACGACGCCTCCGCCTCCTCCGCCGCCACTACGTGCACCTTTATCCGCCTCCACCAGTAGCACCGCGGGGCCCTCTTCCGCCCTCATGCGTACCGCCTGCCCGCCAACTTCGGCGCTTAGAGATTCTAGTTTTCGACGACCCCGATCCTTTGGGCGGGTTAGCCTACGTGAAGCAATACATCTACATAGAAGCCATCCCGGACTTCCAGATGGTTCCTCTCGCAACGATCTGCTTTGAGGGCTCGAATTTCCACTGGGTTCACTGGCTACGCCGGTCCAATCCTACGCTCTCATGGTGGCACCTCAAGGTGGAGATAATTCGTCGCTTCGATGTGCGAAACATAAGAAATCCCTTTGAACGACTGAGCAATGTTCGCCAGACGAAGTCCGTAGACTCCTACATCGACGACTTCATTAAAGTGGCCTCACAGGTCTCGGGCTCTTTCCTGACCACTAGGGTACTTTCCTCGTCAGCCTCTGCCCCCATATTCAGGCACTACTTTGGGTGTGTGACCCCTATCACGTGCTATGGACCAAGCCCACTACGTTGAGGTGGACTTTGCCATCTTCGCCTCAGCTTCTCGTTTGACCGATAGCCCGCCCACACCATGACCATATCCAGTGAAGTTGTCGGCCTCTCCGGCTCACACCATGACCATATCCAGTGAAGTTGTCGGCCTCTCCGGCCCGCCTACTTCTAGAACCCCCCTGGGTCCGGGGCCAACCGTCGGGGTGTCCTCCTCCTTCCCCCGCATGGGCAAAGGCGTTGCTCCACAAAATCACCCATCAAAAATATCTCGACCTCCGCAGCAAAGGCCTATGTTTCCGTTGTAAGGGGTCGTATTCTCCCACTCACGATTGCCCCAACAAGGACTTCAAAATGCTACTCAGTGACAAAGATGATGACATTGGTTTAGCTGACTTCGAAGCCTTGAACTCGACGAGGACCTCTGTATTTCTCCGCTAGTATAACTCCAACGCTTAGACATCTCCTGTTACTCGGTTCACAGACTAACCAGATCATGCACGATGAAATTGGCTGCCTCGCTTTGCAACCTTCCGCGGTGGTGTTGATCGACAGTGGGGCGAGTCACAATTTCATTTTTGCCAACCTCGTGGTGAAGCTTCTCCTACCGATTACGTCGGCCCCTAGATTCCAAGTGTCTTGCGGTGATGTACGACGTGATCACATGGTGTGGCGTTGTGTCGGTATTTCCCTCACCATCGGCTTGTACTCAAGCAAGGCCAATTTTTACGTCTTCGGCCTAGGCGGATTGGACATCATCTTGGGCATATCTTGACTGCACATGCTAGGTGATTTCAAGCACATCTGGGACCGCCTCACATTGACTTTCGAAACTTCAGAGCCCAGCCTATGCTTGTTGGCCGGACAACTACACCCCCAGATTTTTGTCTGAAACTGTGGTCCCTTCCTAATCTTGGAGAAAATAGGAGAGGTATCTTAATGCCTACAGTTGCCCACCGTTAGCCGCATCCATCCAATCTTCCATGTATCACAGCTCAAGAGAGCATCGGTGAACCACTCCCTTCATGCCACTCTACCGGACGGGTTTACCGTGGAGTTAATTCTACACTATGACCCGGCGGAAATCCCGGGCTCTCGAGTTGAACACATTCAAGGGAGCCATGCGGCATGTCCTCATCCAGTAGAAGGAATAGCTAGCATAGGAAGCCACGTGAAATGTAGCCGACGAGATCAAGGCATGGTTCCTAGATTTCAACCTTAAGGACATGCTCGTTTTGGAAACTGGGAGTGTTGATACGAACAAGGGAGATCTCATTGGCGGGCGGCTGTTCGCACGCGTATATACAGGTCACGTGCGTGGGTCGGATATGGCGTAATCAAAGGAGGAATTATCTTTATTGGCAACTTCCCTATTTTCGCTTTCCTATTGTTGCTTTCCTATTATTTTTCCCTGTATTTAGTTAGTTTCCATTGTCGCACTTTCTATCTATGCTTCCCGCCTTTTGTATTGAATACATCCCCCCTATATAGGGGAGGTATCGCTTGAGAGTTGACATATTTGTATTAGTTCTTTTGTTGAGAGAAATACGACCCAACGTATCCCTCTTGCCGCATCCGTCCTCCCTTTATCATGCTCTGTCATCTTCATTGCCCTTAATAATAGGCAGTGAACACTATCAGTGCAAATAAAACCTGTCTTCCATTGCTTGTCTAGTGGGGGGTGGGGGGGGGGGGGGGCTTCCATTGCTTGTCTAGTGGGCCTTGCTCGGGTGGAACAAGTTGTAATTTATGGTCTTTCAAGTCGTCCGTATTGTTTGTGTAACCCCAGCATGGGGTAGTTTAGTCTTTTTAACCTTCTTTCCCTTACTCATGTATATGTATGAGCAAGGGAGTTCTCGGGATTAATCAATCAAACCTATTTTCTCGTTCTACTTGGTATCAGAGGCGACGCCCTAATACGCGACTCGCAGCCAGCCCGCCGACTCCCCAATCGTCTTTCTCACGCCAGGTCCCGCCACCGCCGTTCCGTCTGGCCGCGCCTTGATTTCTTCTGGACACGACGGGAGGCCTCCAACCCACCGCTGATTGCTGAGAGGAACGTAGCCGTCGTTCCTCCATGACGCAATCTGCCGCTGATCCTTCTCCGTCTACCGCTGTTTCTTCTGTCGCTGATCCTTCTCCGTTCTGCCGCTGTTTTTTCTGTCGTTGATCGTCGAGCAGCTTCCTGGCGCAGCTTCCGCCGCATATTCCACCGCTGGCTTTCGCAGCATCCGCCGCTGCTTCCTGGCACAGCTTCCGCCGTCGATTCTGAGGCTTCTCCTGCCTCCGGCTGCTGTTTCTTGGCGCATTTTCTACCGCTTGATTCTCAGTTCTTGTCGCAGATTCCTCTGCTGGCTTCTCCTGATCAGTCGACCGCTTGCTTCTGCAGTTCTTGCTGATTTTGTCCGATCTCTGCTCTCGTTCGCACCATGTTGACAATATTGTTGTAGGCTGCTGATTCTTTTCGTCTTTCTCGTCAATATGGGTGACCTTGATTCTTCGGTATCTTCTCCAAATGTGATCCAGCCTCAGATGATTGACCCTCAGCGGCCACATGGCCACTCCTGCTCCTTGAAGATCACCACGGTATCTTTGGATGACACAAACTACCTTGAATGGTCTCGCGCAGCCCAGCATGTCATCCGTAGCCAACAGATGTTTGGATATATTGATGGGACAATTAAAGAGCCCAATGTTTCTGATCCTTCCTGGAAGCGCTGGGATTCAGAGAACTCTCTGGTTGTTTCCTGGCTCTTGCACTCGATGTCACCCAAGGTTTATCGGAGTTATATGTTGATGGACTCGGCATTCGAGATCTGGACTCGTGCTCGTGAAACATACTCTCAGATTGGGAGCTCCACTCAGGTGTATGAGCTCACTCGACGCATTTTGGAGTTGCGTCAAGGCTCGATGTCTGTTTCGTCTTTTTTCTCTCAGTTTGAGCGGTTGTATCAAGAACTGGACTACTTTGCGCATTTCACTCCAACATGTACTGTTGATGCCATCCAGTTAAAGCAAAGGGAGGACCGTTTTCGCCTTCATGTCTTCTTGATGGGATTGAATATGGACTTTGATATGGTTCGCACACATGTTCTCCATCGCTCTCCTCTTCCCTCCCTTCGGGATGCGTTCAGTATGGTTCTCGAAGATGAAGACCGCCGCAAGTCTCTCAGTGTCATAGTTCCTCCTGATCGCTCTGCCCTGACGGGTATTGGCCGTGGTCTCATTCCCACTCCTGGCTCGTCTGTGTCTATCTGTGATTATTATGGTCGAAGGGGACATTCTCGGGAGGCATGTTTCAAACTTCATCCGCATCTCGCACCCTCTGGTCGTGGTCGTGGTCGTTGTCGGGGTCATGGACCAGGCCGCAGAGGACATGGACACAGTGGCTACCGTTCACCTGATGCTGTGTACACTACTGATATCTATGATGAGTCCCAGTCTCCATACCTTATAGCCCAGGAATTGGATGCTTTCCGCCTCCTACTTCACTCCCAGTCTGATCCTGTCACCGGAGGTTCTACGTCTCTTGTTGCCATTGCTACGCCCAGTGCTCATACTGCCACCACCTCTCCTTTTGAATGGGTGCTCGACTCTGGGGCTACACACCACATGACTGGGTCTTCCTCAGGTTTCCTCTCTTATACCCCTTTGTCTGGTAAGGAGAAAGTTATTTCTGCTAACGGCTCGTTGTCCCCTATTGCGGGAAAAGGCAATATCTCGTGTTCTCCGTCCATCTCCCTGCCATCTGTGCTTCATGTTCCCTCTTTCCCTCGAAATTTACTTTCCATTAGCAATATTACAAAAATCTCTTAACTGTTCGGTAACTTTTTTTCCTGATTCTTGTGTTTTTCAGGAACTGGGTACGAAGCGAAACATTGGCAGTGGTAGGAACCGTGACGGCTTGTACTACCTGGACACTCCTCTCTCTCAGGCTCTCTCTAGTTCCGCTGTTACTACAGAGGATGTTCTCTGTTAGCATCTACGTCTTGGTCATCCTTCGTCTGTTTATCTACGAACATTATTTCCTGTTTTTCCCCTTTTCTTCGGAACTTTGTTTGTGATGTATGTGATGAATCTAAACATGTGCGACATACTACTTCTCACCTTTCTGTTCCCAGTACTATCCCTTTTGATGTTATCCACTCTGATGTTTGGGGGTCATCCCCCGTTGTTTCTATCACTGGTTTTCGATGGTTTGTCACATTTATTGATTGTTTTTCACGTAATACGTGGGTTTATTTGTTAAAAAAGAAAAGTGAAGTGTATTCTTGTTTTCAAATTTTCCATAACATGGTGCAAACACAATTTAGGGTCTGTTTGGCGCAGCTCTTGCGGCTGGAAAATCTCTTATTCCAGCCGCTAGAGCTGCTTTATATGTGTTTGGGACAGCTCCTTATGAAGAGCTTTTCAAAAATCTGGAGCTGTTTTGCAGCTTTTCAGAAATCTTCCCCCCCCCCCCCAGCTTCAGCTTCCGCAAAATAGCTTTCTCTCTCACAGGTTTTGGAAATCCAATGGTTTCTTCAGTTGGAACATGCTCAGAGGTCGGACGGCCTTCCTCCGGCGATTCCGAGCCCCAGACGGCCTTCCTCCGGCGATTCCGAGCCCCCGACGTCTTTCCTCCGGCGATTCCGAGCGCACTTTTGCACAGAACACCCAAACACTCTGCAGCTTTTCAAAACTGCTCCCCAGAGATCTATTTTAAAACAGCTTTATCCGGACAGCAGCTTTTCAATCCGCCAGAGTTGTCCCAAACAGAGCCTTAATGCCTCTATTTGCGTCCTTCGAAGTGATAATGGGGGGGAGTGTGATGATCAGGGTGCCTTTGGCTCTTACCTCACTTCTCACGGTATCATCCACCAGAAAACATGTGCTTATACATCTACTCAGAATGGAGTGGCCGAACGGAAAAATCGCCACCTCCTTGAGGTTGCTCGTTGCCTCCTCAACACTATGCACCTCCCTAAACCCTATTGGGGTGATGCGGTTCTTACCGCAGCTCACCTTATCTCAACCGTCTCCCCTCTCGTGTCCTTTCCTTTACCACTCCTCTCGCTCGTCTCTCCACCTCGGGTGTGGTTCATACCTCTCACTTGTCACCCCGTGTTTTTGGTTGTGTATGTTTCGTGCATGTGCACCAACCTCATCGTGACAAGCTTGACCCTCGGGCTCAGCGGTGTGTCTTTCTTTGTTATTCTTCCACGACCAAATGTTATCGTTGTTATCACCCTCCTTCAAGGCGTCTGTTTTGTACCATGGATGTCACCTTCCGTGAGGGGGAGCCCTATTTTCCGCCTTCGACTCACCTCTTTCGCCCGGGGGAGAACCGTGATGATGTGGATGTTACTCCTTCTGTTCCTCTTCCTCTTCTTCCTACTTTTCCCTTTGCTCATTCTATTCCGGTACCCATAGCCCCCATCCAGGTACCTGACTCTTCTACTATGATTTCCCCCTTTCCTCATGTTTACCACCGCCGCAATTCAGGTACTCAGGTCACTACAGCTCGACCTCTGCTAGTGTCATCTTCGGACTCAGATCCTGCTGAAGCTGATCTGCATATTCCGATTTCCTTCCTCAAGAAAGGTAAAGCTTCTTGTACGCAGCATCCTATCTCTAATCACGTGGCTTACCACCATCTTACTCTGAGCCATCAGGCGTTTGTTTCATCTCTTTCCCTAGTTGTTATTCCTAAGACATGGCAGGAAGCTTTGGAGATACCGGCCTGGACTCAGGCTATGCATGATGAGATGTCTGCCTTGGACAAGAATCACACGTGGGATGTTTCTGCTTTCCCTTCCGGGAAGAAAGCTATAGGTTCCCGGTGGGTCTTCTCTGTTAAGCAAAACCAAGATGGCGGGGTGGAACGGTACAAAGCACGTCTTGTTGCCCAAGGGTACACCCAGACACAAGGAGTTGACTATCAGGAGACGTTTGCTCCTGTTGCCAAAATTGATTCTATTCGGGTGTTGCTATCGTGTGCTGCGTGCCTGGACTGGGAGCTCCATCAACTGGATGTTAAAAATGCATTCCTCCATGGTGAGCTCGAGGAGGAGGTATACATGAAGTTTCCTTCTGGTTTTGTAAAGAAAGGAGCTGAAGGCCTTGTCTGTCGCCTCAGAAAATCCCTATACGGCCTGAAGCAATCACCTAGGGCCTGGTTTGGAAGATTTCTTACGGCAATGCTCAAGTTTGGGTACAAGCAAGCCCAATCGGATCATACCATGTTCATCCGGAGACATGAACAGCGTGTTGTGGTCCTCATTGTCTACATAGATGATATTGTGATTACCGGAAATGACACAGAGGAGATTGCAATCTTAAGATCCTCCTGTCTGCTGAATTTGAAGTGAAAGACTTGGGAAGATTGCGGTACTTCCTGGGTATCGAAGTGATCGGATCCGAGCAGGGTATCTTTATATGCCAACGGAAATACATATTAGATCTCCTAAAAAAAACAGGTATGCTTGGGTGTGTTCCTACGAACACCCCGATTGAAGAAAATCACAAGATTGATGAATATGGTGATGGTGATCACATAGATGTATCACGTTATCAAATATTGGTCGGCAAACTTATATACCTATCCCATACACGCCCCGACATTACGTATGTTGTTGGTATCCTGAGCCGTTATGCATTCTCCTCGCATCAGACATCAAGAAGCTGCGTATCGTTTGCTGCGATATTTGAAGAAAGCACCTGGTTGTGGTCTCTTATTCTCCAGGAACAACAATTTGAAGATCGACGTCTATACTGATGCTGATTGGGCTGGCTGCCATGATGATAGAAAATCCACAACAGGACATTGCTCCTTTGTTGGTGGAAACCTCGTGACGTGGCGCAGCAAGAAGCAAAATGTTGTGGCTCGGTCTAGTGCGGAGGCAGAATACCGTGTCATGTCCCAAGGTTTATGTGAGGGACTATGGCTGCGCACTGTGTTACAAGACCTGGGATTCCCAGTGTCAGACCCCTTCTCCTTGTTCTGTGACAATAAGGCGGCCATTAACATTGCCCATAACCCGGTCCAACATGACAGGACAAAGCATGTTGAGGTTGATCGACATTTTATTAAAGATCACTTGGATAAAAAGACAGTTGTCATTCCGTTCGTCCATTCCAAAGATCAGTTGGCCGATGTGTTTACCAAGAGCTTGGCGTGTGACGTGTTTATCGACGACATTCAAAGGCTTGGGATGACGGATGTCTTCCGTCCGACTTGAGGGGGAGAGTTGTAATTTATGGTCTTTCAAGTCGTCCGTATTGTTTGTGTAACCCCGGCATGGGATAGTTTAGTCTTTTTAACCTTCTTTCCCTTACTCATGTATATATATGAGCAAGGGAGTTCTCGGGATTAATCAATCAAACCTATTTTCTCGTTCTACTGAACAATCCCATGCTATCTGTAGCTTGACCCGGGCCTGGCATCCGGGTAGACCTAGCAGTAATATGGGGGCAAATTAGGGTCCCCAGGAGAGGCCTAGGCCTTCCCGAGCCTAGGGTTAATCAGGCTTTTTTATCAAGCAGTTCAGGGCTGTTCAGGGCCAGTCAAGCTTTAAATTTGGATTATAGTTTAGAGGTTAGGGTTGTCAGTTTAGGTTTGCATGATTTTTTTTAGTATATAGGGCATAGGTTGGGGTTCAGGGTTATGTAGTTTGCTTCACGGCGTGTTGCTTATGATTTAGGGTTTAAGGCTGGTTTAGGGAGTAGGTTGGATTTATGGGTTAGAATTTCATGTAGCCAGCATTCATACGTATTACTCATTTAGCATGGCTTGTTCGAGTACAAAGTTACAGATTCTCTCCGCATCCCTTGTGTTCTATGCTCTCCCATTCAACAACTTGAATCTAGAAACACTCTATTTCTACTTCTCCATACAGCTAACCATATTCGTCTTTATCTCTACAGGAGGCCGTGAGAAGATGCGCTGGCGTCCTCACCAGGTCGGTCCAAATATCCGGCGGAAATTTCTTCATTCGCCGGTTCCGCACCGACGGGCACATCATTTGGAAACTGCTAACCACATCGCCTTTTCAACGAAACCCCTTCTCATCAAAAAACGAGCGACCGCTGCTCCTCCCATATCGCAACTCCTCCCTGACATCCGACGATCCGATGGCCGAATCCTCCGCTCTGAAAATCCAGTCGGCGATCTTAAACATGATCGCCGACATCGCCTCTGACAAAAATAGCGCGCCCGCCTTACAAAATGTCTTCAACAAGGTAAGTGGTCTGGTTGTGGGAATTGCCTTCAGCAGTATAACAGCTCTCAGAGAAACATCATTGAAGGCCTTGGCAGGACTTGCCTGCATCAATCCTGACGCAATTTGGCTTTTGCTGGCCGACGTTTACTTCTCGCTGAAGGAAAAGAGTGTGCCTGAGCCCCCGAGTCCAGAATTCGCTCCCATTCCTCGTCTTCTGCCCCCTCCATCGTCGTATAAGGGCTATCTTTATGTGCAGTATGGTGGGGAGACATTGGGGTTTGATGTTGATCCTAACTCTGTGGAGATTGTGTTTCAGAAACTGAATTTGTGAGAAGTGTGCCTGTGATGTGGTTCAATTGGGTAGTTTATGTGAATATTTGGACAGTTTTGTACAAGTTAGGGTTTATGTTTGGATGCAATATGCAAGGTTTTCAGTGTAGAGTGTGTGCTATACATTTTTATTTCTTTATTTTGCACATCTTATATTTACTTGTTTATTCATTTATTTCATATCTTATTATTAAAAAAATGGCTTAAATTTAATAATACATATCAATTTTAAAAAGAATTAAACATTGTCACAAGTCACAGCTCTACAAAACATGAACAATTATGAAATCAAAGGTGAAAATAAGGCTCCATTTGGCACCACGGTGGCGGTCATGAACGCGGTGGTTATGAACCGTCGTTCTTGAACACCGGGTCTCACCTAAGGAATTTCATTCACTTTTAGGTTGAAAATTAGTTTTCTTTTTTGGGTGGGGGTCATAATTGTTGTCGTGCTAGACATACATTTAGGCTCCGTTTGGTACGATGGTGGCGGTCATGTATCAGTGGTGGACCGGTGGTGAATTGTTGTTCGTGAATGTTCGATCTCACCTAACTGAGTCTATTTTTATGTTCAAAATTAAGTTTTTTGGGTGGCGGTCATATCCATTGTCTTGCCAAGCACACATTTTATGACGGTGTGTTTGTCCGAACTCACCGGAGTAAAAAAAGCCAACTGACCCTTAAGTTATAATGAAAAAGCAATGTTGTGATTTTTTCCCTGAAAAAATTATAATATGTCAGCACAACACGTATTCTTCGAGCGAGGACTTCTTTTAGGCCTTGTTAGCAGAAGTGAACATCAGCCATATGTCACGGTTGATCCTTACTTCTCAGGACGACAAGTAGGCGAGGTTGATTGTCAAGTCGCCTAATAGGCAAGGTTGCTCCTTAAGTCATCTGGTAGGCGAGGTGACTTCTCTAATCGTGTAGGAGGCAAGCGTCTCCACAAGCTGCACAACACCAATAAGATATAAGAAAGCTCATTGCAGTGGAATTCCATTCTATCCCGACAGTTATGTTGCGGAAACAATAGTAGAATAGTCAAATAAATAGAAAAAACAAAACAAAAGACACATTTACATGGGTCAACCAAGATGATTTATATTCATGGGAAGCAACAATCTGTTTTTTACTAGATCTAGAACAGATGTGATTTTCAGGAATTGAGCAAAATTTTTAGACTTCTGAATAACCCAAAAACGGAGTTTAGTTAACACTTAGGGTCTGTTTGGTTGGGCTGTTGCTGATGGAAAGCTGCTGATGAGAAGCTGCTGATGGAAAAAGTGCTGATTCTGAAAAACGGAGTTTTGTTAAAAAACTGTTTGGATGAAATGGAGTTTTGAAAACAGAGTTTTGAATAAGTTGTTTGGATTCAAAACGGAGTTTTGAGTTGAAATTTTTTTTTCAAAAAAAAAAACTTT
Source organism: Platanthera zijinensis (assembly GCA_039513925.1). Taxonomy (NCBI): domain Eukaryota; kingdom Viridiplantae; phylum Streptophyta; class Magnoliopsida; order Asparagales; family Orchidaceae; genus Platanthera; species Platanthera zijinensis. The sequence goes on from CM077083.1 coordinate 189,851,223, forward strand.
AGTCTAAATAAAAACATAACACAACAAATCCGAGTACACCCGCAATCTCGAGCTATGCTCTCGATTCATACAACTGATCCGCTATACTATCACGTAGCGCGATCATCTCCTCTACTCCACCTGCAGTGTCAGAGCAGGTTTCTTGTCGCCCTTGCGAGGCCACCCTAACTTCTTGCCCTTCCTGCTCGCACTCATTGAAATCTATATCGTTGCGGGAAGGGTGTCGGCGAATGAAATTATGTAATGCCATCGTGGCCATCACAATATCCCCCTGCTTCGCGAAGCTATAGCTCGGCATGTCCCGCAGTATGGCCCATTTCTTCTTCCAAACGCCGAACGATCGTTCTATCACGCTCCTTAGCGATGAGTGTGCATGATTGAACATCTCTCGACGTCCCTCTGCTCGACGGCCACCACGTGCAAAGTCTGGCAGATGATATCTGGTATCTTGATAAGGTTTCAAATATCCTCTCTGCAACGGATATCCAGAATCGACCAAGTAATACTTTCCTGTTAATTTGTTAAAAATTAATTAACCACCCAAATTAATTAAAGCGAGACATACAGTAAAGGATCAGTTAACATTACCTCGAGGTGGATGAGGAAATTTATATTGAGGATCATTTAACGCATAATTGAATATGCGGCTATCGTGTGCAGATCCCTCCCAACCCGCCATGACGAAAGTGAAGCACATGTTGAAATCGCAAGCAGCCATGACATTTTGTGTTGGATTGCCCCGTCTCCCAATATAGGGTACCTGCTGTCCAACTGCTATGCACGCGTCAACATGTGTCCCGTCTATAGCTCCAACACAATCTTTGAAGAAAGGCATATAGCGTCTGTCGTACATAATTTCTGGTGGTGTGCTTCCGAAAGACCTGTCTAATGGCTGGATAACTTCCTCCCCTAGCCGCAGCAAAGAACAAATACCCTGAGAGAAAAATCGGCTAGCAGTCTCCGTTGAATGTTGAAAGCGCTCTATTGTTTTCCTCATTGATTCATTGTGCGACAATATGTATAAGGTCAATGCTAGGACTTCTCTGGAAGCTGTCCTTCTTGTCCCCTGGAGTCCACACCTTGCCTCCAGGTAATGTAGTAGATCGAGAAATACGTCTTGACTCATCATGAAGGAGTCATGGAATCTCACAGTAGATCCTCGAAGTATCTCTCCAACCCACTTATCGCCTGTCTGCTTCGAAGTCATGCGTGGGACTCGACTCTTTAATGAAGTGGTGTGTGCAGCGGCCAAACATGCTGCTGCTACTATAGTCTGTTGAGCAATAACACATTTTCTTCTAGCTATTTCATACTGCTCCGTGGAATCGTCAGAGTCCTCGCTCGACATATTCTGGGATAACATCCAGATATCAATAAGCATTCAACCATGCAGATATCAATAATCAAATAAAACATCATATCAATAATCAACCATGCAGATATCAATAATCAAATAAAACATCATAATGTCCAGTCTAGTGCAGTAAGAAACATAATAACATCCAAAAAAATAACATAACAGTCTCAAAAAAAGAAGATAAATGTCTCAACTACACGCCACTGGTATAGCGACTACGAAGCCACTCAACATTCAGACCTTCTGGCAGGCACATGAAGGTCTCCCTGTGATTTTTGTCCATCAGATAAGTGATGGCAAAAAAGTGGAAGGCCTTATCTGACTGCACTTCATGGTAAGTTCCTAACTTCTCAAGCGCCTGTGCAATGGGGAACGAGGAATTGCTCTTCGGTGGCTCCTGCATGAATCGGCACATGGTCCTAGAAGACTCTGCCATATCCTCTAACACCGCTGTAATGTCTTTCTTCTGTCCTTTCCTCCTTCTGTGGCCAACCTCGGATGTTGCTGTGTTCTCAGGTACAGGAGGTACTCCAGTGACATCATCGTCTTCTTGTCCACCGTTTGACAATGCTCTATCCTCCGTAGACTCGGGGCCAACATTCCTCGAATGAGGGGTGCAAGCATGATGTCCAGTCGCTACAACAGAGCTGAACATCATGTTCATTTTCTCCTCCAATTCCGGCTGTATTCCGGAATAACGGAACTTCTTTGCCGCAGGAACAACCTGAAATATCAAAATCAATTATTTAAAACGGGTATATAAAAGATATTTAAGGGAAATAATTGAATTTAAACACACACAAATACCTTCAAGCGCTCGTCCCACCACTCATCCGAGGCATCTATCGTTTTCCTTGAAGTGTTCCAACCCAAGCCAGTCTCACCTCGTTTTAACTCCGTCCACAGTTTCCACTCCTTCTTCAGATGATCCCACTTATTTTTGAATTGCACTTTATCGTACTTCTTTCCAGTCGACTCTTCAAACTTTCTCATTATATTGGACCATCCCTCTTTACTGAAATGTGTTGTCGGACGATTCCCACGTTCTATCTCTCTTATGCATATATCACAAAAGAGTAGAACGTCGGAATTGTCCCACATTGCTGCCACCCCACCGTCTTTTGGTTTGCCCATCTTTTCAAGGCAATATATAAATATGAATTCAATATTCAAAATCAATAAATACACATATACATATACAGCCCTTTTGTAAAGAGACACACACCAACATACAACACACAACACAACACAACACACACCAACATACAACACACAACACATACACAGAAAATGAACACACACACACATATACAGACATGTACACACATACACAGAACAATACAAATGAAATGTCAGTGCATTATTTCCACAATGGTGTGTTCTAATTGTCATATTCATCACAATCTCAGCGCATAATTATCTCCATGAGCCTACTAAGTTATTTTCTAATTGTCATAATCGTCACAATCATGATCTGGTATTTAATTATGGTGTGTTCTAATTGCCATTGTACAAATCCAGTAAAATCAAGCTTGATTTCAGATGATGCAAGGTACAGATCTCAGTGCATAATAATATAACCATGACATTGCAGCCAAGGTACAGATCCAGCAAACAAAACATACCCGGCAAAATCAAGAAGATTTCAGTACAAATCCCGCAAAATCAACCTTGATTTCAGATGATGCAAATAAAAATGAAGTTCTAAATGGTTGAGGAAGCAGCAGTAAGAGGGATATTACTATAAATCACGAAATAAAATATCAGATCAGATCAAAATGGTTGGAGAAAAACAAATTCTAAATCATTTACTCAACAGAACGTCAGATCTAGGTCAGATCCAACGGAAAAATTTTCAGATCTGGCAAATATTTTATAAATCTTTGAAGAAAATGAGAAGGAAAAAGAGGATGACGGGGGAGGAAGAAGAAGAGGAGGGGGAGGAGGAGGAGGAAGAAGAGGGGGAGGCGGCGGATGAAGAAGAGGAAGAAGCATACCGCTGTCGCTCGGTGTAGATGCGGCTGGAATGTCGCTCTCCAAGATTGGTCTGAAGCAAAACCTCGGAAAATAGAGCTGAGGCAAGAATCCGGGTGGCGATCGGGGAAGGAGAATCGCCGCAGCTAGGTTTTCGGGAGCGGATTGCGATCAACGGGAGTTTGCGGCGGAACGGCGAAAATAATCGCGGCTGGGGTTAAACACAAAACCGCGGAGCCTAATAAACGCCTTTTCCAAAATCATCCGATCCAAACACTACTTTTTGGCAAAATGGCGTTGCATTTCCACCGCACCGCAGGAAATAAGCTCAACCAAACGCTACCTTAGGCTCTGTTTGGGGGGACTTAATTTCACCGGTCAAGCGGTTACAATCGCAAGAACTGAACTTTAATTAAGCTCCGGCTCATGCGATTGTAACCGCTTGAGTGGTGAAAATAAGTCCCGGAGCCTTTTTGTACATTCACAAAATCCAAAATACCCCTAATATCAAACCAAAGTACCAAACAAAAAAATTGGCCAGGGTGGACCCCGCATATTCTTAAAAATCATGGCATAATCTTAAAAATCACCGCATATTCTTAAAAAGCATCACACAAAAAAATGCGTATTAAATATTATTTTATATAAATTGAAATATTTATATTAATACAAATTTTTTTCAAAAATTTAATATAAAATTGTGATAGCCCTCTCTCCTCATTCTAGAGCCCACATTTATCTTTATTATATAAAAAAATATAGCATTCTTGAAGCACACCATCAATTGGTCGTTGGATTCAAGAGAGGAGGGCTGCCAATATCCAAATCTCCTTTTAAAATACTGTTCACATCCCAGAATTTTGGAGCTCACGGGCAGGGCCACCGCCGGCGGTAGCCCTGCCCGCTCGCCGCCGGAGGCCGGCGAACCCCCTGGTGGGTCTAGGGCAGGCCGCCGGCGGAATCGGCGAGCAGGAAGCAGGCGGAAGGCGGAAGCGGAGTTCTGTTTACGGGATTTCAATTTTTAATTTTGTTTAATTTTGTTTTTTTATAATTTAATTATATTCTTTAAAGTTTAAATAAAAATTTATTTTAATTTAAGTCAATTTAATTATATTCCCCCTTTGGAAAGCCCGCCGGGGTGCGGGCAAAACATGCCGGGGGCGGGGGCGGGCGAAGCACGCTTGGTTGCGGGCGAAGCCCGCGGCGAGACGCATTGAGAACGGGCGGAGCCCGTTCGAATGTCCCGCCGGGGGCGGGCGAACCCTGTCGGGGGCGGGCGAATCCCGCTTGAATGTCAAGCGGACGAAGCCCGCAGTGACGGATCTAGAACGGGCGGAACCCGTTCGAAAATGCTAGTATATATATATATATATATGAAGTATCAAGTGCGGGCGTACGGGCAAGGGGCAAGGAAGCTCTAAATCGAAAAGTGATCAACATGAAAGTTGTAGATTTCGGCGATCCGAACAACTTTCATGTTGATCATTTTTTGATTTGGAGCCTTCTTAACCTTCGATTTGGGACCCGAAAATCGGGGGCGACGAGACTGCTACAGTAAGCCTCCGGATTTCCGATTTTCGGGTCCCAAATCGAATGTCAAGGAGCCTTCAAATCAAAATGTAATCAACATGAAAGTTGTTCGGGTCGCCAAGATCTACAACTTTCATGTTGATCACTTTTTGATTTGGAGCCTCCTTGACCCATAAAACTTCTTGCCCGTACTCCCACATATTAGGTAGGCCGCATATTATATCTCCCTATATATATATATGGGGCACTGAAAAAACGCGCAGTGCGTTTTTGTCTAAAAAACACGCTCCCCGAAAAAACGAAAAAAACACCCTCTAAACAGCATTTTTAGAAAAAGTGGTCAACATGAAAGTTGTAGATCTCGTCGAGATCTACAACTTTCATGGTGACCACTTTTTCTAAAAATGCTGTTTAGTGGGTCTATTTTCAAAAGGCGCGAAATGGGGTCCGCGCAAAAAAAAAATTCGTAATATTTACCGGGCGGAACCCCCTTCGCGCCTTTTGAAAATAGACCCCCTAAACAGCATTTTTAGAAAAAGTGGTCAACATGAAAGTTGTAGATCTCGTCGAGATCTACAACTTTCATGTTGACCACTTTTTCTAAAAATGCTGTTAAGGGGATGTTTTTTGCATTTTTCCGGAGAGCGCGTTTTTTTGTCCAAAAAGCGCTGCGCGGAAATTCATTAATCTGATATATATATATATATATATACACACACACACGCCACTGTTCACCCTCCTGTTATAGTCTCACACTGACAAACAAATGGAAATTTACAAGTTTAAATATAGGTTTCGGTAATTATTGTTTGAAATCAGTGGGTTGGCGGGCTTGCGGGCCAGCGTGCTTGCGGGCCAGCGTGCTTGCCAACTTCCGTGCTCCTCTTAGGTTGTTGGACTATACCCTGCGGGCTTATAGCGGGTGGGTTTTACTAACCGAGTTATTTCACATAGGTTTAGGACCTCTTTAGTAGGTTTAGGACCCCTACGAAAAAGTAGAAAGAGGGAGTTTGATTTGATCAGACGACTGCTGCAAAATGGATTCAGATCGGACGGCCCAAATCACTCCAATAAATTTAAAATTCATGCATTTGATTCTTCTATTATAGTAGTAGAGATATATATATATACACACGAGTGACAGGCACGGGCCTCCGGCCCTCGTGCCCCTCGCGACAGTATCCGACCCATGGCGACGGGGGCCTCCGGTCCTCGTGCCCCCTCGGGCTTCGCCTGCCCTTGCACGGGCTTCGTCTGTGCTTGACAAACAAAAGTAACGGCAATGAGTGCCACATGCATACAAAACTTTATTTGCGCTTACTAAAATGGTGCAACGGCATAGAAAATTAAACCACAAATATCTTCTGTAATTATTTTTAGAATGATATTTTGGGATACAGCAGTGCTGTCATTATTAAAATTAAAGGATTTAGCTGGAAACATTATAAGAAAGAAATATATTCGTGATTTGAAGTTTTAAAATAAAGCTATGTGCAAAGTAAAGCGTAAAAGCCTTTGTGACCTGATGGATAAAGCTTTGAAATCTAAACACGCAGTTGGTAGTTTGAGGCTCAGCAAATGCTCGCATTTTTTATTTTTTATTTTTAATAATTCTAGCACAATTAGTCCCACATCGTGGGTGAGGGAGATATTTTTGGGTATAAATTAAAGAAAGGACTTTACCTGTTCAAAAAATAACATAAATTGGTCGGGCTACGCAAAGCAACATGACTTTGCGGCATGTCCATTCAACTTCTATTATAGTGGCGATTGTCGCGGTTCTTAGTCCCCCCTGTCCTCTCTCAATTGCGGCATGTCCATTCAACTTTTTTTTGAATTTGTTATTTCTAAAGGAGCGGTTAGCTTTAGGACCGCCCTAGGAGGTTTAGGAGATCTATGAAAAATTGGAGAGAGAGAGAGAGAGCGGTTTGATCAGAAGAATCCGATCCAATTTCATGATAGATCCGATGATAATGATAGCTTCAATATTTTAAAATTCATGTCAAAACTATTTCCTTTATAGTGGTTTAGATATATATATATATATTGTTAGAGATGACTCTCATTTTATAGAAATTAGGTGTGCACATAACCACCCACCATTGATCCCCACCTCAAGAGAAGTGGGATCATGGGATTGACCGCACGCGTGATCACCGCGCCCGATCCCCCCCCCCCCCCGCATGTCGATCCTATTACGGCATCGAAGGAACCGCCACGGGCGTCGCTTCGCCGGCAGACGGACGCCGCCTCGCGGCCACGGGGCGGCCAAACCGGCCGCCCCTCCTAGGTCGCCGCCTCGCGGCCAATGGGCGGCTAAACCGGCCACCCCTCCTAGGCCGCCGCCTCGCGGCCACGGGCGGCCAAGTCGGCCGCCACTTTGCAGTCAAGGGGCGGCCAAGTCGGACGCCCCTCCTAGGCCGCCGCCTTGCGGCCAAGTCGGCCGCCCCTCCTAGGCCGCCGCCTTGCGACCAAGGGTCGGCCAAGTCGGGCGCCCCTCCTAGGTCATCGCCTTGCGGCCAAGGGACTGCCAAGCCGGCCGCCCCTCCGTTTGTCGCCGCGTTGCGGCCAAGGGGCGGCCAAGCCGGCCGCCCCTCCGTTGGTCTCCGCCTTGCGTCCAAGGGGCGGCCAAGCCGGCCGCCCCTCCGTTGGTCGCCGCGTTGCGTCCAAGGGGCGGCCAAGCCGGCCGCCCCTTCGTTGGTCGCCGAGTTGCGTCCAAGGGGCGGCCAAGCCGGCCGCCCTTCCGTTGGTCGCCGCGTTGCGGCCAAGGGGCGACCAAGCAGGCCACCCCCTTTTGGCCTCTGCCTCGCGCCAAGGGGCAGCAAATCCGGCCACACCTCCTCTATCGGTGACAATCTTCCCCTCGTCGGAGAACTCGGCGACAAGTTCGCTGGCCGCCCGTGGAGACCCGCTCCCGCCGTCCGATCAAGGGGGAGCGTCCTCGGTCGTCTGATTCACGCATAACCACCCCCTAACCACCGGGCTAGTGGGGGGTATTTAATTGACATTTTATTATTTATTTATAATGACGGTCTCCAAATAGCGAGATACGCACATTAAAACCATAGTACAAAACATTTATGAAGGTGGTTATAGTGTGCGGATAGCCGCATAACCACCGTAACCACCTCTCAGAGCTTATAAAAAGATTCTCAGGCCTCCTCATTTCTCATCTTTTCTCTTCAGAGTCTTCTTCCTCGAGTCAAAACTCTGCCAATTTCCTCCTACGAGCCACCTTCGAGCCACCTCCGAGCCAAAAGCGGGTCAAGTCACAACCACCCGGCAAAGCTAAATCGTCCAAGTTCCAAGCTGCTCCAGCAACTGCAAGACCAAGTATTCCGCCTCCCATCCAGAACCAGCAAGTCGCTATCTGAAGACCACCGGCGCAAATCACAATTTGTAGCAACTCCCGACGCGATGAAAAGAGATTCGGAAGGATCGCCGGCAGAATCACGGTTTGGAGGGAAGGCAAAAACACAAAAAAAAAAATTATGCAATGCTTGCTAATAAAAATTCTGAAAGTAAAAAAAATCATATTTTGAGCATTGTGCTAATATGAGTGCCTTAAAACAACTCTTCAAAATTTAAATAACTTCAAAATACCAAAAGAAGAAAAACAGGCCAGCATTATTAACTAAATTCCAAAGCAATTGTAATCTCAAACTCTTTCCTCTGAAAAAGGATCAAGGATGTGACACCTTCAACCATGATGTCCCATCAACCTCACTCCCTCTATTTTCTCTCACTTTCTCAGCCGTCACCATCTACCGCCGGCGGCCGATACGGCTAGCCGCTCTCACCGCCGGCACTGTCCGTGCACCAAGAAGAAGCACTCGACCCTTTCCCTTCCTTAAACATTGGGCTCCCCTGCAACCTGCCGCTCCGAGAATCCTTCTCACGAGGATCAAACGACAGCCGCTTCCTAGCCGACGAGCTCACTCCCTCCTTCTCCGGCGTCACCGGCCGCTGCCTAGGTGCGCTTTGCGGCCGAAATCTCGCCCTCGCCGATTCCGTCGCCGCCATGTAGTTCGGCGCCGACCTCCCCTGAAAGCTTCTAGCGCTGGATGGCGACGGAGTGGACGGAGAGTATTGATGCAGAGGAGAAGCAGATTGGTGGTATCTAATTCCCGTATCGATCTCCAGTGTCTTGATGGGGTCTCTTTCTCCAGTGGAAGCTCGTCCCCGTCGCCGGCGATCGCCTGACGAAGACAGCCACATTGGCAGCCTCTGTTCTTCTGATTCTTCTTCTAACTCCAGCACTTTTGATTTATTTCTCCACATCTTCTAAACAATATTGAAATCTCGGTCGTCAGAACAGAGTTTACTGAAGAAGAATGAAGATGAAGATCTCAGTTTAATTACATGCCTGTTTGGAAAAGAGGGATTTTTCGCGCAAAATAGCTCGAACAGAGTCAACAGTTTGCCGCTGGCGATCGTTCCAGTCCTCCAAAAAACTACTCCGGCGATCTTGGAGCTGAAGAAAATTGCAAATGTTGCATTTTTGTAATAACTAAGAAGAAAATTACAGCCTCCATTGGGTAGAAAATGAAAACAGGGGAGAAGAAAGAGAAATATTAAAAGTACTGAATCAATTCTCTCTGTTCGGCCATGGCTGCTGGCTAAAGCTTCTTGTGCTAGCCGGAGGCGCTGTTCCTTCATCCTGGCCTGGGCTCGAACAAGAGCTTGCATGCACTTCATCGTCAAGCTCGCCTGCTGCCGAACATTGTGTCCTCTCACCAGCGCTTGCAGTTTCACAAGCCCTTTCAGTGCCCTCAGCGCCCTCCTCGCCTTCCATCGAAAAACAGAGTAAGAGAGAGTTATTGAAACAGAGATGATTGAGGAGGAACAGAGCGTGAGAGATTAAAATTTTTACCAGATATCCTCTAAAAGCTGTTTGGATGACAATTGCGGCGTGTTCCTTCAAGAAACTAGCTCTAAAGCTTGTGAGTCTGACGACCTCCGCCGCCGCCTTGGCGGCGGCCGCCGCCGCCTCAGCTGTTGCCGCCGTCGCAACGGCGACGGCAACCGCCCTCCTCCTCTGCTCCGCAGCAACCGCCGCAGGCGGAAGAGCGGGTATTGGTTTCTCCGCCGCCGCAGTCTCCCTTAAGGTTCGTAACCGTCGTTCGCCGGCGGCAGGCTTGCAAAAAACCGGCCATCTCTTCTTATTCTCCCTCTTCTGCAAAATGCAGCAGAAGTCAGTAATACAGTAACAAATAATCATGCAAGTTCTTAAAGATTTCACCTTGTCCTCTTCATCTGAATGATCAGTGGAGTCCTGTTTCTTCTGAGAAACTTTGGACGGCTGGGATCTGAAGACTCTTCTGACTGCCGCTAACCACGAGTTCCCTGCTTCTTTCCCCATTGAAGAACCTTCGAATGCTTGGGTAAGAGGATAAACCCTAAACGAAAGAAGCAGAGGAGGAGGAGGAAGAAGAAATAACAAGTGTAAGCTTTAACTAAAGAAGAAAGAAGACTATTGTTGCCGGGAGAAGATGAAGAAGAAGATGATGGGGGGTCGGAAATTGGGTGTTTTACAGATGTGCAAGTGCTGTACAGGTGGAGGATTTTCATTGGGCGGGTTTGATGCAAGTCAGCGGGTCATTTCGGGTCACAAATTAAGGTGGGTGTCTTGGGTTTAGAGATAGAGAGAGAGGGGCCGGGGGGTGCCTCGTGCGCGAGAAGGCTGCCTAAAGCGAAAAACGGTCGCTGGTGTAAAGAAAGTCGAGAGGGCTTCTTCCCTAAAAAGGAAAAGGAAAAAAAGAACGAAAGTGGCGAGTGTTATGATTAATTGACCGGAGATTTCTTTGGCTGTTATGCGATCCCTTACCTTTTTTGTCCTAAAGAAGTTACTCCTTCGACGAACCCAGGCGGCCCGCGAGCTGGAGGCCGGCGGCGGTGGAGCTGATTTTGCCGAGTTCGCACGGTTCACTTTCTAATGGCTTCATATAATAGCAATTCCCTATATATATACCAGCAAGCTTTTGGGCACGATTCCGGCCTAACCGTGCAAATTTTGGACAGAAAATTCGCTCCCGGGTGAAAAAATCACACTCTGGCAAAAAAATCGCACCATCGCAAAAATATCACGCCCGGACGAAAAAAATCAACTTTGAGTTTTCTTAAGGGATAAGCGCTTATGAGAAGCCATAAGCTGGACCCGGATAGCTTATGAAAAATCTGCTTATCATCACTTTTAAAATAAGTGATTTTCTATAAGTTGCACAAACAAACAGTTGAAATACAACGTTTGCGTTTTGAATAGAGATTATTAATCAGCATAAGCTGTCCAAACAGAACTGTTGAAGTCGAGAAATATCTCAACCTCAGAAATCGGACTAGGTCACCTGAAGTTACTGGTCGAGCGGTCAAAAAGACGGTCTCTGGTCAGGAAACAGAAGCAAATTGTGCGAACAAGACCCCAGGTTGCTGCGGTAGGAAGGTCCCACCACGTACCCAGTTGCTTAAAAGAAGCAACCCCTTCTCAACCAAATTGGCCGAGCTAGGTACGAAGGAGACGAGCTCGAGCAATAGCGAGTCGAGGGCAATTGTTGGAACTCGCGAGGGCTCAGGCCGAGATTTGCTTGTCCACTCCCTCGTACCCCTGGGGTCCTATTTATAGGGAAATCCAAAGAGGGGGGGTCTTACTTATACCCCCACCCTGGCGAGTTGGCGACTTCCCTGGGGAGCTCGCCTAGAAGAGGCGAGCATCTGGCCATAGTCGCCACCTGGCGAGTTGGCCTGGGGAGCTCGCCATACTCTCCCGAGCCTCCTGCGGCCTGGGGTGCTGATCTGGATCCTCATCTTGCCTTGTTGACTTTGACTTCTGATGACCTGGCGGTGGTAGGACCCACCCTTGTCGAATATGGGTTGTACACAATCCCCGCTCTTTTTGGGCGACGTAGGAGCCCGGAAAGAATCGTCCAACGCTTATTCGGCGAGTACCTCTGCCGTATAGTACCCCCCCCCCCCCCTCAACCTTTGCACGGGTCGGGCCGGAGGGATGCTACTGGCCCAAGACGCCCACCCAGTGCTTATAGGGGAAACGATCCACCCTGTCCAAGCACTAGATGGTCGCCTTGGTTGGCTCGAATCATAACATTCACAACTCATCAGAATATAGCGGAAGCATTAACAGGAAACCATTGTAGATTTATATATATGACATATCAGAATCACAGCGGTTCTAGGGCCGAAGCCTAAGTACTTATATAAGCCCGTAGGCTATACATGTGCTACATATAATCCTCATATACTCTCTCTCTACGCTGCTCGGCGGAACTCACGTCTCTAAACTCTGGGGACGGCGGGGGTACATCTGCTCGAGTCGACCTAGCTGCTGGCGTAATCTCCTGCGGTAGCGGGTCACTACGGTGCTCCACCTCCTGTGAATGGTTAATCAAATAACCGTTAGTCACAGAGCTAAGTAGAAACAAATCTCCTCCCCGGATCCACATCCTGGGGACGAGCACGCACCCACCCAATAGAAGTAAATAGCCGAAGCAAGAGAGGGTTAGCACAACATTTCATATATGATCAGCTAGGAGCAAATATAAAAGAGTGCAGTATAACCGGAAAAAGCAGCAATAGTATAAAACGGTTATAACCCTGCTCTACTAGCTCATCAGCACAACAGGTTTTCATGCCCTGATTTCTATCGCAGGCATTCACAGCCGCGCACACACCGCAGGCATTCACAGCCTGCGCACACAGACCCTATGTCGACATAGTTTGGACCGCTTCTGTTCCAGCAGGGTAGCGAGCCCCGCGGGCCTCACCGATGTGGCCGTCGGTGACAGTGGCCAGTCCTGCCACTTCTGGGGGTGATCGTACCGCACAACCCCAGACCCCAACGTACAACCTGGTGTACTCTTGGATGTGAGCAACATCCAGCAAAACATTTTTGGCCGACCAGCAGAGGAAAACCCGACGGTGAATAAAATAACGGTCGGTCACCCGTGGTACCCATCTCCCTGTCGCCTTGAGTCGTCAACCTTCCCGCACCGATACGAACGGTCTGCGGAAGGGACTGACCCGCCACCATTCCACCGCAAGCAATTTATAAACAATCAATCAACTGCAAACATAATACACACCGGGTCTATGTCGGCCTGCCCTACTAGGCTTAAACTTCGGGCGGCGGCGTTCAGCTCTACTTTCGTCAAGGAGCGTGAGAGCGCATTATTTGAGGCTAGACCCGGAGGAATACCTCAACTCCGGTTATCCCCAACTATGGCTCAACCTTAATAACGACTGCTCGTCAGAGCAGGACCCGTGATTATAATAGTAAATTGCAATGAAGACAAGTGCGGTGATTATGCTGCTTATTTAAAGTGCTGGAAAGAAACGTGACCAGTACGAAACTGGAGTAGTACTGAATAAAAAGTACTTGACCAGTACGAGACTGCAGTAGAGCTAATTAAAAGTACTTGACCAGTACGAGACTGGAGTAGAGCTGAATTGAAAGTACTTGACCAGTACGAGACTGGAGTAAAGTTGAATTAAAAGTACTTGACCAGTACGAGTCTGGAGTATAACTGAATTGAAAGTACTCGACCAGTACGAGACTGGAGTATAACTGAAAAGAATAAAGGAACCGGACCAGTGCAAGACTGGAATAATCATAAAGAAAATGGTTAGTAGTCCAATCACTCCATCCAGGAGGCTTCAGTCTCATCTCCGTTCTCAGGAGAGATTTTTCAGTTTTTATTAAGATTTCATTGAGTTGCATCCATTATTAAAATCCGATTAGAATTGGTTGCGCCTTATTAATCACGGCTTAATCAGATCAGAGGCTTATCAGTAATTACACCCTCATTACCCATTGAGAATAATTCTTAGCTCATCACTCGTGCTTTCATTTTTTTGAGCGTGCCAGAGATTCACTCGAGAGCCGAGACGCTCGACGGATTAACGAAATCTCGAAACACCCGGAGCCTGGCCACCGGCCTCATCCACTCTCATCGATACGTTAAGTTTGATTTGATTATTTATAACAGGGATGATAGTCGCGCGCTCCAATTTTCATTTTCGAGCGTAATAATTACCGGGCGCGATCCTAGGCTTCCATAATTTGGGAAAAATATCAAAACTTATTCTCATGATCCCAAATTTTAATACAACCCCTAAGAGAGCCTAAAATGAGCATAGTAATTTTTTTGTAATTTTCCAAATTATTTTGGGCCTTTAATTTGGCCAAACAAATTTTATTTGGGCTTTTAAAAATACCAATTCAACTCCAAAAATTCTCAAAATTTTTGTGGATATTGCCCTCATTAAGGGGGACATTTTTCATATTCAAAACATTTTCATGAGGGCTCTATTTTGGCCTCTTAAAAATAAAAACCCTTAATATTATATTATAATATTATATATATTATAATATAAAATATTAAGTTTATAAAAAAAACCTGTACACTATCTTCTCCCCCCCGCTGCCTGTACCAAAACCGCGCCTTGCGGGTCTCCTCTGCTGCCGGCCGGCCACCGGCCGGCTGTGGCTCCACCACCGGCCGACTGCCCGGTGGTGGGCGCTCCCTCCGGCGGTGGTCCGGCGGCCTGCCGCCGCCGGCCATTGCCGGAGCCATTTTTTTTAAAAAAACGGGAGGGGAGGGGGTGACGGCGGCGGCGCTCCGGCCGCCGGAGCTCGCATGCACCACGTCAGAAATGGGGAGGGGGAGGAAGAGAAGGTTCTACCTGGGTTTGGCGGGCTCGGGAGGGGCCGGCTTGGTCGGACATGGCTCAAGGTGGTGGAGGAGGGGGAGGAGCTCCTTGGCTTGCCTTTTTCCGGCCACCAGAGCTCCGGTAGAGGGGGGGAGAAGGGGGAGAGGGTGCTCTGAGAGCTGTGAGGGAAAGAGAGGGGGTTGGGTGGCTTTTATAGGGAGGGGGAGGGGGAGCTCCCTCCCTTTGGGTGGTGTGGGACTAATCCCTCCTTAGGGAGGGATTAATCCCACCCTCCAGCTGTCCTTGGACAGCTGGAGGTATCTCATTTTCCCCCATGTGGGGAAAATGAATGAGGCCCTAAATGGGCTTGGGCCTTTTGTGAAGAGAGGGGAAAAGGAGGAGAATAGGGGTGGGGTGGGCCCCCACCTATCCTAGGCTTCAATGCTGGTTGGGGGGCCCAAGGAGAGTGAGGAGGGCATGAGTCATCCTCTTTTGGAGAGGAGGTGGGCTCCTCATTTGGGAAAAAAAAATCCAAAAAGTGGATTTTTAGGAGGGTTTGACTAAGTCAACCCTAGGGTGGATCCCCCTTGCTGGTCAAAGTCAATGTGGGTCCAAGTCATCGGGGTCGGGTCAAGGTTCGGGTGTCGTGTCATAATTGGTGTGTGCACGCTTTTCGGTGCACGACTATGCTTGATTTGACCACGGGTTGACCAATTATCGTCGAAATTGATCAGAATGACTTCCGTTGACTTCGTATTGACCATACGAGTCCAACGCCACTGACCGGGGTCGAATCAGAGTTCGTTTGGCGAAAGTCCGATATTTGCGCGTCGTAGCGTGCTAAAATGGTCAAAACGCTCATAATCATCGTTAGGCTTCGAATAGCGACGCAACGAGTTCCGATGCGTTCGTACTAACTATACGAAGTCATAGGAATTGACAGAACTCAAATCGGAGTTCTCTATGTCAATACCCAAAAATCTCATTTTCGCGACGTTCTGCGAGGAATGGCCAAATCCACTATATAACCTCTGGTTCAATTGAACGAGTTCCGATGCGCTCGTATGGACTATACGAGACCACAGGAACTGACGGAACTCAATTCGGAGTCCTCTAGCTCTATTTCCTACCTTGGGTTACCCCTTACCGGGTCATGGGTAGGGTCCGGGCCACTTTTATTGGGCCCACTAGGGTTCTGGTGGCCCAATAAAAGTCGGGATGTTACAATCCAATAAAAATAAAAGGATTTTCGTCCTCCAAAATTTGCTTGAAGTAGGGGGGAAAAGTAACATACCTGGGGAAAGAGCTCTGGATGCTTTTCTCGGAGGAGTGCTTCAGGTTCCCACGTGAACTCTTCTCGTCCGCAGTTTGACCATAACACCTTAACCATCGGAATGGTTTTATTACGTAGTGTCTTGACCTTATAATCCACTACTCTGACGGGTTCGAGTCGGACGGATCTATCTGACTGTAGCTGCACCGGTGGAGTAGGAAGGTACTGCTCTGGTTGCCGGAGGACTCGTCTCAAGGAAGAGACATGAAACACATCATGAAGGTTCCCCAACTCTGGGGGCAAGGCCAAACGATAGGCGACGGGGCCAACACGCTCTATCACCGGATAGGGGCCCAAGAAGCGGGGGTCTAACTTTTTCTGCTTCCTCAACCGGGAGACACCATGAATGAGCTTTATTTTCAAGAACACCATTTCCCCCACGCTAAACTCCACCGGTCGGTGACGCGCATCATAGTACTTAGCCTGCCGGCTCTGCGCTTCCCGCATCCTCTCCTGTATCAGCCGTATCGCTGCCGTAGTATCATCGATGTAAGCCACTCCCAAGGCTTCCAGGTCCTCTTCCTGAGCCCAAGTCAACGGGGTTCGGCAACGTCTTCCATACAATGCCTCGTATGGAGCCATCTTAATACTAGCCTGGTAGCTGTTATTGTAAGAAAATTCGACCAACGGCAACAGCTGCTCCCATGGCTCATTGTGCTCTACTATGCATAATCGAAGTAGATCCTCCATTGTCCGGTTCATCCTCTCCGTCTGTCCGTCTGTCTGCGGGTGGAAGGCGGTGCTGAAGGCCAACTTGGTTCCCAAATACGCCTGCACCCGCCTCTACTCCTTAGATGTGAAACGCCCGTCACGATCTAACACGATGGACTTTGGTACTCCGTGGAATCGTACCACTTGCTCTAGGAATATCCTGGCCAGGATATCTACTCCGTCGCCCTGTCGGTTTGGAATGAACCGCGCTACCTTGGTGAGTCGATCTACGACCACCCATATTGAGTCATTCCCAGCGCGGGATCGAGGTAGGCCGTGGACGAAGTCCATGGAGATGTCTTCGAACTTCCACTCTGGTATCGGCAGGGGCTGTAATAGGCCTCCTGGACTGCGGCATTCGGCCTTAACCTTCTGACAGGTCTGACACCGGGCTACGAAGTCGGTGACATCTCTTTTCATTCCAGGCCAGTAAATGGTCCTGCGCAAGTCTACGTACATCTTAACTACGCCAGGGTGAATCGAGTACCTGAACTGATGGGCCTCTTGCAAAATTTCTTCACGAATCCCTCCGGTAGCGGGAACAAATATGTGATGCTTGAATTGCAGAATCCCGTCATGCAGTTTATAGTCCTCCTGTGCCCCTCCTTGCAGAGATCGGACGATCGGCATTACTTCTGGATCGATCTTCTGGGCTTCTCGTATCCGGTCCCGGATGTCGCATTGGATTTCCATCCAATATAGCTGCGAGTAGTACTCTTCCGGATCTCTTCGGGAAACCAGGGTAATCTCCATGTCTATCAAAGACTGGAAAAGTTCTTTAGGTATCTGCTCCATCCAACTCCCGGCTATTGCAGGTTGGTGGCTCAAGGCGTCAGCGACTCTGTTAGCCTTCCCGGGGTGATATTGGAGAGTGAAGTCGTAATCGCATAAGAATTCCAGCCATCGGCGCTGCCGGAGGTTCAGCTCTTTCTGCGTGAAGATATACTTGAGGCTCTTGTGGTCGGAGAAGATCTCACATCTTACCCCGTACAAGTAATGCCTCCAAATTTTGAGGGCGAAGACGACGGCGCCCAACTCTAAATCGTGTGCTGCGTAATTCAATTCGTGCGGCTTTAGTTGCCGAGATGCATAGGCCACTACCTTACCATACTGCATTAGAACAGCTCCCAATCCCTTCAGGGAGGCATCAGTGTAGATCTGGAATCCCTCGGTCTCTGTGGGGATCGTAAGGATTGGCGCGGAAGTCAGCCGCTTCTTCAGCTCGACGAACGCAGCCTCGCACTCCGGCGTCCATCGGAATATGACGTCCTTTGTGGTGAGAGCAGTTAGGGGTAGGGCAATCTTGGAAAAACCCTCGACAAACTTCCTGTAGTATCCGGCTAGACCGAGGAAACTCCGGATATCCGCAGCCGTCCTAAGTGGCGGCCAATTTTGTACCGCCTGGACCTTGGCTTGGTCTACTGCCACTCCTTCCCTGTTTATCGTGTGGCCTAAGAATCCAACTTCTTCTAGCCAAAATTCGCATTTACTAAATTTGGCGAAGAGAGAGTGCTCCCGGAGTTTTAGTAGCACCATCTGCAAGTGTCGAGTATGGTCCATCTTGGTCTTCGAGTAGATTAGGATCTCGTCTATGAAGACGATGACAAAGTGATCCAAGAAAGGTTCGAAGACTCTATTCATCAGGGCCATGAAGGCGGAAGGCGCGTTGGTGAGCCCGAAGGGCATTACTAGGAATTCATAAAGACCATAACGAGAGCTGAATGCCGTCTTGGGAATGTCTTCCTCTCGGACTCGGAGCTGGTAATAGCCGGATCTCAGGTCCATCTTGGAAAACACGGACGCACCTTGCAACTGATCGAACAGTTCGTCGATCCTAGGGAGGGGGTAGGTATTGCATACAGTCAGCTTATTCAGCTCCCTGTAGTCAATGCACACTCGCAAAGTCCCATCTTTCTTTTTGACGAAAAGTACCGGGGCTCCCCAGGGCGAGGAACTAGGGCGGACAAATCCAGCATCTATTAGTTCCTGTAGCTGGATCTTTAGTTCAGTCAGCTCCCTTGGGGCCATCCGGTAGGGGGCTCGTGATACTGGCCGTGCTCCGGACACGAGCTCGATCTGAAAGTCGACCTCTCGCTGGGGTGGCAATCCCGGGAGGGACTCAGGGAAAATATCCGGAAAGTCACGGACTACCGGTACCTTGGCGAGAACCTGAGATTTGTCTTCCATCTCGAAGTAGATAAGGTATACTTCGTCTTTCTGTCGTACGAATTTCACTATCTGCGTAGAAGTCAAGATAATAAGCGAGATAGAGGGCACACCTGTCAACGTGATGGTCTGGCCATTCGGGTTCCGTAGTCGGACTTCTCGCGTGGAATAGTCTATCTGAGCTTGGTGCTCGGCCAGCCAGTCCATTCCCAAAATTATGTCGAATCCAGTTATGGCTAGGATGGTTGCGTAGATTTCGAACTCCACTTCTCCCAGCACAGCCTGGAACGAGCACTTTTCGATAGAAGTCATATCTGACCCGTCCGGTAAACAGATTCGTATAGACAGTCCGGTCGAACGAACAACATTTCCTTTTGTTGCGATGAATTCGTGGGAGATGAAAGAATGAGTTGCTCCCGTGCCGAAGAGGGTTTTGGCAGGAAGTCCTTCTACCAACAAGATTCCTGACGACAAGGGAAAATATATATATATATATATATATATATATATATATATATATATATCAACTATCTAATACAGAGGATATAAATACACATAAGTAATATACAACATCAGTAGTGAGATCTGATATCTCTCTATCGCCTAAGATATATACCTATGACTACGTCAGGGGCTGGTCCGTGCTGCAGGTCTAGTGCATAGGCCTCCTGGGGCGCTGCTCGGCCCTGCTGGCCTCTCCTGCCAGCTCTGCCTCTGCGACCTGTCTGACCATGCCCTCGTGCCGGCTGTCCACCCTGAACAGCTCCCAATCCGGGTCTCCCCGTCGCCTGAGGGCAAAAGGCTCTCATATGTCCTGGCTGATGACATAAGAAGCAGTTCCCTGCGAAGGGAACATCTCGTCGGGCCACTAGTGGGGGTTGCGGTGCTGGAGCTGGTCTGAAGTCTGGTTGTGCAGCTGGGGTGCTGGTGGGTGCCTATAGGGCTGCCTGCGGCATCGCTGCCTGTGCTCTCTATCCTGTCTATGGGGAGCGACTCCTCCATATCATCTCTGGTCTCGAGGGAGCTCTTCCTGACCTCTGCGCCGCTGAGCCACTGTCTGCTGGTCCAACTCTAAGGCTGCCGCATGGGTAGCTATGGTGTGGAAAGTGGCCTGAGAGAGCATAATCAGGGCCAGCCTCAGGTCGTCTCGTAGTCCTCTATAGAACCGAGAAGCTCTATCCCTGTCGGAGGCGGCCAGGTTCCCGGCGAAGCGTGCCAGGTGTATGAACTCTCTCTCATACTCTGCCACAGTGCGGTTGCCCTGTCGGATGAGCAGGAACCTCTCTTGTAGCGCGGATCGGTCTGTATCTGTGATAAAGAACTCTAGTAGAGCTACGGAGAACTCTCCCCAAAGGATCGTGCTCATCGGCCGACCTCGAAAGGTAGAGCGACTAGCCGCTCTCCACCAATCCCTCGCATATCCCTCCAAGAGGGTCACCACCAAAGAAACTGCTGCCACAGCTGGGCACATCATCCCTACTAACAGTTCCTCCACTCGCTCCACCCACTCCTCAACCTGAATGGTCGTCTCTGTACCCCTGAACGGGGGAGGCCTGAGTCCTCGAAAAGTCGTCAGCAGATCGGTGGGTGCGGTTATCTCTCGCGGTGGCTGTGCCAGGGCATCCCAGAACGTCGCTAGTATAGCTGTCAGCGTCTGCCCCATATCCGTCTCGGCAAACGGTATAGCCGCGGGGGCGACCGGGTCTGGTGGTGGGGTAGCTCGAACATATCCCCTAGACGAGGATCCCCCGTTACTGTCCTCCGGTATCTGGAGAAGTAACAGGAAAGAGTGTCAGCATTTTGCAAAAGTTGTGGCAATTTGCAAAAACGACAGACAAAGCGGAAACAACGGTGTATGGGCATACTATCGTACAGTCTAGAATCCCTAAGCCTCTACACTAGGGTCCACCAGGCTTCCGCTACAAGGTTCGTCCCAAACCTAAAACGAAGCGAGGGACGAAGGGATCCTGAGACTGCTCCACAAGGAAGAATCGTGATCGCTCTGATCCATTTGTAGTACCCCCCCCCCCCAACCTTTGCCCGGGTCGGGCCGGAGGGGTGCTACTGGCCCAAGACGCCCACCCAGTGCTTATAGGGGAAACGATCCACCCTGTCCAAGCACTAGATGGCCGCCTTGGTTGGCTCGAATCATAACATGTACAACCCATCAGAATATAGCGGAAGCATTAACAGGAAACCATTGCAGATTTATATATATGACATATCAGAATCACAGCGGTTCTAGGGCCGAAGCCTAAGTACTTATATAAGCCCGTAGGCTATACATGTGCTACATATAATCCTCATATACTCTCTCTCTACGCTGCTCGGCGGAACTCACGTCTCTAAACTCTGGGGGCGGCGGGGGTACATCTGCTCGAGTCGACCTAGCTGCTGGCGTAATCTCCTGCGGTAGCGGGTCACTACGGTGCTCCACCTCCTGTGAATGGTTAATCAAATAACCGTTAGTCACAGAGCTAAGTAGAAACAAATCTCCTCCCCGGATCCACATCCTGGGGACGAGCACGCACCCACCCAATAGAAGTAAATAGCCGAAGCAAGAGAGGGTTAGCACAACATTTCATATATGATCAGCTAGGAGCAAATATAAAAGAGTGCAGTATAACCGGAAAAAGCAGCAATAGTATAAAACGGTTATAACCCTGCTCTACTAGCTCATCAGCATAACAGGTTTTCATACCCTGATTTCTATCGCAGGCATTCACAGTCGCGCACACACCGCAGGCATTCACAGCCTGCGCACACAGACCCTATGTCGACATAGTTTGGACCGCTTCTGTTCCAGCAGGGTAGCGAGCCCCGCGGGCCTCACCGATGTGGCCGTCGGTGACAGTGGCCAGTCCTGCCACTTCTGGGGGTGATCGTACCGCACAACCCCAGGCCCCAACGTACAACCTGGTGTACTCTTGGATGTGAGCAACATCCAGCAAAACATTTTTGGCCGACCAGCAGAGGAAAACCCGACGGGGAATAAAATAACGGTCGGTCACCCGTGGTACCCATCTCCCTGTCGCCTTGAGTCGTCAACCTTCCCGCACCGATACGAACGGTCCGCGGAAGGGACTGACCCACCACCATTCCACCGCAAGCAATTTATAAACAATCAATCAACTGCAAACATAATACACACCGGGTCTATGTCGGCCTGCCCTACTAGGCTTAAACTTCGGGCGGCGGCGTTCAGCTCTACTTTCGTCAAGGAGCGTGGGAGCGCATTATTTGGGGCTAGACCTGGAGGAATACCTCAACTCCGGTTATCCCCAACTATGGCTCAACCTTAATAACGATTGCTCGTCAGAGCAGGACCCGTGATTATAATAGTAAATTGCAATGAAGACAAGTGCTGTGATTATGCTGCTTATTTAAAGTGCTGGAAAGAAACGTGACCAGTACGAAACTGGAGTAGTACTGAATAAAAAGTACTTGACCAGTACGAGACTGGAGTAGAGCTAATTAAAAGTACTTGACCAGTACGAGACTGGAGTAGAGCTGAATTGAAAGTACTTGACCAGTATGAGACTGGAGTAAAGCTGAATTAAAAGTACTTGACCAGTACGAGACTGGAGTATAACTGAATTGAAAGTACTCGACCAGTACGAGACTGGAGTATAACTGAAAAGAATAAAGGAACCGGACCAGTGCAAGACTGGAATAATCATAAAGAAAATGGTTAGTAGTCCAATCACTCCATCCAGGAGGCTTCAGTCTCATCTCCGTTCTCAGGAGAGATTTTTCAGTTTTTAATAAGACTTCATTGGGTTGCATCCATTATTAAAATCCGATTAGAATTGGTTGCGCCTTATTAATCACGGCTTAATCAGATCAGGGGCTTATCAGTAATTACACCCTCATTACCCATTGAGAATAATTCTTAGCTCACCACTCGTGCTTTCATTTTTTTGAGCGTGCCAGAGATTCACTCGAGAGCCGAGACGCTCGACGGATTAACGAAATCTCGAAACACCCGGAGCCTGGCCACCGGCCTCATCCACTCTCATCGATACATTAAGTTTGATTTGATTATTTATAACAGGGATGATAGTTGCGCGCTCCAATTTTCATTTTCGAGCGTAATAATTACCGGGCGCGATCCTAGGCTTCCATAATTTGGGAAAAATATCAAAATTTATTCTCATGATCCCAAATTTTGATACAACCCCTAAGAGAGCCTAAAATGAGCATAGTAATTTTTTTTGTAATTTTCCAAATTATTTTGTGCCTTTAATTTGGCCAAACAAATTTTATTTGGGCTTTTAAAAATACCAATTCAACTCCAAAAATTCTCAAAATTTTTGTGGATATTGCCCTCATTAAGGGGGACATTTTTCATATTCAAAACATTTTCATGAGGGCTCTATTTTGGCCGCTTAAAAATAAAAACCCTTAATATTATATTATAATATTATATATATTATAATATAATATAAAATATTAAGTTTATAAAAAAAAACCTATACACTATCTTCTCCCCCCCGCTGCCTGTACCAAAACCGCGCCTTGCGAGTCTCCTCCGCCGCCGGCCGGCCACCGGCCGGTCGTGGCTCCACCACCGGCCGACTGCCCGGTGGTGGGCGCTCCCTCCGGCGGTGGTCCGGCGGCCTGCCGCCGCCGGCCATCGCCGGAGCCATTTTTTTTTAAAAAACGGGAGGGGAGGGGGTGACGGCGGCGGCGCTCCGGCCGCCGGAGCTCGCATGCACCACGTCAGAAATGGGGAGGGGGAGGAAGAGAAGGTTCTACCTGGGTTTGGCGGCTCGGGAGGGGCCGGCTTGGTCGGACATGGCTCAAGGTGGTGGAGGAGGGGGAGGAGCTCCTTGGCTTGCCTTTTTCCGGCCACCAGAGCTCCGACAGAGGGGGGGAGAAGGGGGAGAGGGTGCTCTGAGAGCTGTGAGGGAAAGAGAGGGGGGTTGGGTGGCTTTTATAGGGAGGGGGTGGGGGAGCTCCCTCCCTTTGGGTGGTGTGGGACTAATCCCTCCTTAGGGAGGGATTAATCCCACCCTCCAGCTGTCCTTGGACAGCTGGAGGTATCTCATTTTCCCCCATGTGGGGAAAATGAATGAGGCCCTAAATGGGCTTGGGCCTTTTGTGAAGAGAGGGGAAAAGGAGGAGAAGAGGGGTGGGGTGGGCCCCCACCTATCCTAGGCTTCAATGCTGGTTGGGGGGGCCCAAGGAGAGTGAGGAGGGCATGAGTCATCCTCTTTTGGAGAGGAGGTGGGCTCCTCATTTGGGAAAAAAATCCAAAAAGTGGATTTTTAGGATGGTTTGACTAAGTCAACCCTAGGGTGGGTCCCCCTTGCTGGTCAAAGTCAATGTGGGTCCAAGTCATCGGGGTCGGGTCAAGGTTCGGGTGTCGTGTCATAATTGGTGTGTGCACGCTTTTCGGTGCACGACTATGCTTGATTTGACCACGGGTTGACCAATTATCGTCGAAATTGATCGGAATGACTTCCGTTGACTTCGTATTGACCATACGAGTCCAACGCCACTGACCGGGGTCGAATCAGAGTTCGTTTGGCGAAAGTCCGATATTTGCGCGTCGTAGCGTGCTAAAATGGTCAAAACGCTCATAATCATCGTTAGGCTTCGAATAGCGACGCAACGAGTTCCGATGCGTTCGTACTAACTATACGAAGTCATAGGAATTGACAGAACTCAAATCGGAGTTCTCTATGTCAATACCCAAAAATCTCATTTTCGCGACGTTCTGCGAGGAATGGCCAAATCCACTATATAACCTCTGGTTCAATTGAACGAGTTCCGATGCGCTCGTATGGACTATACGAGACCACAGGAACTGACGGAACTCAAT
Organism: Platanthera zijinensis; assembly: GCA_039513925.1. Classification (NCBI taxonomy): domain Eukaryota; kingdom Viridiplantae; phylum Streptophyta; class Magnoliopsida; order Asparagales; family Orchidaceae; genus Platanthera; species Platanthera zijinensis. The sequence continues at coordinate 189,875,781 of CM077083.1, forward strand.
TCGGAGTCCTCTAGCTCTATTTCCTACCTTGGGTTACCCCTTACCGGGTCATGGGTAGGGTCCGGGCCACTTTTATTGGGCCCACTAGGGTTCTGGTGGCCCAATAAAAGTCGGGATGTTACAATCTAATAAAAATAAAAGGATTTTCGTCCTCCAAAATTTGCTTGAAGTAGGGGGGAAAAGTAACATACCTGGGGAAAGAGCTCTGGATGCTTTTCTCGGAGGAGTGCTTCAGGTTCCCACGTGAACTCTTCCCGTCCACAGTTTGACCATAACACCTTAACCATCGGAATGGTTTTATTACGTAGTGTCTTGACCTTATAATCCACTACTCTGACGGGTTCGAGTCGGACGGATCTATCTGACTGTAGCTGCACCGGTGGAGTAGGAAGGTACTGCTCTGGTTGTCGGAGGACTCGTCTCAAGGAAGAGACATGAAACACATCATGAAGGTTCCCCAACTCTGGGGGCAAGGCCAAACGATAGGCGACGGGGCCAACACGCTCTATCACCGGATAGGGGCCCAAGAAGCGGGGGTCTAACTTTTTCTGCTTCCTCAACTGGGAGACACCATGCATGAGCTTTATTTTCAAGAACACCATTTCCCCCACGCTAAACTCCACCGGTCGGTGACGCACATCATAGTAATTAGCCTGCCGGCTCTGCGCTTCCCGCATCCGCTCCTGTATCAGCCGTATCGCTGCCGTAGTATCATCGATGTAAGCCACTCCCAAGGCTTCCGGGTCCTCTTCCTGAGCCCAAGTCAACGGGGTTCGGCAACGTCTTCCATACAATGCCTCGTATGGAGCCATCTTAATACTAGCCTGGTAGCTATTATTGTAAGAAAATTCGACCAACGGCAACAGCTGCTCCCATGGCTCATTGTGCTCTACTATGCATAATCGAAGTAGATCCTCCATTGTCCGGTTCGTCCTCTCCGTCTGTCCGTCTGTTTGCGGGTGGAAGGCGGTGCTGAAGGCCAACTTGGTTCCCAAATACGCCTGCACCCGCCTCCACTCCTTAGATGTGAAACGCCCGTCACGATCTGACACGATGGACTTTGGTACTCCGTGGAATCGTACCACTTGCTCTAGGAATATCCTGGCCAGGATATCTACTCCGTCGCCCTGTCGGTTTGGAATGAACCGCGCTACCTTGGTGAGTCGATCTACGACCACCCATATTGAGTCATTCCCAGCGCGGGATCGAGGTAGGCCGTGGACGAAGTCCATGGAGATGTCTTCGAACTTCCACTCTGGTATCGGCAGGGGCTGTAATAGGCCTCCTGGACTGCGGCATTCGGCCTTAACCTTCTGACAGGTCTGACACCGGGCTACGAAGTCGGTGACATCTCTTTTCATTCCAGGCCAGTAAATGGTCCTGCGCAAGTCTACGTACATCTTAACTACGCCAGGGTGAATCGAGTACCTGGACTGATGGGCCTCTTGCAAAATTTCTTCACGAATCCCTCCGGTAGCGGGAACAAATATGCGATGCTTGAATTGCAGAATCCCGTCATGCAGTTTATAGTCCTCCTGTGCCCCTCCTTGCAGAGATCGGACGATCGGCATTACTTCTGGATCGATCTTCTGGAATTCTCGTATCCGGTCCCGGATGTCGCATTGGATTTCCATCCAATATAGCTGCGAGTAGTACTCTTCCGGATCTCTTCGGGAAACCAGGGTAATCTCCATGTCTATCAAAGACTGGAAAAGTTCTTTAGGTATCTGCTCCATCCAACTCCCGGCTATTGCAGGTTGGTGGCTCAAGGCGTCAGCGACTCTGTTAGCCTTCCCGGGGTGATATTGGAGAGTGAAGTCGTAATCGCATAAGAATTCCAGCCATCGGCGCTGCCGGAGGTTCAGCTCTTTCTGCGTGAAGATATACTTGAGGCTCTTGTGGTCGGAGAAGATCTCACATCTTACCCCGTACAAGTAATGCCTCCAAATTTTGAGGGCGAAGACGGCGACGCCCAACTCTAAATCGTGTGCTGCGTAATTCAATTCGTGCGGCTTTAGTTGCCGAGATGCATAGGCCACTACCTTACCATACTGCATTAGAATAGCTCCCAATCCCTTCAGGGAGGCATCAGTGTAGATCTGGAATCCCTCGGTCTCTGTGGGGATCGTAAGGATTGGCGCGGAAGTCAGTCGCTTCTTCAGCTCGACGAACGCAGCCTCGCACTCCGGCGTCCATCGGAATATGACGTCCTTTTTGGTGAGAGCAGTTAGGGGTAGGGTAATCTTGGAAAAACCCTCGACAAACTTCCTGTAGTATCCGGCTAGACCGAGGAAACTCCGGATATCCGCAGCCGTCCTAAGTGGCGGCCAATTTTGTACCGCCTGGACCTTGGCTTGGTCTACTGCCACTCCTTCCCTGTTTATCGTGTGGCCTAAGACTCCAACTTCTTCTAGCCAAAATTCGCATTTACTAAATTTGGCGAAGAGAGAGTGCTCCCGGAGTTTTAGTAGCACCATCTGCTAGTGTCGAGTATGGTCCATCTTGGTCTTCGAGTAGATTAGGATCTCGTCTATGAAGACGGTGACAAAGTGATCCAAGAAAGGTTCGAAGACTCTATTCATCAGGGCCATGAAGGCGGAAGGCGCGTTGGTGAGCCCGAAGGGCATTACTAGGAATTCATAAAGACCATAACGAGAGCTGGAGGCCGTCTTGGGAATGTCTTCCTCTCGGACTCGGAGCTGGTAATAGCCGGATCTCAGGTCCATCTTGGAAAACACGGACGCACTTTGCAACTGATCGAACAGTTCGTCGATCCTAGGGAGGGGGTAGGTATTGCGTACAGTCAGCTTATTCAGCTCCCTATAGTCAATGCACAGTCGCAAAGTCCCATCTTTCTTTTTGACGAAAAGTACCGGGGCTCTCCAGGGCGAGGAACTAGGGCGGACAAATCCAGCATCTATTAGTTCCTATAGCTGGATCTTTAGTTCAGTCAGCTCCCTTGGGGCCATCCGGTAGGGGGCTCGTGATACTGGACGTGCTCCGGACACGAGCTCGATCTGAAAGTCGACCTCTCGCTGGGGTGGCAATCCCGGGAGGGACTCAGGGAAAATATCCGGAAAGTCGCGGACTACCGGTACCTTGGCGAGAACCTGAGATTTGTCTTCCATCTCGAAGTAGATAAGGTATACTTCGTCTTTCTGTCGTACGAATTTCACTATCTGCGTAGAAGTCAAGATAATACGCGAGACAGAGGGCACACCTGTCAACGTGATGGTCTGGCCATTCGGGTTCCGTAGTCGGACTTCTCGCGTGGAACAGTCTATCTGAGCTTGGTGCTCGGCCAGCCAGTCCATTCCCAAAATTATGTCGAATCCAGTTATGGCTAGGATGGTTGCGTAGATTTCGAACTCCACTTCTCCCAGCACAGCCTGGAACGAGCACTTTTCGGTAGAAGTCATATCCGACCCGTCCGGTAAACAGATTCGTATAGACAGTCCGGTCGAACGAACAACATTTCCTTTTGTTGCGATGAATTCGTGGGAGACGAAAGAATGAGTTGCTCCCGTGTCGAAGAGGGTTTTGGCAGGAAGTCCTTCTACCAACAAGATTCCTGACGACAAGGGAAAATATATATATATATATATATATATATATATATATATATATATATATATCAACTATCTAATACAGAGGATATAAATACACATAAGTAATATACAACATCAGTAGTGAGATCTGATATCTCTCTATCGCCTAAGATATATACCTATGACTACGTCAGGGGCTGGTCCGTGCTGCAGGTCTAGTGCATAGGCCTCCTGGGGCGCTGCTCGGCCCTGCTGGCCTCTCCTGCCAGCTCTGCCTCTGCGACCTCTCTGACCATGCCCTCGTGCCGGCTGTCCACCCTGAACAGCTCCCAATCCGGGTCTCCCCGTCGCCTGAGGGCAAAAGGCCCTCATATGTCCTGGCTGATGACATAAGAAGCAGTTCCCTGCGAAGGGAACATCTCGTCGGGCCACTAGTGGGGGCTGCGGTGCTGGAGCTGGTCTGAAGTCTGGCTGTGCAGCTGGGGGTGCTGGGGGTGCTGGTGGGTGCCTATAAGGCTGCCTGCGGCGTCGCTGCCTGCGCTCTCTATCCTGTCTATGGGGAGCGACTCCTCCATATCATCTCTGGTCTCGAGGGAGCTCTTCCTGACCTCTGTGCCGCTGAGCCACTGTCTGCTGGTCCAACTCTAAGGCTGCCGCATGGGTAGCTATGGTGTGGAAAGTGGCCTGAGAGAGCATAATCAGGGTCTGCCTCAGGTTGTCTCGTAGTCCTCTATAGAACCGAGAAGCTCTATCCCTGTCGGAGGCGGCCAGGTTCCCGGCGAAGCGTGCCAGGTGTATGAACTCTCTCTCATACTCTGCCACAGTGCGGTTGCCCTGTCGGATGAGCAGGAACCTCTCTTGTAGCGCGGATCGGTCTGTATCTGTGATAAAGAACTCTAGTAGAGCTACGGAGAACTCTCCCCAAAGGATCGTGCTCATCGGCCGACCTCGAAAGGTAGAGCGACTAGCCGCTCTCCACCAATCTCTCGCATATCCCTCTAAGAGGGTCACCACCAAAGAAACTGCTGCCACAGCTGGGCACATCATCCCTACTAACAGTTCCTCCACTCGCTCCACCCACTCCTCAACCTGAATGGCCGTCTCTGTACCCCTGAACGGGGGAGGCCTGAGTCCTCGAAAAGTCGTCAGCAGATCGGTGGGTGCGGTTATCTCTCGCGGTGGCTGTGCTAGGGCATCCCGGAACGTCGCTAGTATAGCTGTCAGCGTCTGCCCCATATCCGTCTCGGCAAACGGTATAGCCGCGGGGGCGACCGGGTCTGGTGGTGGGGTAGCTGGAACATATCCCCTAGACGAGGATCCCCCGTTACTGTTCTCCGATATCTGGAGAAGTAACAGGAAAGAGTGTCAGCATTTTGCAAAAGTAGTGGCAATTTGCAAAAACGACAGACAAAGCGGAAACAACGGTGTATGGGCATACTATCGTACAGTCTAGAATCCCTAAGCCTCTACACTAGGGTCCACCAGGCTTCCGCTGCAAGGTTCGTCCCGAACCTAAAACGAAGCGAGGGACGAAGGGATCCTGAGACTGCTCCACAAGGAAGAATCGTGATCGCTCTGATCCATTTGTAGTACCCCCCCCCCAACCTTTGCCCGGGTCGGGCCGGAGGGGTGCTACTGGCCCAAGACGCCCACCCAGTGCTTATAAGGGAAACGATCCACCCTGTCCAAGCACTAGATGGCCGCCTTGGTTGGCTCGAATCATAACATTCACAACCCATCAGAATATAGCGGAAGCATTAACAGGAAACCATTGCAGATTTATATATATGACATACCAGAATCACAGCGGTTCTAGGGCCGAAGCCTAAGTACTTATATAAGCCCGTAGGCTATACATGTGCTACATATAATCCTCATATACTCTCTCTCTACGCTGCTCGGCGGAACTCACGTCTCTAAACTCTGGGGGCGGCGGGGGTACATCTGCTCGAGTCGACCTAGCTGCTGGCGTAATCTCCTGCGGTAGCGGGTCACTACGGTGCTCCACCTCCTGTGAATGGTTAATCAAATAACCGTTAGTCACAGAGCTAAGTAGAAACAAATCTCCTCCCCGGATCCACATCCTGGGGACGAGCACGCACCCACCCAATAGAAGTAAATAGCCGAAGCAAGAGAGGGTTAGCACAACATTTCATATATGATCAGCTAGGAGCAAATATAAAAGAGTGCAGTATAACCGGAAAAAGCAGCAATAGTATAAAACGGTTATAACCCTGCTCTACTAGCTCATCAGCACAACAGGTTTTCATACCCTGATTTCTATCGCAGGCATTCACAGCCGCGTACACACCGCAGGCATTCACAGCCTGCGCACACAGACCCTATGTCGACATAGTTTGGACCGCTTCTGTTCCAGCAGGGTAGCGAGCCCCGCGGGCCTCACCGATGTGGTCGTCGGTGACAGTGGCCAGTCCTGCCACTTCTGGGGGTGATCGTACCGCACAACCCCAGGCCCCAACGTACAACCTGGTGTACTCTTGGATGTGAGCAACATCCAACAAAACATTTTTGGCCGACCAGCAGAGGAAAACCCGACGGGGAATAAAATATCGGCCGGTCACCCGTGGTACCCATCTCCCTGTCGCCTTGAGTCGTCAACCTTCCCGCACCGGTACGAACGGTCTGCGGAAGGGACTGACCCGCCACCATTCCACCGCAAGCAATTTATAAACAATCAATCAACTGCAAACATAATACACACCGGGTCTATGTCGGCCTGCCCTACTAGGCTTAAACTTCGGGCGGCGACGTTCAGCTCTACTTTCGTCAAGGAGCGTGGGAGCGCATTATTTGGGGCTAGACCTGGAGGAATACCTCAACTCCGGTTATCCCCAACTATGGCTCAACCTTAATAACGACTGCTCGTCAGAGCAGGACCCGTGATTATAATAGTAAATTGCAATGAAGACAAGTGCGGTGATTATGCTGCTTATTTAAAGTGCTGGAAAGAAACGTGACCAGTACGAAACTGGAGTAGTACTGAATAAAAAGTACTTGACCAGTACGAGACTGGAGTAGAGCTAATTAAAAGTACTTGACCAGTACGAGACTGGAGTAGAGCTGAATTGAAAGTACTTGACCAGTATGAGACTGGAGTAAAGCTGAATTAAAAGTACTTGACCAGTACGAGACTGGAGTATAACTGAATTGAAAGTACTCGACCAGTACGAGACTGGAGTATAACTGAAAAGAATAAAGGAACCGGACCAGTGCAAGACTGGAATAATCATAAAGAAAATGGTTAGTAGTCCAATCACTCCATCCAGGAGGCTTCAGTCTCATCTCCGTTCTCAGGAGAGATTTTTCAGTTTTTAATAAGACTTCATTGGGTTGCATCCATTATTAAAATCCGATTAGAATTGGTTGCGCCTTATTAATCACGGCTTAATCAGATCAGGGGCTTATCAGTAATTACACCCTCATTACCCATTGAGAATAATTCTTAGCTCACCACTCGTGCTTTCATTTTTTTGAGCGTGCCAGAGATTCACTCGAGAGCCGAGACGCTCGACGGATTAACGAAATCTCGAAACACCCGGAGCCTGGCCACCAGCCTCATCCACTCTCATCGATACGTTAAGTTTGATTTGATTATTTATAACAGGGATGATAGTCGCGCGCTCCAATTTTCATTTTCGAGCGTAATAATTACCGGGCGCGATCCTAGGCTTTCATAATTTGGGAAAAATATCAAAACTTATTCTCATGATCCCAAATTTTGATACAACCCCTAAGAGAGCCTAAAATGAGCATAGTAATTTTTTTGTAATTTTCCAAATTATTTTGGGCCTTTAATTTGGCCAAACAAATTTTATTTGGGCTTTTAAAAATACCAATTCAACTCCAAAAATTCTCAAAATTTTTGTGGATATTGCCCTCATTAAGGGGGACATTTTTCATATTCAAAACATTTTCATGAGGGCTCTATTTTGGCCTCTTAAAAATAAAAACCCTTAATATTATATTATAATATTATATATTATAATATAATATAAAATATTAAGTTTATAAAAAGAAACCTGTACACTATCTTCTCCCCCCCGCTGCCTGTACCAAAACCGCGCCTTGCGGGTCTCCTCCGCCGCCGGCCGGCCGTGGATCCACCACCGGCCGACTGCCCGGTGGTGGGCGCTCCCTCCGGCGGTGGTCCGGCGGCCTGCCGCCGCCGGCCATCGCCGGAGCCATTTTTTTTAAAAAACGGGAGGGGAGGGGGTGACGGCGGCGGCGCTCCGGCCGCCGAAGCTCGCATGCACCACGTCAGAAATGAGGAGGGGGAGGAAGAGAAGGTTCTACCTGGGTTTGGCGGGCTCGGGAGGGGCCGGCTTGGTCGGACATGGCTCAAGGTGGTGGAGGAGGGGGAGGAGCTCCTTGGCTTGCCTTTTTCCGGCCACCAGAGCTCCGGCAGAGGGGGGGAGAAGGGGGAGAGGGTGCTCTGAGAGCTGTGAGGGAAAGAGAGGGGGGTTGGGTAGCTTTTATAGGGAGGGGGAGGGGGAGCTCCCTCCCTTTGGGTGGTGTGGGACTAATCCTTCCTTAGGGAGGGATTAATCCCACCCTCCAGCTGTCCTTGGACAGCTGGAGGTATCTCATTTTCCCCCATGTGGGGAAAATGAATGAGGCCCTAAATGGGCTTGGGCCTTTTGTGAAGAGAGGGGAAAAGGAGGAGAAGAGGGGTGGGGTGGGCCCCCACCTATCCTAGGCTTCAATGCTGGTTGGGGGGGCCCAAGGAGAGTGAGGAGGGCATGAGTCATCCTCTTTTGGAGAGGAGGTGGGCTCCTCATTTGGGAAAAAAAATCCAAAAAGTGGATTTTTAGGAGGGTTTGACTAAGTCAACCCTAGGGTGGGTCCCCCTTGCTGGTCAAAGTCAATGTGGGTCCAAGTCATCGGGGTCGGGTCAAGGTTCGGGTGTCGTGTCATAATTGGTGTGTGCACGCTTTTCGGTGCACGACTATGCTTGATTTGACCACGGGTTGACCAATTATCGTCGAAATTGATCGGAATGACTTCCGTTGACTTCGTATTGACCATACGAGTCCAACGCCACTGACCGGGGTCGAATCAGAGTTCGTTTGGCGAAAGTCCGATATTTGCGCGTCGTAGCGTGCTAAAATGGTCAAAACGCTCATAATCATCGTTAGGCTTCGAATCGCGACGCAACGAGTTCCGATGCGTTCGTACTAACTATACGAAGTCATAGGAATTGACAGAACTCAAATCGGAGTTCTCTATGTCAATACCCAAAAATCTCATTTTCGCGACGTTCTGCGAGGAATGGCCAAATCCACTATATAACCTCTGGTTCAATTGAACGAGTTCTGATGCGCTCGTATGGACTATACGAGACCACAGGAACTGACGGAACTCAATTCGGAGTCCTTTAGCTCTATTTCCTACCTTGGGTTACCCCTTACCGGGTCATGGGTAGGGTCCGGGCCACTTTTATTGAGCCCACTAGGGTTCTAGTGGCCCAATAAAAGTCGGGATATTACATGCCGAGTATCTGGACAGCTCGCATCGTCGTCTGCTGGTAGAGTAGTCTATAAATAGGGGGGCTTGATTTTCGAGACGGACCCTGAAGCTCGCCGAAAATGTCGGATGCTGAGAAGTTGCTGATGGACAATCTCGCTGCCCTGTCTGGCCTCCTCGGCATAGCCAGACAGAAAAGGCCGTGCGACGAAGACGCCACCGCCTCGACCCCGCCGAAGAAGAAAAAGGCGAAGAAGGTCAAGCAGTCCGCCACTGCGGCGGTCGGCTCGCCTCCACCGCTGAACCAAGTCGCCGCGGCGACTGGAAATCCCGCAGCTTCTCCCAGCACCCAGAAGCTGTTGAGCGATCTCGGGCTTGACGACCTCCCCGGATCGGTTCGGGACAGCCCGCCGGACCCGGGAGTGCCCGAGGAGCTCGCGGCCGCTAAGGAATCCGCGACGGCTCAGGTCGAGGTCGTCACCGTGACAGGTCGCCATCTGGAAATCTTTCATGCTAGGTTGTCGCCGCTTCTTCTTTACTGACTACTTTTCTATGCAGACTTTCCGACTGCCGCGGACGCGACTCTTGACATCGTCCCACTGAGCTCGGCCCCCCTACTCGCCCTGGCGGCCGATAAGCCGTCCAAGACCTCCTACACGGTCCGGATGGGCCTTAGCTCGGGGAAGGCGTCGGGGGCGACGTTGGTGAAGGGCACACCCCCCCCCCCCCCCCCGGCGAGCAAGGAGCTGTCGGTGAAAGAAACTCTCGCCGGGTTGTCCGGGTCGGCGCGCGAGGATCCTCCGGCGAGCAGGGCGGCCTCCGCCGTTGCGAGTGGCGGGAAAGTAATCTCGGCGAGCGCCTCATTGCCGCCGCCGCCACCCTTGGTCGCCACTCCTGGCCAGATGTCGGGCATCGTCTCGCCCCCGCCGCCGCCTTTGTCTGCTTCGCAGAGGTCGGATCTTCCGCGACCTCCTCCACCTCCTGCACCGAGGGCTCCACACCACCCGGCGAGCTCATCTTAAGCTCCGCCGCCGTTGAAGAAACCTGAAAGTGAAGGGATAGATACTACTCTAGAGGGGGGGGTGAATAGAGTTATCAAATTTTGCACAGAAAAAACTTAATATTCTACCCAACTCCCTTGGAGTGAAGTGCGGAATGAAAAGATTATAGATATTGATTTAACCTTAAAGCCTAACACAAGTGATGTGTACAAACACAAGCTAACTGTAATTACAGTTAAGCTTGGAAAAACCTAATCAGCAACTAGCAACCTAGTTATATCTAATCACAGCCACAAAGCAGGAATTAAACAAAGGAATCCAGACGACACAAGGAAATTTATAGTGGTTCCCCAAACAACTTGGGTACGTCCACTCTTCTACCCACACGGTAGGAATCCACTCAGGTTTTTGATCAGGTGCCCTGCCACCAACAGGATCTGTTTCAGGTAGATCCAGAAACCCTTTAGACTTTTGATCATGTGTCTAAAAACCAAGCACAGGTTTTTGATCAGGTGCCCTGCCACCAAGGGATACTTTTAAGGGAGTAATAACCCTGTACAGGAGGGGGAAGAAGGTTAAGATGTCTTCTCTATTTTACAATAGATTAGAGAAGCACAAAAACTTGCACTGAGCTAGAATGCTCTAAAGAATCAAGGCTCCCCCTGGCTCAAGAATGTCCAGGTGAAGTCTTGCTTCAGTGCAGAGAAACTCTTCAGAAAGTTCTGAAGGAAAGAGCTACAGGAAGAAAGTAAATAATAAAATCAAAGTTCTTCAAGCAACTATCTTCTTCTTCTTCTTCAAAGGAACTCTGAGTTGAACTTCCTGAAAGCAGGAGAACTCAGGTGAAGAAGAGATGAAGATCTTAACACTTCTCAGTTAGATGGAGATTGCTGAGAGCAGGAAGCTTGAGCTTGATGAGGGCTTGAGAGCTTGAGAATGAACAACTGGTTAGCTATTAGCTTCTGTTAACTAGCTTGAATCCTTCTTCAAAGGGTTCTTTATATAATCATCAGCAAGCAACGGCTCTCTTCCATTTGAATTATTTGTCTTCTTCTAAGCCTTGAGACCTGGGCTGTAAATATCAAGAAGACAGAAATATCTCTGCAGCAAAACATTCTATAAAGGGAATAAATCACTTTCTAAGAAGCTGCAGGCTTAAAACAAATAACAGAAGGACTAAATAAAGTCACATCAGAAATAATCTCTTTATAGCAAAGGAAGACTTTTCAGTCTAACGGCTATAAAGGGCTGACAATAGATAAAGTAAATTAAAATGACAGCTAATAAGACAAACAACTTTATCTTAAAAAGATTTGACTCAGGCAAAAGCGATGGAGCAAATATTGCCTGGTTATATTATCATACAGCTTAAAATACTGTGCCAGAAAGTGTATTAATTAATTAAATATAATAAATAAATACAAAATACAAAGGCAGACAGAAAACGACGAACGACCTTCGAAGATCGTCGAACGACGCACGGAGATCGTCGAGCTATCGGGCAGATAGTCGAACGATCCAGATAGTCGAACTATCGAAAAAGATAGTCGAACTACCCCGGCAGATAGTCGAGCTATCAGGACAGATAGTCGAACTATCAGATAGTCGATCTATCTAGGACAGATAGTCGAGCTATCAAGCGCACAGAGATAGTCGACCTATCAAGCAGATAGTCGACCTACCTCAGAAAACAGATAGTCGATCTATTAGAAGATAGTCGAACTATCAGAACAAACCAGATAGTCGATCTATCAGCAGATAGTCGAACTATCAGATAGTCGACCTATCAGGACAGATAGTCGAACTATCAAAGGCAACAGATATTCGAACTATCAAAAAAATAGTCGAACTATCAAGACGAAACAGATAGTCGATCTATCAACAGATAGTCGAACTATCAAGGCGGAACAGATAGTCGACCTATCAACAGATAGTCGAACTATCAGATAGTCGATCTATCAGGACAGATAGTCGAACTATCAACGCAGACAAAGCGTCGACCAACTGATAGACGATCGTCGATCAGCCGATAGACGATAGTCGAGCGGCGTTCGACTATCGTCGAACGAAAAACCTACTTAACCAAATTCTCAATTTGGAAAAGCGAGGACCCTACAGCTAGACTTCTAACCATTGACCATAGATATTTCTTGGGTCAAGGGGCACAAAGAAGAGGACTAAACTCAAATCAAACTAGGGTACCAACAATCTCCCCCTATTTGAGTTAAGTCTCTCAAAATCTAAAACATCTAGCAATAAAACACTAAAAAATAAATTCAGCAAATAGTTAACAATAAACTGGCAGATTATCAATCAGATAGACAAATATAGCACAGCAGTTAATTAAACTATTAAGAATCTTTAGAGTCTGGTAAAGGATCGAAGAACTAGAAACAAAAGAAATTTTTCTTAGAGGGTCATCTGATTCTTTCTTTGACATTTTTAGGTCCTGCGCACCAATGATCTTTAGCTCTGTAGCTCTGGGGACAACAGCTTCAGGGTGCTTTTCCATGTATTTTGACGGATCAAAAATCTCAGGATTAACCTGGAACTTTTCAAATTCTTTCTTTCTGTAAGCTGACATGGTAATAAAACCAGTTGTATCTTTTCCTTCTGCTCTAGCTTTTCTTATCTGAGCTGCTCCTACAAGTTCTTGAAAGCGAGCCATCCTAAAGTTAGGATCGAGCTCAGGATTTTCATACACGGGCTCAGGAGAAGCAGCATCAGCTATTTTATCTTTCGAAATACTTTTCTCAGACTGTACTGGAGTTGGAGATGTAATTCTCTTCTTTGGAGAAGGAGGTGGGGAAAAGGTTGGTCTTTGAACCACAGTCTCCTTCATTTGTCTTTGAGAACCATAAAAAGATTTGCCTTGAGAGCTTTGATAACCTTGTCTTGGTTGGGGTTGAACAGACGCAGATCTTGCAGAAGAGGCACCAGGATTGACTGATAGGTTCCCAGAGGCTCCTGCACCAGGAGGTGGAGGAGGACCTCTGGGAGTCCATCTTGAGACAGGAGTATCATACCTCTTGGTTCTTTTTCTTTCTTTTTGCTGATTCTTCGAAAACCACATCCAATGCTGAAATTCCTTGGATTTAGGGTCAATGCCCTTCAAAATATAATAAGGAATATCATTATCCTTACTGGGAGGTGAAGGAGGAGCAGCTTTTCTTTTCTTTGCAGCAGATTTCTTTTTCTTTGACTTCTCAGACATATCAGAATCATCATCATCAGACTGAGATGAGGGAGGATTTTCATAAGGATCATAGGCTTCTGAAACAGCCTTTTCTTTAAGCTTTGAAGCAGATTTCTCCCTTTCCTCTTCCATGGCATCCAGAGCCAGAAGGGAGTCTAAATCCAACCCTGGAGAGTCATCCCAGATGGTTGACTTTTCAATTTGCAAATCTTTCTCTTTCTCTTTTAAAAATTGAACTCTTAAATCCCAAGCTGCTCTTGCTTGAGCTTCTTCCAAACTCAGAACATAGTCAACTTTGACTTCCTCTTTCTCAGACTCATCTTCTTTATTATCTAAGAAGGATTCCAATTCAAGGTCTACTTGAGTATCAGAAATGCTTGGGTCAGCTTCAACAACAACTGCTATGATCTGAGCAGTTAAATCTTCTTTAATAATATCTGTAAAATTATGAATACATATCCGCTAAATAAGCTTGAATCATTCCTTCAAGGTATTCACAAACTATCAAATTAATCGACTCATCAACAAAGCGAATGAAAGAGTTACCTTCATACTTAACCATCTCCCATGATTCATTCAGATAAGAAGTTATAATTCCTTCCAGGAATCTAGCAATCATAGGAGTGGTAAGATCTTCTAAGCAGACTTTAACTGCAATCTCAGATAGCAGGATTCCATCTGCTATATCCTTATCAGACAGAACTGGAACTATAACTTTCTCAGCAGGAGCTGTTTCTTCCTGGGCTGGAGCTATCTCTTTCTCAGCTGGATCTATCACTTCCTGGGCAGACATGACTGAATCTTTTATTGCTGGAGGGGAGGCAGGATGGTCTGAGGCATCTTCATTGAACATCTCCCCCTGCCTGATTTCAGTAGATACTGAAACCAGGCCCCTAGAGGAAGATGGCTCAGCTGATTTTGAAAGGGATTTGATGGAGGCAGATAAGAGATCAATGGAGGCAGCAAGGGGAGCGATTGCCTCTTCAATCATGGTTTTGATTGAGGGGGTAATCAGCTCCACAATGCGGGAGATAAGCTCAGGAGAGATCTCAATGGATGAAGGATGTGAGGTGGATGGAGCTGCAGCAGATATGGTAGTGGTGCTGGGATGAGAAATGGTGTGGACAGGGGATCGAGCAGGAGATGGAGTAGGTGATGGAGCAGGAGAGTTTATTTGGGAATGAATTGGAGAATGAATTGGAGAAACAGGAGGAGTAAGAATTCTCTCTGATCCTAACAAATCAAAGCTAGGAGCAGATATCCTAGCCAGATGAGCAGGTAGAGGAGAGGCTGGAGGAGACAGAGGAACAACCGTAGTTGTTTCAGGAGCAGCAGAGGACGAAGGTCGTACCTCAGCAGAAGTTGATGGTACTTCAACTGAGGCAGACGGCAATGCAGAGGAGGAGGAAGGAAGAGCTGAGCCAGCTTCAACAGGTTGAGGAGCGACTGATACAGTCCTTGTGTCCTCAGATGTTGCTGGAGCAGATTTCACAAACGTCCTCTTCCACTTAGAGAACAAGTGGGGATCCATCTTCTTGCTGGCGTTGATTGTTGTTGCAGTTGAACTTAGCAGCTGGGGGTATTTCTCTTTAAGGAAGATTCCAATGACCCTTCCTAGGGTGACTTCCTTCTTACCAGTCTTTTTCCTGATTAAATCAAACAAAACAGCTGCCCAATCTATCCTTTTTCGATTAACAATTGCACACATGAGTGCGAATTGCTGCCTTGTTATATTGTCGTGAGCAGAGTGCTTACCCAGGAGCACTTTTCCTACTACCTCAGCGAGGAACTTGATCTTGAAGGGGAAGTTTACTTTGAGCAGCTTGGTGGGAATGCCCTCAGTATGTCCCAGCTCAACTAGCATTCTTCCAAATTCCTGAGCGTCTTGCTCATAATCCTCATCACCAATAACTAATTCAAAAACATCAGATAAGACGGCCGGAGTCAGGATCACCTCTTCTCCGCCTATGGTACCAGTCATCGATTCGTCTGTGGAAGACGACGTGAAAGCCCATTCTTTGATTTCTGGAATGTTGATCTTAATCCTTTCAGACATTAACTTCTCTAAACCCTGATCCCTGCAGAGCTGGAGAACTTCCACGATTCCGGCATCGCAGCTACTGAATGCTTCGAAATCCACACTGAATCCTGCATCAAACTTCACGACGGCTAAAACTGCTGGAGAGACCGCCATGGATTCGCCGGAGAAAGCTCGAGAAAACTGCAGAGAACGAAGAAGACGAAACGCCCGGAAATCGCAAGCGGGAAAGCAGAATGCGAAAGGGCACGCTCCGTCGACGATAAAGCAAGAGATCTTTTAACCTAGGTCGACTATCGGTTTTATATTAGACCGGAAATAGTCGATCTATTAAAAAGATACTTGACCCGATAGTCGAACGGCCGTTCGACGATCGGCTCAGAAGCAGAGTAGTCGAACCATCGTTCGGCTATTTCTGGCTTCACACGCAATAAGCTGTCGTCGTTCAGAGATCGACGATGAGCTCAACCTGTTCGACGATGGTCGAACGTCGATCGACGATCTTCAAACAGATAAGCTATCATTAACCAGAGGTCGACGATAGGCTCAATCCGTTCGACGATCTTCGATCATCGTTCGACGATCTTCAAGCAGATTTCAACAAAGGCAGATATAGTCACACTTAGTCTCGTCCATTAATCATGCCTAGTTGAACTAAAAAGAACAGATGCTTCTGTTCATCTAAAGGCTTGGTGAATATATCACCTCTCTGAAACTCAGTGGATATGAACTCAAGACAGATCTTGTTCTTTTCCACACAATCTCTCAGGAAATGGTGTCTAATCTCAATGTGCTTGGTTCTAGAGTGGTGCACTGGATTTTGTGCAATAGAAATAGCACTGGTACTATCACACATAATCTTGGTGTTCTTGTGTGAGTAACCATAATCCACAAGCTGGTTTTGAATCCACAGGATCTGTGAACAACAACTGGCAGCTGCTATATATTCAGCCTCTGTAGTTGAAGTTGAGACAGAAGCCTGCTTCTTACAGAACCAAGAGACCAATCTCTCTCCCAGGAACTGGCAAGTTCCTGAGGTGCTCTTCCTGTCAACTCTGCAGCCAGCATAATCAGAATCAGAATATCCAATTAATTCAAATTCTGACTCAGCTGGGTACCAAAGTCCTAGATCTGGACATCCTTTCAGGTATCTCAGGATTCTCTTTAGAAGAATCAGATGAGATTCCTTGGGGTTGACCTGGAATCTAGCACAAAGGCATGTAGCAAACATTATATCTGGCCTACTTGCAGTTAGATATAATAGGGAACCAACAATGGCCCTATAAATCTTTTGATCAACTGGCTTGCCGTGATCATCAGAATCAATAACTACATTAGTAGCCATGGGTGTAGGCATTGCTGAAGCATCAGCCATCCCAAATTTCTTTATCAATTCCTTGGCATATTTGGATTGGGAGATGAAGATACCATCAGCATCTTGCTTAACTTGGAGACCAAGAAAGTAAGACAGCACACCCATACTACTCATCTCAAACTTAGAATGCATCAAGTTGGAAAACTTTTTGCACAGTTTGGGATCAGTGGAGCCAAAAATAATATCATCTACATACACCTGAACTAACAGGATTGTGTCCTTGTGATGCTTGACGAAAAGGGTTCTATCAACTACTCCCCTAGTAAAGTTGTGCTCTAACAGGAAACTAGCTAAGGTCTCATACCAGGCCCTAGGAGCTTGCTTTAGTCCATAAAGAGCTTTCTGCAACTTAAAAACATGAGAGGGCTGAGTTAAAGAAACAAACCCTGGTGGTTGTTCAACAAACACCTCTTCCTTAAGCTCACCATTTAGGAATGCACTTTTGACATCCATTTGGAACACCTTAAACTTCATGAAGGCTGCATAGGCCAAGAAGATCCTTATTGCTTCTAGCCTTGCAACAGGAGCAAAGGTTTGGTCATAGTCTATTCCTTCCTCCTGTCTGTAGCCCTGAGCTACAAGCCTAGCTTTATTCCTTACTATAATTCCATTTGCATCTAACTTGTTTCTATACACCCACTTGGTGCCTATGATCAGTTGGCCTTTAGGTCTTGGAACCAAAGTCCAAACTTTACATCTCTCAAATTGATTGAGCTCCTCTTGCATTGCAATGATCCAGTGGGGATCTAGCTCTGCATCTTTAAAGGTGAGGGGCTCAACCTGTGAGAGGAAACAAGCATGCATCACATCCTGTCTTAATTGGTGTCTTGTTTGTACACCAGCTGATATGTCTCCAATCACTTGAGATGTGGGGTGATCTCTAAGTGTGACAATATCAGCAGGTGGGATGTGATCTTCAGCAACAGTTGGGATTAATTCCTCAGGAGGAATTTGATCTACTGTTGGTGGTACAACAGCAGCTTCAACAGCTTCAGCAATGTCTTCATCACTGTCTGATTCAGTGATCTGAAGAGTTGATAGTTGAAGAATTTCTTGAGGGGCATCAGGTACCTGCAAAGAACTGGAGGAAGGAGAATTTTCCTTCTCCTTGTAAAACATCTGAGACTCATCAAAAGTCACATGCACAGATTCTTCTATCTTACAGGTAGATTTGTTATAAACCCTATAAGCTTTGCTTACTTGGGAATATCCAAGCATAATTCCCATTGAAGCTTTTGCTTCAAATTTTCTAATATATTCTTTATTATTATTATGAATATAAACAGTACAGCCAAAAATTCTAAAGTAATTAATTTTTGGTTTCTTTCCTTTAAGCAACTCATAAGGAGTTTTACGCTTAAGTTTGTGTATCAAACTTCTATTCAAGACATAGTTGGCTGTACTAACAGCTTCTGCCTAATAGAATAGAGGCATGTTAGCATCTGCCAACAATGTACTAGCAGCTTCAATTAGTGTTCTATTCTTCCTTTCAACTACCCCATTTTATTGGGGAGTTCTAGGAGCTGAGAAGCTATGTTTGATACCTTCTCTCTCACAGAATTCTTGCATGAGAAGAGAGTCAAACTCAGTACCATGATCACTTCTGATCAAGGCCACATGAGTAGAGTACTCAGTCTGCACACAAAGTAGAAAGTCTGTAAGGGCTTTGAAGTTATCAGACTTAGTTCTCAAAAAGAAAACCCAACTGAACCTAGAGAAGTCATCTACAATTACTAAAGTGTAATACTTCCCTCCTAAACTCTGTACATTTATTGGGCCAAAAAGGTCCAAATGTAATAAATACAGGATTCTAGGAGAGTCACTTTTATTTACAGATTTAAATGAATTCTTGGTTTGCTTGCCTAGCTGACAAGCCTTGCATAGGCTCTCCTTCTTGTAGGGGCAAGAAGGTAAACCTCTAACAAGGTTGTGCTTAGATAACCTAGATATATTTTTAAGGTTTACATGACTAAGCCTTTTATGCCATAGGGAATTATTATTAAGGGTTACTTCATTAAACAGGCAGATTTCAGAGTGAGATGAATTAAAATCTACTAAATAAATATTACCTATTCTAATACCTACTAAAACAATATTATTATTCAAAGTAATATTGCAAGATGAGTTGGAAAATGAAACCTGGTAGCCAGCATCACATAGCTGGCTGACAGAAATCAGGTTATGCTTCAGTCCATTTACATATGCAACTCTCTTGAATGTAACTGCTCCAATTGTGATCTTGCCATAGCCTTCTGTCTGACCACAGCTGGAGTCTCCAAAGATAACCTTTGGGCCGAGCTTAGCTTTGAACTTTGACAGTAGATCTTTATTTCCTGTCATATGCTTAGAGCATCCACTATCCAAATACCACTTATTTTGAGTGATTGGATAGGCCTTCACCTGCAAGACAATTATTTAGATAGAGTGGACCCAGGTAACCTTGGGTCCCTTGTTTTTCACATAAGAAAAACTGGAAATATAAGAGAATGCAGGCTGAGGGTGATAACCTAGTGGGTGAGATCTCCTAGGTGGGATTCTCCATGCTGATGATGGGTCAACAAACCTAGGGTTTCTATTCTCATTTAGGTTTCTATGGAATGGATTATGATTTTGAAAATCATATTGAAATCGTCGATCGGCGTTCGACGATGGGTGCTCAGATCGTCGAGCTTCGTTCGACCATGGAGCTTCCGATCGTCGAGCGGCGTTCGACGCTCTTTGCATTTCTTTGAAAAACTTCTTTCTCTTTTCTCTCTTAGCTTTATTTAGGGTTTTATTTACAAGGTTTACTTGCTCAGTGTTCTTCTTTCCACTAGCTGAAATGAAGTTCACTGGAGTTGAAAGATTATTTTTAAGCAGGACTGGGGGTTCACTGGGAGAAGCTCCTAAGCCTAGTTTATCATTACCTGACCTAGTGTTAGTCATGCTGGTAATTTCTAACAGCTTAAGGCTTCTACCATTAAGGGATTCTTCTAATCTCTTAGACTTAGCTAATTCTATTTTAAGAAATTTAATTTCTTCACTACAAGTAGTGAGATCTTCCTTTAACCTAATGTTTTCAGAGGCTATTGATTCTGAGTCAGCTAACCTATTTCTAAGTTCTTTTATTTCTTTTTCTGAACTGATTAAATCTAAACATAAAGATTTAAATTCTAACTTAAACTCTTCTGAAGTAAAATCATAAGATGAAAGTACCTCATCTTCAGTAGGCATCTCTTCATCAGAATCAGAACTCTCTGCAGCAGAGTGGTTGCTGCAGGCATCTATTGCCATTAGGCAAACTTCTTTTGCCTTCTTCTCTTCCTCATCTTCACTGGAGCTTGATGAGGAGGATTCTTCATCAGAATCACTCCAGGTTTCAGCAATGAAACCTCTCTCCTTCTTCTTGTTTTTGTGGGAGGATGGCTTGGAGTGCTTCCTGTGTTGTTCTTTTTCTTTTCTCTTTTCTTTGTTTTTCTCCTCTGGACATTCTGGCAAAATATGTCCAGGCTTCCTGCAACCATAACAAATAATTTCTTTAGCAGGAGAGCGATCATACCTTGGTTTGTCTTCATATCGTGAAGACTTCTTTCTGAACTCCTTTCTTCCCATCTTGAGAAATCTTTTGGCAAACAATGCCATAAGTTCCTCATTAGATTGGCTGCCTTCAGCATCTGCAGCCTTAAGAGCTAGAGATTGCTCTTTTCTTGTTGGAGTGGGGGTCTTGGCTTCAGCTTCAGCTTCTCTGGTCTTCAGCACTTGCTCAAAAGACTTGAGCTTGCCGAGGAGAGCTTCAGTTGAGATCTCATTAGTGCTTCTGGCTTCCTTGATGGGCCAGATTCTCAGATCCCATGTGCTAGGGAAGCACATAAGAATCTTATCATTGACCTCTGTCAATGATATGTCCTTGTCCAGGGTCCTCAGCTCATTGATGATTGAGCTGAGCCTGGTGTACATAGCTTCAACTGATTCAGCATCAGTTTTCTTGAAGTTCTCATACTGTGAGATAAGGTTGGACCTTCTGTCCTTCCTTTCATCAGCTGAACCAGCTACAATCTGGTTCAGTGTGTCCCACATGGCCTTTGCTGAGGAGCAGTCAGCCACCTTCTGGAACACCTCATCAGACATTGTCTGAGCCAGTATGTTCATTGCCTTGGCATCTGCAATTTTGGCCTTCTTGTATTCATCATTGTAGTCTGGAGGAGGCACTGCACTCATATCAGATGATGAGGCAGTGGCAGCAGCAAGTGCTCTTGGGGGACCCGACAAAATGGAAGCAAAAATGCTTTCATCAATAGAGTTCATATATAATTTAATCCTTGCCTTCCAGATGCCAAACTTTGCTAAGTTGCATGCTGGAGGTCTGGTGCTAGAATAATCCTTAGACTGGGCCATGATAGTGAATATCTATAAGCTCTTGGTATCTATCAGGATCTTGTGACTTAGGTGTTAGCCTATACAGTCAGTCAACCTCCCTCTGATACCAATTGAAAGTGAAGGAATAGATACTACTCTAGAGGGGGGGGGTGAATAGAGTTATCAAATTTTGCACAGACAAAACTTAATATTCTACCCAACTCCCTTGGAGTGAAGTGCGGAATGAAAAGATTATAGATATTGATTTAACCTTAAAGCCTAACACAAGTGATGTGTACAAACACAAGCTAACTGTAATTACAGTTAAGCTTGGAAAAACCTAATCAGCAACTAGCAACCTAGTTATATCTAATCACAGCCACAAAGCAGGAATTAAACAAAGGAATCCAGACGACACAAGGAAATTTATAGTGGTTCCCCAAACAACTTGGGTACGTCCACTCTTCTACCCACACGGTAGGAATCCACTCAGGTTTTTGATCAGGTGCCCTGCCACCAACAGGATCTGTTTCAGGTAGATCCAGAAACCCTTTAGACTTTTGATCAGGTGTCTAAAAACCAAGCACAGGTTTTTGATCAGGTGCCCTGCCACCAAGGGATACTTTTGAAGGGAGTAATAAACCTGTACAGGAGGGGGAAGAAGGTTAAGATGTCTTCTCTATTTTACAATAGATTAGAGAAGCACAAAAACTTGCACTGAGCTAGAATGCTCTAAAGAATCAAGGCTCCCCCTGGCTCAAGAATGTCCAGGTGAAGTCTTGCTTCAGTGTAGAGAAACTCTTCAGAAAGTTCTGAAGGAAAGAGCTACAGGAAGAAAGTAAATAATAAAATCAAAGTTCTTCAAGCAGCTATCTTCTTCTTCTTCTTCTTCAAAGGAACTCTGAGTTGAACTTCCTGAAAGCAGGAGAACTCAGGTGAAGAAGAGATGAAGATCTTAACACTTCTCAGTTAGATGGAGATTGCTGAGAGCAGGAAGCTTGAGCTTGATGAGGGCTTGAGAGCTTGAGAATGAACAACTGGTTAGCTATTAGCTTCTGTTAACTAGCTTGAATCCTTCTTCAAAGGGTTCTTTATATAATCATCAGCAAGCAACGGCTCTCTTCCATTTGAATTATTTGTCTTCTTCTAAGCCTTGAGACCTGGGCTGTAAATATCAAGAAGACAGAAATATCTCTGCAGCAAAACATTCTATAAAGGGAATAAATCACTTTCTAAGAAGCTGCAGGCTTAAAACAAATAACAGAAGGACTAAATAAAGTCACATCAGAAATAATCTCTTTATAGCAAAGGAAGACTTTTCAGTCTAACGGCTATAAAGGGCTGACAATAGATAAAGTAAATTAAAATGACAGCTAATAAGACAAACAACTTTATCTTAAAAAGATTTGACTCAGGCAAAAGCGATGGAGCAAATATTGCCTGGTTATATTATCATACAGCTTAAAATACTGTGCCAGAAAGTGTATTAATTAATTAAATATAATAAATAAATACAAAATACAAAGGCAGACAGAAAACGACGAACGACCTTCGAAGATCGTCGAACGGCGCACGGAGATCGTCGAGCTATCGGGCAGATAGTCGAACGATCCAGATAGTCGAACTATCGAAAAAGATAGTCGAACTACCCCGGCAGATAGTCGAGCTATCAGGACAGATAGTCGAACTATCAGATAGTCGATCTATCTAGGACAGATAGTCGAGCTATCAAGCGCACAGAGATAGTCGACCTATCAAGCAGATAGTCGACCTACCTCAGAAAACAGATAGTCGATCTATTAGAAGATAGTCGAACTATCAGAACAAACCAGATAGTCGATCTATCAGCAGATAGTCGAACTATCAGATAGTCGACCTATCAGGACAGATAGTCGAACTATCAAAGGCAACAGATATTCGAACTATCAAAAAAATAGTCGAACTATCAAGACGAAACAGATAGTCGATCTATCAACAGATAGTCGAACTATCAAGGCGGAACAGATAGTCGACCTATCAACAGATAGTCGAACTATCAGATAGTCGATCTATCAGGACAGATAGTCGAACTATTAACGCAGACAAAGCATCGACCAACTGATAGACGATCGTCGATCAGCCGATAGACGATAGTCGAGCGGCGTTCGACTATCGTCGAACGAAAAACCTACTTAACCAAATTCTCAATTTGGAAAAGCGAGGACCCTACAGCTAGACTTCTAACCATTGACCAAAGATATTTCTTGGGTCAAGGGGCACAAAGGAGAGGACTAAACTCAAATCAAACTAGGGTACCAACAAAACCGGAGAGGCAGCGACCGGCCTACTTCCCTCCGCGGGTTGGAGACCCCGACTACGTCGGCCGAGGGTCGGGAGAGTGCGGGCAGGGCAGGCCTGCCGATCTTCCGAGCAGCTCTTCGGGGAGGCGAGATACCTCCGGGCGACCTCCCTCGCCGCGCCGATCCCGATCTCCTTGCCGTGGTAAGCTTTTTTACCACTTCGATTTCTGCCCCACTTTTTCCGACCTGACGATCTATTTCTCTTTCTTGTCAGATCGCCCGGCGACCCCTGGGGCGGCTTTCATCGACGCCATCGGGCTGTCGGGGAGCGAGTATCGCCAAGCCGCTGCTCGCGCCTACATGGAGCTGGAAAGCAAGTTCGACCAGCTCGCTATCTGCGACCCTCACCGACGCATCTCGGCTCTGGAGGCGAGGATGGCCAAGGTCGAAGGGCTCCAGGCGACCTTGGAGAACTATGAAGCTCGCTTCCACATGGTCAAAGAAAATGATCGCCAGCTGCAGTTGAACAACCACCGCCTGCAGCTGGTGCTTGACGAGCTGGCTGGCATCCGGGCGAGCATGGGGTCTGCTGGACGTCTGGCGAGGATGGAGGAGCAGCTCCGGCTCGGCGACGATGCCATGGCGTTGGCCACAGATCATTACCGGGGTGCACGCGAGATCGGCTGGGCCGGGCGACATCCTCACCCCCCTGAGCGGCCTAGGGCGCCTTAGTAATTTTGCCTTTTGAATGTAGCTCGCCATGCGCGACTTTGTACTTCTTTGCGTGTATGAGTATTCTCACCTTCTGATTCTTCGTGTGTGCGCTTTCTTTGTGGTGTACCGAGCTCTAGGTCTTCTGGCAATGTCGCCTCTTATTCTTCACCACGCGAGCTCGTTCGATACTCGCCGAGACGGGCAGACTCCCCCCCCCCCCTTGCCTTGCCATATCTATAAATAGGAGGGGTAGGTGGGTCATAAAGCGTACGTTGTAGCGATCTTCTCTTCATATCGACGAGTATCCGAACATCCAGCTTGCCTTCTCTCGCTCTTTTTACAGCTCGCAAACATGGTCGGCGACGACGCCAGCGCTCGTCGACAAACTCACGCCATTAACTTCGCGGATGCGGCATTCAAGAAGTCCATTACCTCAGAGAAGGACCTGGCGGCCTTCAGGGAGCGCCTGCTGCACGAGGACTACTCGGTGAGGCTTCCTACTCGGGGCGAGCGGCTCAACACATATGTTGAGGGCGCCCTTGTCTTGTCGCTGCGGCATTTCGACGCCGGCCTGCGGCTACCCTTCTGGCCGGAGTTCTGCGAGATCCTGCGCTACTTCGGGATCGTCCCCACGCAGATCAACCCCAATGGCATGGCGATCATTATGGGGTTCCTATGCTTCCTCCGGGAAGAGAGGATCGCCTTCGACCTCTCCGTCTTCCGCCGCATCTTCGCCTTTGTGGCGACCTCGGAGGGAGTCGTCTTTTTTAGCAGCCACGTCTGCACCTTGGCCGGGACCGCGAATAAGGTCCACCGCTGGAGCGAGCAGTTGGTGGTCGTCCACGGCGACTTCGGCGGGATTCTCGGCAGGCCGTACCAACCGGCCGACGTCGCCTTCCTTCCTCCCATCCTCGAAGGAGCTCGCGAGCAGCTCTTCGAGTACTTCCGGGGTCGGCGATTTGACGTCATTTTCTGGCGTCTAAACGTCAACGTGCTCGAGGCAGTCCACCCCCGTGAGAGTAAGCCGAGCTTAGAATGCGTCCTGGTTACTCGCTCGTTGACCTTTTTCCGCTGAAGCTAACTTGTCGCGCGTTTTGCAGTTCCCAACGAGCTTCCGGAGAAGCCTCTTCCTTTGGCGAAGGAAGTCGCCACTACGCGCTCGGACGTTCGCCCCCCTGCCGATGTTGGGGAGAAGAAGGCGGCCAAAGGAAAGTCGCGGGTCAGCTCGCCAGGCCCCACGAGGAAGAGGGCGAAGGCCTCGTCGCCACAATCCGTCGATCGCCGGTCGCCGACGGGCGCCCGGTCGCCCCACTTCCATCCCAACTACGGCCTCGGGTAGGGGGTGGTAGATTCCTACGGCCGCCCGCTCGTGACTTGGTCGGCGGAGGACAACTCGGTGTCGCTGAGCACCAACCTCCCGTCCTGGTCAACCGACTGGGAGGACAAGGGAGAGGCTTTCGCCGTCCTCCACGCCATATATGGGCGAGTCGATGCGGAGTCCGTCCTGGAGCTGACCCCGTTGGAGCTCGCCCATCAGTCGGCCTGCGCGCTCGCGCGGTCTGCCGAGCTGGGGCACTACTCGGCGAGGAAGCTGCTGGAGACGACTGATGCCCTCAAGGTCGTCTCCAAGAAGGCCATCGACCTCGGCATGCAGTCGGTCCGCTGGAAGGACTTCGAGGTGAGCTGTCCTTGGGTTGGTTGCTCGATTTGTTTCATCGATAGGTCCTGACGTCGGTCATCTCGCAGGCTGCCGAGATAGAAGCAACGAAGAAGCTCTCTGAGTGCGAGGAGAAGCTCGCCGCCTCCTAGGCCGAGCTGGAGGCGGCCCAAATTCGCGCAGCGGAGATGGAGACGAGCTGGTCACTGCTGAAGGACGGCCTAGCTCCTCAACCCCGCTACCCGAAGACCCGACGCGAGTGGTGAAGCAATCCCGCGTCCTCTGGGAGGAGAGATCCTCTGTTCGCCGCGAGATTGCGCGGGCGGCGGGGAACATCATACTCGCGCGCCTCAGGCTCGGGGGCCAGCTCGTCGAGGGTGAGAAGCCGCTCACTGTCGACGAGCTCATTCCCGAGCTACTCGCCGAGGGGACCATCCCGCCGTACCGCACCTCGCCACCGACCAGCTCCGGCGATTCCGATGACAGCAGTAGCGGAAGAAGCAGCGGCGGGAGCGAGAGCGATGAATCTGTAGATATCGGTGATATCGGAGACGACGAATATCGGCCAGATACTGGCGACGAGGAGTCCTAGTTGCTCGCCGATATTCCTTTTGTAAATCAATTTTTGACTTGTGATTTATACAAATTTTTGCTCCTGCATTTTTCTGACATGTTGCTCGCTAGGCTCATAGGCTCGGAGGGGAGCGTTCGCTAGATCGCAGAGGGATGGTCCCGACATCGATCATTCGCTCGTCGGGACCTACTCGCCTCTGCGCCCGGGTACTCGTGAACCTGTTGGGAGAACCTCGCGCATCGCGCGGGTCGGCGCGTGGGACATACTCGCATGCCCTCCGGGGCTCGCTTACTCGCGCGGTTCCAGCTCGCTTACCCGCGTGGGACCAGCTCGCCTACCCGCGTGGGACCAGCTCGCCTAGTCGCGCGAGATCAGCTCGCCAACTCGCGCGAGGCCTGCTCGCCCACCTGCGCGTGACGCAAGTCGAACCTGGCTTAGTTGTCGAATCATAACCTGCGGGCCTCTCATTCTCGCAATCGAGGAGATCGGCCGATTCCCGACGAGAGGAGCTCGTGGGGATACCGGTCTTACGACGCTGCTCAACTCGAAGTCTTGGACTACAATCGAGGAGATCGGCCGATTCCCGAGGAGAGGAGCTCGTGGGGATACCGGTCTTATGACGCTGCTCAACTCGAAGTCTTGAATTACAATCAAGGAGATCGGCCGATTCCCGAGGAGAGGAGCTCGTGGGGATACCGGTCTTACGACGCTGCTCAACTCGAAGTCTTGGATTACAATCGAGGAGATCGGCCGATTCCCGAGGAGAGGAGCTCGTGGGGATACCGGTCTTACGACGCTGCTCAACTCGAAGTCTTGGATTACAATCGAGGAGATCGGCCGATTCCCGAGGAGAGGAGCTCGGGGGGATACCGGTCTTACGACGCTGCTCAACTCGAAGTCTTGGATTACAATCGAGGAGATCGGCCGATTCCCGAGGAGAGGAGCTCGTGGGGATACCGGTCTTACGACGCTGCTCAACTCGAAGTCTTGGATTACCATCGAGGAGATCGGCCGATTCCCGAGGAGAGGAGCTCGTGGGGATACCGGTCTTACGACACTACTCAACTCGAAGTCTTGGATTACCATCGAGGAGATCAGCCGATTCCCGAGGAGAGGAGCTCGTGGGGATACCGGTCTTACGACGCTGCTCAACTCGAAGTCTTGGATTACAATCGAGGAGATCGGCCGATTCCCGAGGAGAGGAGCTCGTGGGGATACCGGTCTTACGACGCTGCTCAACTCAAAGTCTTGGATTACAATCGAGGAGATCGGCCGATTCTCGAGGAGAGGAGCTCGTGGGGATACCGGTCTTACGACGCTGCTCAACTCGAAGTCTTGGATTACAATCGAGGAGATCGGCCGATTCCCGTGGAGAGGAGCTCGTGGGGATACCGGTCTTACGACGCTGCTCAACTCGAAGTCTTGGATTACAATCGAGGAGATCGGCCGATTCCCGAGGAGAGGAGCTCGTGGGGATACCGGTCTTACGACGCTGCTCAACTCGAAGTCTTGGATTACAATCGAGGAGATCCGCCGATTCCCGAGGAGAGGAGCTCGTGGGGATACCGGTCTTACGACGATGCTCAACTCGAAGTCTTGAATAAAATTCTGCATCCTTACATAGTTTGGAGATTAATCTCAGAGACATCTTGACAAGAAAGAAACTCTCTCTCCGGAGAGACGCTCTTGACCCTGCCAAATCGGGGGGTTGGCGTCCAGACCCGTTCCTAAGAATTCCTCTAGTCAGAAGAGAGATGCACTCGGGGAGACCTAGGCTGACATGCAAGGGGGGAGCTGATCTCGGCTGGCAATGCAGAGGCTCGGTCTTACAAGAGCGCTTAAAGTCCCGAAGCATCGTCCTATCATCCGTACTAGGCTATTCAGTAAGAACGGGTTGAAGGCACGTATCTCGATTTGATAGTGAAGATCGCTTCCAGCTACGATTCGAACGGGGGTGGTGTTCATCGAGGGTCCTCTCCGGACGCACTCGGAATCAACACACACCCCTGGGCTCGTCCACGCCCTCTCTTCAGCAGGTTATCCGGCCTTGTTGCTCACTTGAGATTTTTTCCTTCTGGGTGCTTTATGAGGCTGGCCTCTCCTCGAGTCCGGGGGATCAGGGTGCGGATCTGTTCCTCGTAGTTCCTCCAGACGGAAGAGAGATGCACTCGGGGAGACATAGACAGACATGCAAGGGGGGAGCTGATCTCGGCCGACAATGTAGAGGCCCGGTCTTACAAGAGCGCTTAAAATCCCGAAGCATCGTCCCATCATCCGTACTGGGCTATGTATGAGGAACAAACCGACCACTGCCTCCCGAAGTTGACTACGAGGCGGGCCATGGAAACACTCAGAAGCCTTGAGGCATGTTCAACACAAAAGAGATAAAATCCCGCATCCTTTGTATATTAACTATGTTTACAGAAATAGATACATGGGTTACCGCTATGGGTAGAATCTTTTCAGATCATCCCCACTCCAGGTCCCTGTCAGCTGCTCTCCCGCTTGATCTTGTAGGTAATAGCCTCCTGTGGCCAGGGCTTCTTGGACGATGAAAGGTCCTTCCCAGTTGGGATGCAGCTTGCCTACGGCGGCTCCCCGCCCAGCGGCGTCCACCTTCTTCATGACCAAGTCCCCTGCGAGGAAGTTTTTTAAACGGACATTTTTGTCGAAATGCCTCGCCATGCGTCTCTTGATTTCTTCCTGGCGTATGGAGGCCAAGTCCCGAAGCTCTTCTACATAATCTAGGGAGAGCCTCTGAGCCTCTTCATTCTCTAGCCTCCATTCCTCGCTTCCGTCTTCGGCTGCGATGACCCTCGGACTATGCACTTCAAATTTGACCTGGATGAGTGCCTCGGACCCGTGTGACAGT
Organism: Platanthera zijinensis; assembly: GCA_039513925.1. Classification (NCBI taxonomy): domain Eukaryota; kingdom Viridiplantae; phylum Streptophyta; class Magnoliopsida; order Asparagales; family Orchidaceae; genus Platanthera; species Platanthera zijinensis. The sequence continues at coordinate 189,904,854 of CM077083.1, forward strand.
TTGAAGGGTGTTTCCCCTGTGGCTGAGTTTGGGGTGGTCCTGAGAGCCCATAGGACGGAAGGGAGTTGTTCGACCCAATTTCCCTTGAGGTTGGTGATCTTCTTCTTCAGCAAGTTGATGATGAGCTTGTTCGCGGCCTCTACTTGCCCATTACTCCGAGGGTGGTGTACCGAGGCGAACCGAAGGTCGGTTCCCAACTGCTTACAAAAGTCCCCTAGCTCCAAACTGGCGAACTGCGGCCCATTGTCGGTGATGATGGCCAGAGGGATCCCGAATCTGCATGCGATTTCGCCCCAGATGAAGTTCTTGACGATTTGAGACGTGGTCTTGGCCAGAGCCTTGGCCTCGATCCACTTTGTGAAGTAGTCGACCATCGCCGAAAACACACTTGGCCGGGTTGAGCCGCATCTTGCACCTCCTCAGGGTGGCGAAGGTCTCTGTCAGATCCGCTACGTGCTCTGCGGCGCTCTTGCTCTTGACGAGCAGGTCATCCACGTAGACCTCCAGATTCCGCCCCTTTTGCTCTCTGAAGACATGATCCATCATTCTTTGATATGTCGCGCCGGCGTTCTTGAGCCCGAAGGGCATCATCTTGTAGCTATAGCATCCGTCGCTGGTGATGAAGGAAACGTCGCGGCAATCGGGGGGATGCATCCGGATCTGGTGATATCCTGAAAAGGCATCAAGGAAGCTCATTACGGGAAACCCGACGGCGGAATCAACCAGCGCGTCGATTTGAGGCAAGGGATAACAATCCTTGGGGCAAGCTTTATTGAGCATAGAGAAATCGATACATAGTCTCCAGCCTCCTCCCGACTTCTTCACCATTACAACATTAAAGACCCAGCCTGGATACTGGATCTCCGAAACAAAACCCGCTTCCAGCAGCTTCCCCACTTCCTCCCGGATTGGTCCCGCCAGCGCGGTGGCGCTCTTCCTCTGCTTCTGACGGACTGGGGCCGTCGCTGGATCCAAGTTGAGGCGATGACAGGCAACATCAGCATCAATCCCTGGCATCTCGGCGGCGCTCCACGCGAAGATGTCCGCGTTCTCCTGCAGGCAAGCAGCTATTTCCACCTTCCCTTCCGGTGACAAGGCTCCTCCAATCTTCAGCACCTCAGGCTCTCCTCTCGGGGAGATCACCTCCACTTCCTCCAGCTCCTCGGCAGCCTGCAGGCCCTCCTCCTGCTCCATCATCCTCTCCAACCTTTCTGCGTCACCCATCCAGCTGATGGTGCTGACCGCATTCAGGTAGCATTCCCTGGAGGCCTTGGGATCTCCTCTGATCCTGACTTGGACGTCGTCCCGGCAGTACTTCAGGCACTGATGATATGACGACGGAACGACCTTGAAGTAGTTGATGAGGGGCCGCCCGAAGATGGCGTTGTAACCGCTGGATGCGTCGACGATGACGAAACGACATCGGATCGAAGTTCCCCCGAGAGTGACCAGCAGCTCCACCCCTCCTTCCACCTCTTTCTTCTCTCTCGAGAAACCGAAGAGAGGCCCGTCCGCCGCCTGAACCCGGGACGCTTCCACCTGAAGACCGACGAAGGTTCTCTTGAAGATGACATTCACCGAACTACCGTTATCCGCGAGGATTCGGTCGACGGTGAAGTCCTCGATCGCGGCCTGGATCACCAGAGCGTCGTGGAAGGGGTTCTCGTTCCAGAGCATGTCTTCCTCCGAGAAGGTGATCTCGTTCAATGGAGGGGGGTTTGAGACGTCGAGGCGACGCTCTTTTTGTAGATCTGGTGGAGGCTTCCCTTGCGGGAAGCTCCTAACCCAGCCCCTCCGTTGATTACTCCGACGTGTCCGCCTCCCGGACCGGGGATAACATTCCCCCTTCCTCCTTGGTCGATCCTGTCCTCGTTTCTCCTCCTCTGCGGCACATGGTAAGCCACCTGCCCAACCTGGGCCTCCTGCTGCGGCTGCTCCCTCTCGGCCACCGTCGCTTCCATCATCCTCCTTGCTTCCCAGAACTCAGGGCAAGCCAAGGTTCCGTGCCCCTCCACTCGATGGATATCACAGTAGAGGGGAATCGCCGCTTCCTACTGCCTTTCCTGCCTCCTCTCCTGCTGCCTCTCCTTTCGCCGGCGCCTAGCGGCTCGCTGGGTGATGGCCATGGTCTCTCTTCTTCCTCCTCCCTGCTCCCGAGGGTTGTAATTCCTCCTCTCCTCCTGATGGACGGGTTGCCTCCACTGGGGGCGATCCCTCAGGTACTGGAATCTTCTCTCCTCGCTCCTCGTCTCTCTACCCCCGACGGGCCTCCTATCCTCCTGCCTTCGAGGCCTCTCCTGCCTCTCCGCTTTTCTGAGCTCCCTTCCCCTTTCTCTCTTCTCTTCCTCTTTCCTCTGCGGCCTCTCCTGCTCCCTGTCGCTGCGCCCCTCCGGCGCCCTCTCCTTCCCCAGCAGCCTTCCTCTGTCCTTCCCCAGCGGTCTGTCTCCGTCTAACCGTGCCAGGAACTCCTTGTTCCTCTCCTCTCCTTGGATGAACACATTGGCTCGCTCCACCATTTCTTCGAACGACTTGGGCGGCCTGTGCCCCAGCTCCATGTTGAACAGGCCCTGCTTCAGCCCAAACTTGAGGGCCACCATCAAGGTGAACCCGTCTGCCTCTTCCACCTCCAGCGCCTCCTCCTGGAACCGATCGACGTGACGGCCCAAACTCTCGTGCTTCCCCTGCACGATCTTGAAGAGGGTGGTTACCTCCTTCTTCCTCCGCTTGGACGTCGCAAACCTTGCCAACAGACCCCGTCGAAGATCTGAGAAGCAGTAGACTGACCCTGCTGACAGCTGGTGGAACCAATCTCTTGCGCAACCTTTGAAGGTAATGAAGAAGAGTCGGCACTTGAGAGCATCAGACATGTTGCGAATAGACACCACATCTTCAAACCACTGAAGATGTCTCACCGGGTCGTCCTTGCCGGAGTAGTACGAGAGGACCGGCTCTCTGAAGTTGTTGGGGACGAGCGCTGCGAGGATCTCGTCGCAAAAGGGGCTCCTCCCTTCCTGGCAGCGGCGAGTATCCTCCCCGCTCGAGCAGTCATACTCGCTCCATCGACGAGTATCTCCATATCTCGCCGAGAGTTCCGGATCTCGAAACCGGATTCCCTGACTACTCGCCGGGTGATGTCGCGGCGGGATCACCTGCTCTCTACTCGCCCAAGCGGGCTCCTTCCCTGCTCGCCGAGTTGGTATCTCCTCGCCCGGGGGTGTCCGGCGGCGGGGAGAAGTCGCCGTCACCTCAGGCGGATTGGACAACCCGACGAGTATCGCCTTCTCCACTCTCCTCGCGAACTCTTCAAAAGCCGCTACTGTCACATACTCGCTACCTTGCCCCGGGATTCCAGCTCCCGCCGAGTTACCTCCCAACTCGCCCCGGTCTCCACCATCGGCCATCTTCCAACCACGACTTTCTTCTTCGGTCGCTATCCACGCTCACCGCACCAAGTGTTGAAGCCGAGAAATATCTCAACCTCAGAAATTGGACTAGGCCACCTGAAGTTACTGGTCGAGCGGTCAAAAAGACGGTCTTTGGTCAGGAAACAGAAGCAAACTGTGCGAACAAGACCCCAGGTTGCTGCGGTAGGAAGGTCCCACCACGTACCCAATTGCTTAGAAGAAGCAACCCCTTCTCAACCAAATTGGCCGAGCTAGGTACGAAGGAGACGAGCTCGAGCAATAACGAGTCGAGGGCAATTGTTGGAACTCGTGAGGGCTCAGGCCGAGATTTGCTTGTCCACTCCCTCGTACCCCTGGGGTCCTATTTATAGGGAAATCTAAAGAGGGGGGGGGGGGTCTTACTTATACCCCACCCTGGCGAGTTGGCGACTTCCTTGGGGAGCTCGCCTAGAAGAGGCGAGCATCTGGCCATAGTCGCCACCTGGCGAGTTGGCCTGGGGAGCTCGCCATACTCGCCCGAGCCTCCTGCGGCCTGGGGTGCTGATCTGGATCCCCATCTTGCCTTGTTGACTTTGACTTCTGATGACCTGGCGGTGGTAGGACCCACCCTCGTCGAATATGGGTTGTACAAGAGCCTTAGGCTCTGTTTGGGACAACTTATGATGATGAATAAGATGCTAATTTAAAATTGATCATTGGATATAGAATTTATAAAAACAATGATGAATAAGCAGTATACTGTTTGGATAGTTCGTCCATAAGTGCTTATCTAAAGTTTCATTCATTCATAAAAATCGGTTTATTTGGACAGGTTTTTTTCGTCCGGACGGGATTTTTTCACTCAAGCACGTTTTTTACCTATGTGCAAAATTTTCACACGGTCGTGATTTTTTCTTACAGCCGCGATTTTTTAGCCCGAGCGCAAATATTTCGCTCGGACGCGGTTTTTTCTCCTGAACGCGGTTTTTTCACCGGGGCGCGGTTTTTTCGCTCGGACGCGAATTTGTTGCCCAAGATCGAATTTGTCGCCCGGGCGCAAATTTTTCACCCGGACGCGATTTTTCGTTCGGGCGCGGTCATTTCACCCGGGATGCAATTTTTTCCCGGAAGCGTTTTTTTTTGCTCGGGCGCAAATTTTTTGCCCAGGCCCGAATTTTTCGCCCTAGCACGAATTTTTTGCCCGGGCGCGAATTTTTCGCCCGTGCGCGAATGTTCTGTCGGGGCGTGAATGTTCCGCCTGGGCGCGAATGTTCCGCCGGGGTGCGAATGTTCCGCCCGAGCGCAAATGTTCCGCCCTGACGCGAATTTTCCGCCCAAACGCGAATTTTTCGTCCGAACACGATATTTTTGTCCGGAAGCGATATTTTTGCTCGCACGCAATATTTTTGCACGAAAGCAAAAAAATGCATTCTACCGAAAAAACACTCGGGGGCAAAAAATTCGTGCCCGGGCCAAAAACTCACTATCGGGTGAAAAAATCACTGTCGGGCGAAAAAACTGCTCCCGTGCAAAAAAATCGCGTCTGACCGGAAAAATCGCCCCCGGGCGGAAAAATCGCGTCTGGGGGGAAAAATCGCGCCCGGCCGCAAAAACGCGCCCGAGCGACAAAAACGCGCGCGGGCGGCAAAAACGCGTCTGGGCGGAAAAAATGCGCCAGGGCGGAAAAACGCGATCGTGCGGAAAATTCGCGACCGGGCGGAAAATTCGCGATCGGCGGAAAAATTGCGCCCCGTCGGAAAAATCGCGCCCGGGCGAAAAAATCGCGCCCTGGCGAAAAAATCGCGCCCCGGCGAAAAAATCGCGCCCCGGCCAAAAAATCGCATCCGGGCGAAAAATACGCCCCCGGGTGAAAAAATCACACTCTGACAAAAAAATCGCACCCTTAAGAAAAAATCGCACACTTGCGAAAAAATCACGTACGGGCGAAAAATCAACTTTTAGTTTTCTTAAGGGATAATCGCTTATGAGAAGTCATAAGCTGGACCTGGATAGCTTATGAAAAATCAACTTATTATCAATTTTTAAATAAGTGATTTTCTATAAGTTGCACAAACAAACAGCTGAAAAACTGCATTTGTGTTTGTAATAGAGATTATTCATTAACATAAGCTGTCCCAAACAGAGCCTTAGTCTTGCCTTCAATCAAAAAGAAAGAAAACCACATGTTTTTATTAATTGCATCACTCTTGCATAGGATTGAGCCCCTACTTGTAATATTGGTAGTTTTTTTAAAACAAAACTTAACTGGAAAACATCAATTAGTCTTTGAAAAAAAAGATTTTTGGCACTTTGCACCCCCCAAATAGTGAGTTTTGGCACTTTGCACTCTTAAGTTTTATTTTTGGCACTTTCCATCCTTCAAACCATTGACTTTGACACTTTGCACCCTCTCCTATTTATCATTGTTTTATATTTCATTTTAAAATATAATCTGAAGGGTATTTTGGTCAATAAAAATTGGCATCCTTGAATATGCAGACATTCTGAAGCTTATTATTTTGTCATTTCGTTCCTGGTTTATAATTTTTCTAACTCTGTGTCTCATTTTCAGTCAGATATTGATAATCTTCTGCTAAATTTATTGAACGGGTGCGGTGGATTTCAGCATGCTGCTGTATCTTATTTACTCAGCTATTCACTCTTAAATTATTCACTCAACCATCCAGAAGAACTATATAAATAACATTCTAAACCTAAATTCAGCCAGGTCTTGTATGGAAACCATGGAGTCAGAATAGCTTCACGCAGCTCTACGCAATGCCGAGAGTCCCCAAATGGAGGACTTGGTTTCAATCGATTCTCGAAAGTGAGCTGACCACTCATTTGTTGTGCATGATGACATCTTGTTATACTAAGATAAAATTGTAGAAAAGGCAGGAACTTATTTTATTTTTAGTGAATTCATTCTGTTTTTTTCTCCCATTTAGCAGACCTTAATAACCTTAAAAATCAACCTAAAAGTAGAGGCCTCAATTAGGAAGACCTACAACACTCTAGTTATGTACAACCCCGTATCCAGCGAGTGGGCTAACAGGAGCCGATCCGGCCGGCCCAGACCGCCCCCGAGCCTCAGGTGAGTTCAGCAGGGTATGCCGAGCCCAGCATGTCGAGTACGTGCTCGGCAATCGTCGGGCCGAGCTCGAAGACCGTGGAGCTGAGCCCGACGAGAGGAGGCTGTTCATCGTGGGCCCGGCCGAGTACATGCTCGTCTAGAGCCACGGGGTCGGCGAGTACCAACATGACCGTCATCGGCGAGCAGGGGCTTCAGGCCCGACCTTCCCAGGCTTGAGGCGAGGCGAGTTAGGTCTGCGGCGCTGCGAGAGGCGAGTTCATCCACCTCTCCTTACCTCGGCGCAGGGGGAGCCTTCTCGCGCCCGTACTCGCCGCCCCCACTCAGTGAGCTCTTCTCGGGGCCGGCTCGCCCTTCAGTTGTGGGATGTTTTTACCATGTTATCCCCTTTGGATTGCCTATAATCTCCGAAAACAGTGAAGGTTGGGTATTTGCAGGCCATTTTTTCCTATAAATAGGACCCAAGGGGTACCTCAGAAGACACACTTTTTTTGGTGCCTGGTCTTCTAGCGCTTTCTGAGGTACCTTAGCTTCAGCACTTGGCTAAGGAGGGAAAGCGCTCTAAGATCTTCCGGGTGTGTGGTGGGACCTCCGTGCTGAAGCCTTGGGTCTGTTCCCGGTCCCTCTCCCTTGACCCTTGGGCTTGTAAGTATAGAAGTAAGTGTGCGATCACCCCTTCCGCAAGGGTCGGACTCCACAGGGACCGATTTTTCGGTTTCAACACTTTGGTGCGGTGAGCGTGGAGCGTGGTCAGCATAGAAAATCTTCCACAGGACTGATGGCAAGAGACGAGGGGCAAGGTTCAGGCAGGGCGAACTCGCCACCCCTCCCCCTCCCGCGATGGCGGGGATGCCCGCGGAGCTCAGGGAGGAGGTGCTCGGGCTCGTCAGGGTCGCGCTCGGCATGCGAGCCGAGAGCACGACGCCAGCGGTTCCCGTGGTCGCCGATCCAGCGCTAGGCAACGATGTGCCCCTCAGGCGCGCGGGGAAGGAGGTCACGAGCGAGGGGGAGCGCGAGCCAAGGGGGCGAGTCCTCTTCCCAGGCTCGGCAGGCGAGTACCTGTTCGGCGAGACGGTAGGGAGGGAGTTCCCAACTCGCCCAGCCGAAGGAGGAAGTCCCTTCAGCGAGTTCGTTTCGTCAGCCCCAGTTCCAGAAGGGTTCCGAGAGCCAGAGATGTCCTACTACTCAGGGAAGGGATATCCGATCCAGCACGTCCAGTGGTTCGAAGACGTGGTGTCAATCCGACAGATGTCGGATGGCTTCAAGTGTAGGCTCTTCGCCATCACCCTCAGGGAGAAAGCGAGGGAGTGGTTTCATCAGCTCCCGGCCGGTTCCATCTACTGCTTCGAGGATTTGCGCAGGGGATTCATGTTGAGATTCACCACCTCAAAGAAGAGGAAGAGGGAGGTCGAGTCCCTGTTCCGTGTCAGGCAGAAAGTAGGGGAGACCCTGGGAAGTTACCTGGACAGGTTTCAGGAAGAACTGTCCCAGGTACAAGAGATGTCAGGGCACACCATGATGGTGGCCTTCACCCTGGGTCTCCAGCTCGGGTTCTTCGCCATGGAGTTGAAGAGGACGCCTCCGGTGTCTTTCGAAGCACTCTTGGAAAGGGAGGCAAGGGAGGCCGACATGGAGGCGGCATATCCAGAGTTCGCTCGGAGGTTGGCTAGGTGGGCCGTGGAGGAGGAGAAGCCAAGGGGAGGTCGGGCCCAAGAGGAGAGAAAGGTCGAGCCCCGACAGAGAGAACAGCAGCCGCAGCAGCACAGGTGGGGGCATCAGGAGCCAAACAACCGATTGGGTTGGAGGCCGGAGTGGCAGGATCAAGGGCCACGGAGGGGCTATCAGGTGGGAGACAACCGCCAAGGTGGGCGTGGCCAGTTTTACCCCCAGGGAGGGAGGCAGGGCCAGAGACCGCCTCTTCCCGACCAGGAGGAGGCCATGGCTATCGCCCTGGGGGGGGCGAAGGAGAGGGCAACTAAGGAGGAGGAGGGAGGTCAGGATAGACCTGCCCTATTGCGACTACCATCAAGAGGAGGGGCACACGACGGTCACGTGTCCGGAGTTCCTCGAGGTGAGGGAGAACAGGGAGCATCAGCGGCAGCAGCGGAATCATCAGGAGGTGCGGATTGAGGAAGTCCGGCCTCAGGTGGAGGGGGATCGTTGCGAAGACCGGGCCGATGTGGGGACCCGAGGAGGGATCAGAGTGATCCATGGGGGGGGGGGTGGGAGTCGAGGCTTCCCGGAAGGCAAGCCTCCACACCATGTACCGAAGGAGCATCGGCTCCACATCTCAGAAACCACCCCCGGAAGAGAGGATCACCTTCTCAAGGGAGGATATGCCGGGTCATGATGACCCCTTCTGCGATGCGCTGGTCATCCAGACAGCCATCGAAAATTTCACAGTCTCCCGGATCCTCATTGACAATGGGAGCTCCGTCAACATCATCTTCAAGAAGCCTTTCGATGTCATGCAGGTGGAAGCCAAAAGGGTGCTGGCCTCCGATGGGCCCCTCTTCGGTTTTTCAGGGGAGAGGAAAGAAGTAGAGGGGGGAGTGGAACTCCATGTCAGCTTGGGGGGACAGTCCCGGAACTGTCGATTCGTCATAGTAGAGGCCCCCAGCAGCTACAATGCCATTTTTGGGAGGCCCCTCATCAGCACCTTCCGATGCGTCCCCTCCTCCTTCCATCAATGTCTTAAGTTTAATGTGGACGGGATCCAGGTCCGTGTTCGTGGTGACCCCAAGGCGGCTCGGGAATGCTACGTGACCGCGGTGAATTCAATTTCTTGGCAGGAGGAGGCCGAGGGGATGGGGAGAAGGATGGAGGAGATGGAAGGGCAGAAGGTCGGAGAAGAAGGCGGGGAGGAAGGAGGGATGGAAGGGGAAGCACGCGAGGAGATACTCCCAGAGGGGTCAGTTGGGGCGATGATCCCAGGAGGAGGGGAGGTCCTTACGCCAAGAGGGGAGGACACCGCAGAGTGGGAGGAGCAGTCCCAGTTGGAGGCCGCCGAGGAGGTAGTGGAGATGGAAGTCCTCACCCAGGATGGCAGGGTGGAGAAGGTCCGCATCAGCGGGGGGCTGACCCCAGAGGATCAAGGCAGGATGCTGGAGTGCATCCAAAAGAATGTGGGTGTCTTCGCCTGGAGCGCAGCAAAGATGCCTGGGATTGATGCCGACGTCGCCTGCCACTGCCTCAATCTACACTCGGAGGCTCGCCCCATCCAGCAGAAGAAGAGGTTCGTCACGAACAAACTGGCCGAACCCATTAGGGAGGAAGTCGCCAACCTCCTTAAGGCCGGCTTCGTTTCCGAAATTCAATACCCTGGCTGGGTCTCGAATATTGTAATGATGAAAAAAGGGGACGGCCGATGGAGGATGTGTGTAGATTTTTCTCTACTTAATAAATCATGTCCTAAGGATTGTTACCCCTTGCCTAGAATCGACGCGCTGGTAGATTCAGCCGTTGGTTTTTCTGTAATGAGTTTTTTAGATGCTTTTTCAGGTTATCATCAAATCAGGATGCACCCTCCTGACATAAAGAATGTCTCGTTTATTACGGGAGATGGGTGCTACTGCTACAAGATGATGCCTTTTGGGTTAAAGAATGCAGGGGCAACATACCAGAAGATGATGGACCGTGTATTCCAGGGGCAGAGGGGAAGGAACTTGGAAGTGTACGTGGACGACCTGATGGTAAAAAGCCGGGAGATCGATTCTCACCTCCAGGATCTGGAGGAGACCTTCGGCACCTTGCGTAAATATAAGATGAGGTTGAATCCTCTGAAGTGCATCTTCGGGGCGAGCAAAGGCAAATTTCTGGGTCATCTCCTCACACCAGCCGGAGTCGAACCCAACCATGACAAAGTCCGGGCGATTATGGAGTTGGGGCCACCTCGGGATGCGAAGGAGGTACAACGGCTGACAGGGAAGCTGGCAGGACTGAGCAGGTTCCTCTCCCGGGCCGGGGAGAGGTGTTCTCCCTTCTTTAAGACCTTGAGGAGAGGTCGGAAGTTCGAATGGACCCTGGAGTGCAAGGAGGCATTCCAGGCCTTGAAGAGGCAGTTGACTCAGGCCCCTTTGCTCCAAGGGCCAAAGGAGGGGGAGGACTTGTTTTTGTATTTAGGGGTCGGGGCGGAGGCCGTAAGTTCTGTCTTAGTTCGGGAAGAGGGGAGAAAGCAGCTGCCCATCTACTATGTGAGTAGGGTTCTGAGGAAGGCGGAACTCCGCTACCCCATCTTGGAGAAGTTGGCCTTCGCTCTAATCATCTCGGCCCGGAGACTCAGGCCCTACTTCCAGGCACACTCCATCCAGGTGGTAACCGACCACCCCCTCCGCAGCATCTTCGAGGGAGTGGAGCATTCAGGAAGACTCGCCAAGTGGTCGGTAGAGTTGAGCGAGTTTGACATCTCCTTTGTCCCTCGGCTCGCAATTAAGGCGCAAGCAATGGCTGACTTCCTGGCTGACTATGTGGTCGAGGTAGCAGAAGACAAACTCACTTACCCCGTCCCTTGGAAGGTGATGGTGGATGGGGCTTCAGGGAAACACTCTTTGGGGGTCGGGGTCGTCTTGGAGAGTCCCCAAGGGACCCGGATTGAGCAAACGGTGGTGATACATTTCTCCATAACCAATAACCAGGCCGAGTACGAGGCGGTAATCGCAGGGCTACGCCTGGCCAAGGAATTGGGGGTGCATGATGTGAAGGTCTTCACTGACTCTATGGTAGTAGCCTCCCAGAACAACGGGGAGTTCGAGGTAAGGGAGCCCACCCTGCAACGATATCTGGCCAAGGTTAAGGGAATTATCGGGGGGTTCCAGACCTTCTCCATTCAGCATGTGCCACGGGAGGAAAATGAACAAGTCGACCACCTCGCCAAGCGCGGCCCTCGGGTGGGGGGCACTATCACGGACCTTTTTCACCCCTCCCTGGAGGAAGAAGAGTTGATGGAGATAGATCGGCGGTCCACATGGATGGACCCATTCACTACCTACCTGTCCACAGGAGAATACCCAGAAGGGATGGATAGAAAGAAGCTCAAGTACAAGTCAGCATATTACCTTTTGCGCGACGGGCAACTTTACCGCAAGACCCTTTCGGGATTACTAGCCCGTTGCGTGGCGTAGGGGGAGGTGTCGAGGATTTTGGAAGAAGTCCACTCCGGGGAATGTGGGAGTCATTCGGGAGGTCGGACCCTGGAGGGAAGGATCATCAGGCAGGGCTACTTCTGGCCTACCCTGGGGCATGATGCCTTAGAATTTGTCAAAAAATGTCATAAGTGTCAACTGTTTGCCCCCCTCCAACTACAACCGGCTCAGCGACTCAGGAGTATCACGGCCCCTTGGCCTTTCGCAATTTGGGGAATGGACCTGGTAGGTCCCTTCCCCCAGGCAAGCGGGCAGAGGAGATTCTTGCTGTAATGATCGATTATTTCTCCAAGTGGATGGAGGTGAAGGCTTTGGCCAAGGTGACCTCGCAGATCATTCAAAATTTCGTATGGGGGGAGATCATCTGCAGGCATGGGATGCCCCAAGCCATCGTCACCGACAACGGACCACAATTCACCAGCAATGAGTTCATTAAGTTCTGTGGAGAGCTCGGGATCGATCTCAGGTTCGCCTCTGTCCACCACCCAAGGAGCAACGGACAGGTAGAGGCGGCCAACAAGATTATCGTGAACCTCCTGAAAAAGAAGGCGGAGAATTTGAAGGGGAATTGGGTAGAGCAACTCCCCTCGGTCCTCTGGGCCCTGAGGACTACCCCCAACACCGCCACAGGAGAGACGCCCTTTAAACTATCTCACGGAAGCGAGGCGGTGATCCCCATTGAACTCGAGGTCCGTACTCCCAGGGTCGCTGAGGTAGAAGCTAGAAGGGAGGTGTGGAGAGATGAGAATGAGGGAGAACAATGGCTCTCTTTGGACTTGATAGAGGAAGTGCGCGACCTCTCCGCGGTTCGGCAGGAGGAAGTCAAGCGGAGAATGGCTAAGTATTTCGACAAACATGTCCGGGTCAAACAGTTCGTGGAAGGCGACCTGGTTCTAAAGAAGGTAGATGCGGCAGGAAGATCGGCGGCCGTAGGCAAGCTCCATCCAAACTGAGAGGGGCCCTACATCGTAAAGGAGACATTAAAATCAGGAGGATACCACCTCCAAAATGTGGAAGGCGAGACTTTGAGCCACACCTGGAGCGGCGACGACCTGAAACGCTTCTATCCCTGAATGTTTGTACGTGCCTCAGCTTTTTTCAATGCAATGTATTTAACTCCTTTTTTACGATAATCGTAACAATGACATGCGATGTGGCAGAACTTCCATGGAAGAGCATCAAAAACACCCGGGAGAGGAAAATAATCTAAGTGTTCTCGCTCTGGGGTTAGGTCTCGATTCTCCCGATGCTAGGCTCCCTCCAAGCTGGCAGGGTCGGGGTCTCGATGGACGTCGTCATGACCCTGGAGCTGAGCCCGGAGGATGTTCAACACCCGCCCTCAGGCTCCCATCTAGCTGACGGGCCTGGTGGTAGCACCCGGGAGAGGAAAATAATCTAAGTGTTCTCGCTCTGGGGTTAGGTCTCGATTCTCCCGCTGCCAGGCTCCCTCCAAGCTGGCAGGGCCGGGGTCTCGATGGACGTCGTCATGACCCTGGAGCTGAGCCCGGAGGATGTTCAACACCCGCCCTCAGGCTCCCATCTAGCTGACGGGCCTGGTGGTAGCACCCGGGAGAGGAAAATAATCTAAGTGTTCTCGCTCTGGGGTTAGGTCTCGATTCTCCCGCTGCCAGGCTCCCTCCAAGCTGGCAGGGCCGGGGTCTCGATGGACGTCGTCATGACCCTGGAGCTGAGCCCGGAGGATGTTCAACACCCGCCCTCAGGCTCCCATCTAGCTGACGGGCCTGGTGGTAGCACCCGGGAGAGGAAAATAATCTAAGTGTTCTCGCTCTGGGGTTAGGTCTCTGTTAAAAGCGAACTAAAACAAGCCGGAAATGGTATAACTGAAATTTTATTATCAGAAAAAGGTGTCTATTACAAAGGTATGGCCTCCCTTATATAGAATGGAGGAGAGAAGAGAGAATACAAATAAGAGATGTGGGACTAAAACTATACAAAAGAATCTGGGCGGCTAGAACAACAGACCGGAACAAGCCGCGCGGTTAGACAGAAGGGCTAACCGCTCGGCCACTGCCAGAGAGAGAGACAAGCCGCCAAGAGAGACCGTTAGACCGCCCGGTCTCCTAGTCGCCAGTAACAGACCGCTAGACCGCTTGGACCTCAGACCTCAACGCAGCAACCAACCCGCTGGAGGCAAACCGCCAAGCCGCTCGGTCAATAACTCGCCAAGCCAGACCGACAGACCGCCCGGTCTCAACTTCAACACTCCCCCTCAAGCTGGAGCATATATGTCGATCATGCCCAGCTTGTCACATATATGAAGAAATGAGGCGGATACTGGCTTGGTGAAGATGTCAGCCAGCTCTTTTTCAGACGTGACGAAGGGAGTGCAAATTTGTTCCTTCAGAATCTCTTCACGAATGAAATGACAGTCGACCTCAATGTGTTTGGTTCTCTCATGGAAGACTGGATTTTTGGAGATATATATAGCAGCCTTGTTGTCACAGAACATAGGTAGAGGATGGTTGTAGACCTCTCCTAAATCCAACATGAGAGCCCGTAGCCACTTTAGCTCGCAAGTGGTCGATGCCATACTCCGATACTCAGCTTCAGCACTGGACCTGGAGACAACAGATTGCTTCTTGCTCTTCCAACTTACCAGATTGCCCCCAACAAAGGTACAGAAACCGGAGGTAGACTTGCGGTCCCCTTTGTCATCCGCGTAACTCGCATCTGAGTAAGCTTCAACCCTCAGATGATCATTCTTCTGAAAGAGCAATCCTTTCCCAGGGGCTGCTTTGACGTACTCCAAGATCCGCAAGGCGGACTGTAGATGGCACTCCCTGGGAGCTTGCATGAATTGACTCACCTTGCCCACAGCATAGGAGATGTCGGGCCTAGTCACGGTGAGGTATATGAGCTTACCAACTAGACGCCTGTACCGCGAAGCATCTGAAAGAAGAGGCGAATCATCTGTCCAGGTTTTGTCTTCTCCACCAGCCATGGGACATCGGGCAGGTTTGGCCCCAGTCAATCCTGCTTCTTTTAAAATATCAAGAGCATACTTACGCTGAGAGAGGACTAAAGAGTTGGGCTTCCGAGAGATTTCGATCCCCAAAAAGTACTTCGGAGAACCCATATCTTTCGTGACTAGATGTTGGCGAAGATGCCGCTTTGTCAAGGCTACCCCTTCCTGGTCATCACCAGTGAGAAGAATATCATCCACATATACTGCAAGAACCACCAGTCCCGAAGAGGTTTTGCGAATAAATAGAGAGTGATCAGCAGTGCTGCGAGCAAAACCAACGGCCGCCACGATGCCGCTGAATTTGTCAAACCAAGCTCGAGGGCTCTGCTTGAGGCCATAGATTGCCTTCTGTAGCCGGCAGACTCGTGTCTCCCCCTGAGCAACATACCCTGGAGGTTGCTCCATGTAGACGGCCTCCTGAAGATCACCATAAAGGAAGGCATTCTTGACATCCAGCTGGGAAAGGGGCCAGTCTTTGTTGACTGCCACAGAGAGAAGGACCCGTATAGTACTGAGACGAGCCACGGGAGAGAAGGTGTCAAAGTAATCAACCCCATAGGTTTGAGTAAAGCCCTTAGCCACCAGACGAGCTTTGTAACGGTTTACAGTGCCATCTGGGCCAAACTTGACTACAAAGACCCATCGACAGCCAACAACATCTGTATCAAGAGGAGGAGGGACAAGAGTCCAGGTACCCCGCTCTGTGAGGGTCGCCATTTCCTCATCCATGGCCAGCTTCCAGTGAGGAATGGCAAGGGCCTCCTGGTAGGAACGAGGTGTGGTAGTAGCAGAGATAGCCAGTGCAAAAGCCCTGTGAGAAGGGGTAAGACGATCATATGAAACAACAGCAGCAAGGGGGTGTAAGGTACACGTCCGCACCCCTTTGCGAAGAGCGACAGGAAGATCCAGGTCGGCGGGCTCCTCGGCATCCAGAGCATCCGTGGCAGAGAGAGCTGGCCCGGGAGGAGAGAGCGACGGCAGCGGAGATGAGGGAGAGGGAGGCGGAGAGAGAGGCGGAGGGAGAGGAGTGGGCGGAGACGGAGGAGGAGCGGATATCGCAGTAGGAGACGAGGGAACGAACGAAATAACAGGAGCATCCGAGGTGAGAGGAAGAGAAGAGGAGGCATCCGAGAAGTAGGAGGCATTCTCGAAGAAGGTAACGTCAGCGGAGACAAACTGTTTACGAAGAACAGGATCAAAGCAGCAGTAGCCTTTCTGAGTGACCGAGTACCCCAGAAAAACACATTTGGTGGAGCGAGGGGAGAGCTTGTCACGGGTGGCAGATGGGACATGCACAAAAGCAGTGCACCCAAAGATTCGGAGAGGGAGAAGAAAAGGCTCCTTGCCAGGATAAAGGATGGAAAAAGGGGTTTTTCCCTGAAGAACAGAGGAGGGAATGCGATTGATGAGATAGCAAGCAAGAAGAACAGCATAGCCCCAATAGGAGCGAGGGACATGCATTTGAGTCATTAATGTGCGAGCAACATCGAGGAGGTGACGGTTTTTGCGTTCCGCCACCCCATTTTGTTGGGATGTATAGACACAACTTGTCTGATGAATAACGCCATGTTGAACACAGAAAGAGGTAAAAGCATGACTTAAGTATTCTTTTGCATTATCAGAGCGAAAAGTTTTAACACTAACACCAAACTGATTTTTGATTAAATGATAAAAGGAGGTCCATACATTAAAAAGTTCAGAGCGATCTCGTAAGAGATACACCCAAGTACATCTAGAAAAATCATCAATAAAAGTTACAAAATAAGAACTACCCCGACCAATAGTAAGGGTAGGAGCAGGTCCCCAGATATCGGAGTGGACTAGATCAAACGGACGGGTAGAGCCCCGACCTTGCTTCGGCGGGAAGGAGGAACGATGATGCTTGCCAAGTTGACATGCTTCGCAGTGGAGAGGAGTAGTGGAGGGAGGGAGGTGGGGCAGAAGCTGATGCAGAAGCCGTGGTGGAGGATGACCGAGACGGAGATGCCACTGGAGAAGATCCGTACAAGAAGAAGAGAAGGCGGACAAAGCGGAAACGTTGTCGAGGAAGTAGAGGCCGCCGCTCTCAGTCCCAGTAGCAATCGTCCGCTGGGAGCTCGGATCCTGAAAAGAGCAAGAAGATGGAGTAAACGTTACAGAACATTGAAGCTGCTTGCACAAAGAAGTAACCGACAACAGATTGCACGGAAACTTGGGCACATAGAGAGTGTCCTCCAGCCGAAGGGACGGAGTAACATGAACCACTCCCGACCCATGAACCGGGGAGGGAGAACCGTCTGCAATGAGGACCGGGGGCAACCGATCATGCTGTTCGAGGAGAGAGAAGCACTGAGGATTGCCCGTCATATGATTAGTAGCACCGGAGTCGATAAGCCATTTACCTTGAGTGACTACATGGGCACTACCTGATGATGTGACCACGGAAGCAGACGGCTTGGAAGAAGAGGCGGAAGAGTCACCCGAGGGGCGAAGATGGGGATGTTTTGTCCAGCAGCGGTCAAGAGTGTGTCCGGTGCGGCCGCAGTGAGAGCAGAGATAGCGGGAAGAAGGACGTCCGCCAGACTGATGACTGCGGCTACCAGAGCCACTCCGCTGAGATTGATGAGCATAGTTATCCGGAGGAGAAGGAGCGGGTAGAAGCGGGCGCTGAAGGAGGGAGGTGACAGCGGCGATGCGAGCAGCGGTGGCATCTAAGGTAGGAGATTCCGCCTCACCCAGAATTTGTTGGCGGATCATGTCATAAGTGTCAGGAAGACGGAGCAGATAACACACAACCAGAAGCTCCTGGAAGTGCTTGTGTTGTTGAGCCAGATCCGCAGAAAAGGGGCGATTCTGAAGAATCTCAGCCCCAAGAGCTTGAACTTGTTGGTAGGCAGCAGCAGGAGACAAGGTAGGCCGGGCAAAGAGGTCCGCATACAACGTATAGATGCGGGACGTCTGAGCCCCTTTGGAATACAAAGCAGCAAGATGAAGCCAAGCGGCCTTCACCGTCTCATCATGACGGATGACGGGAAGGCATTCATCGGATAGACTGTTAGCGAGCCAAGTACGCACAAGAGCGTCACTCGCATCCCAGTCATCAAAGAGAGGGGAAGTGGTAGGAGGAGGGTCATCAACGAGATGGTGGCGTTTGCGTTGCGAGCGAAGGAGAAAGGTGAAAGAGACGCTCCAATCCGGGTAGTTGGAGCCGACAAGCTTGGAAACGGTGCCAAGGTTCCCGGAAGGAGTAGGAGGAGGAGCCGGATTGGCTACATGGGGGGTGGCAGGAGTGGTGGCAGTAGAAGCATCAGAAAGAGCCATAAGAGTAAACAACAGGAAGCCGCGCGGTTAGAAAACAGGCCGCGCGGATAGGCAGAAGAGAAACTGCGGCGGTCAGGATGTCAGACACCCTCTGATACCATGTTAAAAGCGAACTAAAACAAGCCGGAAATGGTATAACTGAAATTTTATTATCAGAAAAAGGTGTCTATTACAAAGGTATGGCCTCCCTTATATAGAATGGAGGAGAGAAGAGAGAATACAAATAAGAGATGTGGGACTAAAACTATACAAAAGAATCTGGGCGGCTAGAACAACAGACCGGAACAAGCCGCGCGGTTAGACAGAAGGGCTAACCGCTCGGCCACTGCCAGAGAGAGAGACAAGCCGCCAAGAGAGACCGTTAGACCGCCCGGTCTCCTAGTCGCCAGTAACAGACCGCTAGACCGCTTGGACCTCAGACCTCAACGCAGCAACCAACCCGCTGGAGGCAAACCGCCAAGCCGCTCGGTCAATAACTCGCCAAGCCAGACCGACAGACCGCCCGGTCTCAACTTCAACAGTCTCGATTCTCCCGCTGCCAGGCTCCCTCCAAGCTGGCAGGGCCGGGGTCTCGATGGACGTCGTCATGACCCTGGAGCTGAGCCCAGAGGATGTTCAACACCCGCCCTCAGGCTCCCATCTAGCTGACAGGCCTAGTGGTAGCACCCGGGAGAGGAAAATAATCTAAGTGTTCTCGCTCTGGGGTTAGGTCTCGATTCTCCCGCTGTCAGGCTCCCTCCAAGCTGGCAGGGTCGGGATCTCGATGGACGTCGTCATGACCCTGGATCTGAGCCCGGAGGATGTTCAACACCCGCCCTCAGGCTCCCATCTAGCTAACAGGCCTGGTGGTAGCACCCGGGAGAGGAAAATAATCTAAGTGTTCTCGCTCTGGGGTTAGGTCTCGATTCTCCCGCTGCTAGGCTCCCTCCAAGCTGGCAGGGCCAGGGTCTCGATGGACGTCGTCATGACCCTGGAGCTGAGCCCGGAGGATGTTCAACACCCGCCCTCAGGCTCCCATCTAGCTGACAGGCCTGGTGGTAACACCCGGGAGAGGAAAATAATCTAAGTATTCTCGCTCTGGGGTTAGGTCTCTATTCTCCCGCTGCCAGGCTCCCTCCAAGCTGGCAGGGCCGGGGTCTCGATGGACGTCGTCATGACCCTGGAGCTAGGCCCTGAGGATGTTCAACAATCAGGGAGTCCAAGGGGTCCTGTTTCCCTTGGTTGTCTGACTAGAAAGGATCTTTTGCCCCACCTAGTCGAAGGAAAACTGTGCCTCCCGCGTGAGCCTGGACTCGCAGGGGTCTGCTCGGTAGAAGATCTTTTCCCGGATGATAGGCGGACGCCTGCGGCGACCGCTCTCGCAAAGGTCACACGGCGAGTAGGCCGAGAAGTCGCGAGTCTGGTCGCCGCCAATGCTCAAGGCCTCTCGCCGAGCGCGAATCCTAACTCACGTGCATTCTAGCGCTGAAGGTAAAAAAGAGTTAGAATTAAAATTCTTTTCATTATGTTCGCAAAAAGGGGAAGGGCTCGCCCTGACGAGATTACAGGAAAAGAGGGGGGATGATTACAAGAAGACAGTAGAAAAAAAAAGAGAAGAAAGGGAGGGGGGAAATTCGGTCAGCTCTCGCCCTCCTCTCCAGAATGGCGATCCTCCTCCTCGCCTCCGAGCGATTTTTCCTTGCCCTTCGCCCCATCAAAGAGGGAGCCAAAGCTCTCCTCCTTCTCGCTGGGCGGAGACGGCGGGAACAGGCTCGGCAGAAGATCTCGGACCGCCACCTCCTCGCAGCCCTCGGCCAAAATCCCCGATCCCTTCATGGCATTCAGGAGGCATTCGGCAGACTCGATCGAGTTGACTCGCAGCCGCTCCATAACCTCCCCCTCGGCGAAAACCCGGGGCCGCTTGTAGGGAAAAGGCGGCTCGGCACTGTCTGGGGGGAAGAGGGCTTCCGTCAGCCGGCGGACCTCGCCTTGGAGACAGCGGTTATGCTCCTTTAACGCCTCCACCTCGGTCGCCGACCGAGCAGCAAAGGCCTCCTGCTTGCGCGAGCTGGCCTCCTGATCCGCGAGGCGGAGCCACAACAGGGCAGTCTCGCCCTCCAACTCACTGGCACGGGCTTGCAGCACCTTGGCGGACTCGGCATCCTGAAAAGCAAGAGGGTCAAAATCTCAGTAAAATATTTTCCAAGTTAAAACGAGAGTTGGTCGACTCTTACCAGCCCGCTCGAAGCCTCGTCGAGTAAGCGCTCGGCAATGCCGAATTGCCGCTCCGCGTCAGCAGCTTTCTCCGCCGCCAGGTCGCGCTCCTGCTCGGCTTTGATCAGGAGTTGGCTGAGCTGGAAGCCGCGGCGGACCATCATATGGTGAAGTTCGAAGGCCCTCAGATGCGCCTGCAGGCCCTCGTGGCCTATCTGCCGAGGAGTCAGGTTCTTGTAGGCATCGGCGCCCTCCCGGCCATAGAGGCCGAAGCCAAGGGCAAACGCGTGGCCCGTGGGAGGCCGGCGAGCTCCCCAGGAAGGAGTGCGAGTAGAGACGGAGACACGATGGGCCCCCTCATCCCAGAGCAGCATCGGCTCGCCGGCCGCATCCTTGCTCCTTCCCCCCTTCCCGAAGTGGGGGTGGTCCTTTGGGGCTCCCGAGCCACTGGAGGCAACCTCCTCGACGGAAGGAGGAGAGGAGGACCCGCGCCTCTTCCCGCGAGGGGATGATGTCTCCTTCAGTGGGCTCGCCGGGGCTTCGTCGGAAAAAACCTCTGGCGAGCTCATGAACCTGACGGGCGACGCGGGCTGCTGTGGAAGGCCTCGCGAGACCACCCTTGCCTTTTTAGGGGCCGAGGGGCGGTGGACCAAGCTCGGCCCCCCAAGCTCCAGCCGCCTCTTGCTGGAGGGCTTGCCCCTGACCTTCTCTTCCCAGCATGCCTCAGCCGCGGCCCGGGCCCGCTCGAGCGGGTCCGAAAACACTCCAGGGTCGGCGAAGGGAGGGTTCACCGGGATCAGTCGCTCCCCTGCAAAAAAGACTTAGCCGAAAAATAAGGTTCTGATCGGTTAGGCCAAATGGCGAGCAGAAGGTGGGCGAGGCGAACCTTCACCAGGAAGGACAGGCGGCAGGGATTCGAGGCCGCGACGGAGGAAGGCGACCTCGAAGTCCTTGTACAGGAAAAACTTGTGGAGCTCGGCGTCATTACCAGACACGGACGGCGGCCGGTACACCTCCTCGCTCTTCTGCAAGGGAGAGAAGGGAATATTGCCGAGGTCGCCCCGGACGAAGGCAATCTTCGACATCCAGTTGTGATTTTTGTTGGCAACCTCGCGGATCTTTATGGATGTGCCGCCGAAGAAGGCGACCCCGTCGGCCTTGGCTTTGTAGGAGAAGAGCTTGCGGAAGACGGTGAAGTTGAACTCGATCCGCTCTCGGCGGAGGTAGCAGGAAAACCCCACTATCATGGCGCTGGCGTTGGGGTTGAGCTGCGCGGGCACAACGCCGTAGTACTTGAGTACCTGGCGGACCTCCGGCCAGAGCGGCAGGCGCAACCCCACCTCAAAGTGCGAGATGGGGAAGGCGAGCTCGTCCTCAAAGAACGAGTTAATGGCTTCATGCTCCGCCGGGAGGCGGGCCACAAAGCCGGCAGGGACGTAATCCGCCACAAACTCAGCGAGCTCGCTCGCCGTGGTGTTCCCCTCGAAGAAACAGTGGTCCGCGAAGTTCTGGGCGCACTTGGAGCGGCCCTCGGAGTCGGGGTTTCCTTTACCCATGCTCGCTGAGGGGACGAAAGCACGCGAGCAGTAGGTAGGGAGGGCAAGGAAAGGAAGGAATGAGAAGGCAATAAAGGCGTAGACGGGGGTAGGTGGGGATCCCTATTTATAGAAAAAGAAGTGGAAGCGAAACCGACTGACCAGCCCGGCTCGCATACCCTGCTTCGTGTATCCCATCTCGTCGCTCTCTACTCGCCGGCCTAGGCGAGCCTAGCTAAGGAATCCGAAAAGGCACGCACCGCTCGAAGAAGAAAAGACGTGCTCGCATGATAAAATTTATACACTTTATTTAGCATTCAAAAGTAAATTGTCCAGAACAAAGAAAAGCAGAAAAGCGCGCGCATAGACCGGGCGACAGTGGGGGCGAGTAACGGTCGGCTCGCAAGAGAGCCGTCCTCAATTACCCCGGTCTCGCCGACCCGATGCCGCCAGCCGCTGCGCAAAAAGTTTCCGAAGCTGCCCCAGGTTCCTGTTCGCCGCTCGCAGGTTCTCGTCAATCTCGTCAAAAAGTATGGAGGAAGATGTCGCCGCGTACGCCGAGCTGATCCTCGCCTCGCCGGCAAGCTGCGCGCACTCGTCCTGCAGCCTGCAGTTGTCTTTCTTCAGCTCATGGAGCTCGCGCACTAGCTTCTTCAGGACCAGTTGGCTTCGCCTCGACCGTTCGGGGCTGTCCACCTCCGAGTCCAGGAAGACGTCTAAGGCGCGCGGCGATGGAAGAGGAGAGTAGACGGCCCATTCGGCGGAGTTATCAGTCGCGGCTGGGTCCGGGAGGCCTGCACAGGGAAGTCAAGATAGCGAGTGGGAGGAGCGAGCGCTAGTTAGAATCAGACGCAAAATAAGGAGGTCAGGGGCATACCTTCAGTATCCTGGGGGGAAGCAGGAGCGGATGTATGCTCGGCATCCACCCCAGTAGCCGCAGGAGCAGAGGAGGGATGTTGAGAGTGAAGGCGAGCTGGCGATACCGACCCCCGCGAGTCTGGCTCCACGATTTTGGTGACAGGAGGCGAGTCTCGCGGGCGCGGGTCAGGGGATGACCCGGGCCCCTTGGCAGGTAGACTCTCGACCCTTGGTGTGGAGACCTCGCCACCTTGGTCCTGTTCGGCGGTAAGATCCACAAAGTCTTTGTCATGAGGGGCCAGGGCAGAACGGTTGGAAGAGTCGGAGCCATGGGCCAAAGTGTTCTTTAGGTCAGCAAAGATGTGCTCGGCCTCGGGAGGAAAGGGCCTCGCCCTCTTGGCCGAGCCGAATTCAGCAAAACGGCGGGCCGGGGCGCTCAGATCCGTTAGGGCTGCGGCACAAAGGGCGGTCTCCCCGCACGATTTCGCGAGTCGTTCCATGACTTCTTTCGGGAGTGGCATCTCGGCGGGGCTTAAGTAAAGAGAGGGGCGGGGGTCAGTCGAGCAGGCAGGGCATGTATATATAGCCATCGGTGGGTCCTACCAAGAGATTCCTTTCGGCTCCTGTCGCACTCGCAGGATCCTGGTGGGTTGGATGTTTCTTTCCGAGTTTGTGCCAACCTCGCAAAGAGCGGGGATTGTGTACAAACCCGTATCCAGCAAGTGGGCTAACAGGAGCCGATCCGGCCGGCCCAGACCGCCCCCGAGCCTTAGGTGAGTTCAGCAGGGTATGCTGAGCCCAACATGCCGAGTACGTGCTCGGCAATCGTCGGGCCGAGCTCGAAGACCGTGGAGCTGAGCCCGACGAGAGGAGGCCGTTCATCGTGGGCCCGGCCGAGTACATGCTCGTCTAGAGCCACGGGGTCGGCGAGTACCAACATGACCGTCATCGGCGAGCAGGGGCTTCAGGCCTGACCTTCCCAGGCTTGAGGCGAGGCGAGTCAGGTCCGCGGCGCTGCGAGAGGCGAGTTCATCCGCCGCTCCTCACCTCGGCGCAGGGGGAGCCTTCTCGCGCCCGTACTCGCCGCCCCCACTCAGTGAGCTCTTCTCGGGGCCGGCTCGCCCTTCAGTTGTGGGATGTTTTTAACATGTTACCCCCTTTGGATTGCCTATAATCCCCGAAAACAGTGAATGTTGGGTATTTGCAGGCCATCTTTTCCTATAAATATGACCCAAGGGGTACCTCAGAAGGCACGCTTTTTTTGGTGCCCGGTCTTTTAGCGCTTTCTGAGGTACCTTAGCTTCAGCACTTGGCTAAGGAGGGGAAGCGCTCTAAGATCTTCCGGGTGTGTGGTGGGACCTCCGTGCTGAAGCCTTGGGTCTGTTCCCGGTCCCTCTCCCTTGACCCTTGGGCTTGTAAGTAGAGAAGTAAGTGTGCGATCATCCCTTCCGCAAGGGTCGGACTCCACAGGGACTGATTTTTCGGTTTCAACAAGTTACAAGTATATTTTTTAAGCTCATAAGCAGTTGAGCAAAGGAAGAGCAACTTATATGCTTTGAATTACATCAGATATGACTATAATGTCCTGTCCGCCACACTTGTTTCATTTGCATTTAGGTTGAATTCAGCAAGGTTGCGGAGTCAACATTACAGCAGAAACTTGCTTTGAGCCGGTTGAAATTAACTCATCACTTGAACATAACTCATACAACCACTCAAACAGAACTTTTACATTACTCATAAACAAACAACATTTCATTACTCATAAACAAACAACATTCCATTACTCATAAACAAACAACATTATAGAACATTAAAAACGCCAAATTATTTGGCTGATCACATATACAAAAGAACACTTAAAATACCAAATTATCCAAAATATAACAAAATATCAACTTATATAGCAGTAGTGTTTGTAAACATCTGGCTGATCACATATATGCAGTGTAGTCTTCGTTAACATCCGGCTGACCTGCGGAGAACACAAGATTAATTTTAGAATAAAGCCCAAAATTCTCGTTTTCCTTGTATTCACAATATATTTAGTTCAAAAGATGTAACATTCGGTTGTGTACCGTCAAAGAAAGATTGTGATGACCCACTTAATCTGTCTTGCTCCGCACCATCTGAACGTTCGGCCCTCTTTTTCACCTAAATTGAAATAGTATTTAAATGCATTAAAATTAATATTAACAATGAAGGAAAGGAAAAAAAATATATTACTTGCACTAACCGTTAGCTTGAGTTTGGATTTTGTTGGTAATGGTGGTTCAGTTTTCTTGGACGGCTATCCACAACTCTTTTTGTTATGTCCAATTACCTCACAATTGGAACAAGAATCAATCAACGACAAACATAATACACACCGGGTCTACGTCGGCATGCCCTACTAGGCTTCAAACTTCGGGCGGTGGCACTTAGTGTTGAAACCGGAAACCGGCCTCTGTGGAGTTCGACCCTTGGGAAAGGGGTGGCCGCGCACTTACTTCGCTCCTGCAAGGAAAAGACAAGGAAAAAAGAAGAGACAAGGACTAGACCAAGGGCCCGGCTCGGAGGTCCCACCACACACCCGGAAGATCTTAGAGCGCTTCCCCTCCTTAACCAGTTGCCGGGCTAAGGTACCTCAGAAAGCGCAATAAGACTTGAGAACAAAAAAGCGTGCCTCCTGAGGTACCCCTTGGGTCCTATTTATAGATTACCTTGGATGGTCTGCAAATAACCCGCCTCTGGTGGTCTGAATTTACTAAAGAGCCCCTTGGATTGGCCTGCCAACAGCCAAACCCCGCTGTTCTGGCTGGTTATGCGCACCTCTTGTCGGGTCACCCCCCTGTCATCTGGAGGGAGGTGGACTGCAACCGATCCGCCTGAGAGAGGCGGCTGGGGCCCGGCCCGCCTAGGAGAGGCGAGCGGGGGCTGGCCCGCCTGAGAGAGGCGGCTGGGGCCCGGCCCGCCTAGGAGAGGCGAGCGGGGGCTGGCCCGCCTGAGAGAGGCGGCTGGGGCCCGGCCCGCCTAGGAGAGGCGAGCGGGGGCTGGCCCGCCTGAGAGAGGCGGCTGGGGCCCGGCCCGCCTAGGAGAGGCGAGCGGGGGGCTGGCCCGCCTGAGAGAGGCGGCTGGGGCCCGGCCCGCCTAGGAGAGGCGATTCGACGCGGACCCGGGCGGGGCTCGGGAATCGAAGCGTCGGGGCTGGCTCTGCTGTCAGTTCACTTTCCCGCCTTTTCCGATTTTCCCGCTCTTTCCCCGGCCCTATAAATAGGCCCTTCATTTATTATTTTACCTACCGCATTCAAGAGCCCTTCCCATTTTACCTCGCGAGAACCCTCTCTTTTCTCTTTCCTCTCGCTCGGCTTGCTTATTAATCTCGCGAGATGACTGGCGGCAGTGGCGAAGCGGACGGGAGGGGCAGGTGTGCCTGGATCTTTGCCGACCACAGCTTCCCTCCCGCCTCGGTCTCGGAGAAGGAGTTTCTGGACACCGTTGGCAACTTCATCCCGCCTGGCTTCGTGGCGAGGCGGCCCGGGAAGGATGAACGGATCAACGAGCTCTCGGGCGATGAGCTGGCTCTCCCGACGGCCCACTTCGAGGCGGGGCTCCGGCTACCCCTCTGGCCGGAAGTCCGCCAGGTCTTCAAGTACTATGGGGTCGTCCCGGGGCAGCTGACCCCGAACTCCATCGCTGTCGTAGTCGGGTTCGCCTGCTACCTTCGCGAGGAGAGGATTGAGTTCAGCCTTGCGGTCTTCCGCAAGCTGTTCTCCTTCCGCGCGAATAAGGACGGGACCGCGTGCTTCGCGAGCATGCACGCCAAGGTGCGGGAGACGGTCAACAAGAGCCACAACTGGCTCAAGAAGTTCGTCTTCGTCAAGGGCGACTTCGGCAACATTCCGTTCTCGCCGGTGCAACTCGGCGAGGCGAGCTATCGGCCCCCTAGCCTGGGGGGCCATGAGTCCAAACTATATGAGTTCTTCGCCGGGAAGAACTTCGAGGTCGCCTTCCTCCGCCGGAATCTGGACGACCTCGTTCCCGTCCCGCCTGGGGAAGGTAAGCGGCTCGCTCGCCTCTGCTTGAATCGTACCTTGGCTTTTCTAACTCTTGTTTCTGCAGGCGAGCGTGACGTCCCTCTCCGCCCGCCTTACGAGAGCGCGCGGACCGCTGTAGGCGAGCTTGGCCGTGCCGAAGCGGCAGCCTTAGCTCACCGCGAGCTCTCGGCTCCCGCCGGCCAGAAGCGATCCGGGGGTGAGCTGACTCAGGGCCCTCCCCCTTCTAAGAAGCCGAGTAAAATGGGCGGTCAGGCTCCTTCAGTCGGCGATAAGGGCAAGGCCCCCGCGGATCAACCATCCTCCGCCCCCGCCCCCGCGGTTCCCTCGACCGCTGATCCCGCTGGCGGGGCGGCTGGGTCGTCGCGGCAGCTACCGGCGATTCGGCACGCCGAGACGCCGGTTCCCCGAGGGCATCCCAACTTCGGCTACGGCGAGGGGCCCACGGACAGATCCGGTGCCCCGTTGCTTCAGTGGGACAAGGAGAGCAACCGCGTCTCGGTGTCCTCGCTGCTGCCTAGTTGGTCGGAGCAGGACACCGCCTCCAGGGACGCCTTCAATCTCTCCTTCGGCGTGTATGGGCGGGAGGACGCCTCTACCTACGGCGAGGAGGCCACGCGGGTGCTTATTTATGAGAGCGCACGGGCGCAATTTCAAAGCCTTGCCTTGGCCCACATGGTCGGCCGGCGATGCCTCCGGCTGGACAGAGATGCCCCCTCGCTCAACAAGTTGATCAATGAGAAGGAGGAGGCCCGTAAGCTCGCCCAGGAGGAGGCGGATGACCTGCGAAGGCGGCTCGAAGCGGCTGACGCCGCCCTCGCGCAGTACCAAGGGGGCGCGGTAAGCCGTCTCACTCGCACCCGCCTCTATCCCGCGACTCGTCCTAATAAATTTCTTTGCAGGATGCGGCGACCGCCAGCCGACTTGGTACCGAGATCGCCACCCTCCAGCTGGAGAACCAGACCCTGCGGGCGCGGGTGGGTGCGTTCGAGGCTGCTGCTGCCGTCCCGCCGGCCTCTTCGAGCGGCTGTCAACTCGTTCATCACAGCGAGTACGACCTGGCGGTTCTGATGCAACAGAATGGGGCCGACGCGGCGACGTACCTCTTCAAGACGTTGCAGCGGGCCAAGCTCCTCAAGGACGAGTGTTCTGGCTTGCGGGTGACCGAAGTGGTACCGGAGCTGTTCCTCCCAGTACCCAAGTCAGGCGTGTATCACCGCATCTGAAGGGCTCGCCACCTTGAGGCTTCTATTCCCCCCCCCCCCCTTGGACATGTATTTTGTTTATTTTTTGTGATATCGCGCCGCGGGCCGCAGTTGTAATTTTGTAAAAGATAATATATTCACTGCATTCATTTCCTCGATTGCCAATTATTTTCCGCCTCACAATCGTTACTGTGCACCGTTTGTTGATTAGCTCTGATTTTCGTTGCTGCGGGCGAGCAAGTGAGGCCGCCCGCCCGTTTGAGGTTCGGGACGTAGATCTAGATTCGAGACACTAAAGCTGGCGCGACGCGAGCGGCGAGTCGCACCTTCCGCGACGCGAGTGGACTGGGCCCGTCCTCCATGCGTAAAGACTTCGTGTGGGCCGGCCTCTTGGGGGGGGGGGGTCTTGGTGCTTCCGAACCTTTGCCTCTAATTCACCCTGTGACCCACCGGGCCGAAGGATGGGGCCGGCGTTGCGGTCTCATAGGGTCATCCTAACCGGCCCGCTCACCTGATCTCTGGCGACGTGAGAGTCCAAACTCTCCACTCGCGCGCCGTGCTTAGGGCTCGCTCCTTTATGCGCCGGGGCTGGCCTTCTTGGCTCGCCGACTCGCCTTCTTGGCTCGCTGACTCGCCTTCCTGGCTCGCCGACTCGCCTTCCTGGCTCGCCTCCCTTCCCTGGTTGCTCGGCGAGAGATCGCCGACTCCGAGCGACATCCAGCCCTGCCAGCTTGGTGAGAGCCCGGCAGCGGGATCTGCTCGGGGTCTGAGGCTCCTCCGAGTGACATCCAGCCCTGCCAGCTTGGTGGGAGCCTGGCAGCGGGATCTGCTCGGGGTCTGAGGCAGACTCCTCCGAGTGACATCCAGCCCTGCCAGCTTGGTGAGAGCCTGGCAGCGGGATCTGCTCGGGGTCTGAGGCAGACTCCTCCGAGTGACATCCAGCCCTGCCAGCTCGGGGAGAGCCTGGCAGCGGGATCTGCTCGGGGTCTGAGTCAGACTCCTCCGAGTGACATCCAGCCCTGCCAGCTTGATGAGAGCCTGGCAGCGGGATCTGCTCGGGGTCTGAGGCAGACTCCTCCGGGTGACATCCAGCCCTGCCGGCTTGGTGAGAGCCTGGCAGCGGGATCTGCTCGGGGTCTGAGGCAGACTCCTCCGAGTGACATCCAGCCCTGCCAACTTGGTGAGAGCCTGGCAGCGGGATCTGCTCGGGGTCTGAGGCAGACTCCTCCGAGTGACATCCAGCCCTGCCAGCTTGGTGAGAGCCTGGCAGCGGGATCTGCTCGGGGTCTGAGGCAGACTCCTCCGAGTGACATCCAGCCCTGCCAGCTTGGTGAGAGCCTGGCAGCGGGATCTGCTCGGGGTCTGAGGCAGACTCCTCCGAGTGACATCCAGCCCTGCCAGCTTGGTGAGAGCCTGGCAGCGGGATCTGCTCGGGGTCTGAGGCAGACTCCTCCGAGTGACATCCAGCCCTGCCAGCTTGGTGAGAGCCTGGCAGCGGGATCTGCTCGGGGTCTGAGGCAGACTCCTCCGAGTGACATCCAGCCCTGCCAGCTTGGTGAGAGCCTGGCAGCGGGATCTGCTCGGGGTCTGAGGCAGACTCCTCCGAGTGACATCCAGCCCTGCCAGCTTGGTGAGAGCCTGGCAGCGGGATCTGCTCGGGGTCTGAAGCAATGACATTCATCTCTCATCGGGGGGGGGGGAAACAAGTCTACCGCAAGAAATTCCATTAGAGATTGAACACGGTTTACATAATTTTAAGGAAAAAAACGCTTCAAGTCGTCCCCGCTCCAAGTGAGACTTAGGGTCTCGCCCTCCACGTTCCGGAGGCGGTACCCCCCCCCCCCCCCCCCCCCGACTTCAATGCCTCCTGCACGATGACTGGTCCCTCCTAATTGGGATGGAGCTTTCCCACTGCGGCTGACCTTCCTGCCGCGTCCACCTTCCTCAAGACCAAGTCTCCTTCAGCAAACTGCTTGACTCTGACGTGCTTGTCGAAATACTTGGCCATTCTTCTCTTTATCTCCTCCTGCCTCACGGCTGAAAGGTCCCGCAGTTCCTCGACCATGTCGAGAGAGAGCCGCAGCTCCTCTTCATTATTGGCTCTCCATTCCTCTTTGTGCTCTCCGGCCCCGACCACCCGGGGTGTCCGGACTTCAAACTCCACCGGAAGTACTGCCTCACACCCGTGGGAGAGTTTGAAAGGCGTCTCCCCTGTCGCTGTGTTGGGTGTGGTTCGGAGGGCCCAGAGAACCGAGGGGAGTTGCTCCACCCAGCTTCCTCTCAAGTTCTCCACCTTTTTCTTGAGGAGGTTTACGATGATCTTGTTTGC
Organism: Platanthera zijinensis; assembly: GCA_039513925.1. Classification (NCBI taxonomy): domain Eukaryota; kingdom Viridiplantae; phylum Streptophyta; class Magnoliopsida; order Asparagales; family Orchidaceae; genus Platanthera; species Platanthera zijinensis. The sequence goes on from CM077083.1 coordinate 189,934,909, forward strand.
CGCTTCTACCTGCCTATTGCTTCGGGGGTGATGAACTGAGGCAAACCTGAGGTCGATCCCGAGCTGCTCGCAGAAGCTGGTGAACTCGGCACTGGCGAATTGAGGGCCATTGTCTGTGACGATGGCCTGGGGCAACCCATGACGACAGATGATCTCCCCCCACACAAAGTTTCTGACGACCTGGGAGGTCACCTTGGCCAGCGCCTTGACTTCCAGCCACTTGGAGAAGTAATCAATCATCACGAGCAAGAACGTCCTCTGGCCGCTGGCTTGGGGGAAGGGCCCGACCAAGTCCATTCCCCAGATGGCGAATGGCCAGGGAGCTGTGATACTCCTGAGGCGCTGAGCCGGTTGCAGTTGGAGGGGAGCAAATAGCTGGCACTTATGGCATTCCTTTATGAATTTTGCCGCGTCGAGACCCAGAGTCGGCCAAAAGTATCCCTGCCTGACGATCCGGCCTTCTAAGGTTCGACTTCCAGAGTGACTCCCACACTCCCCGGAGTGGACCTCTTCTAGAATCTTCGGGACCTCCCTCTCGCCCACACAACGCGCCAGCATCCCTGAGAGAGTTTTTCGATATAACTGGCCATCTCGCATGAGGTAGTATGCCGATTTGTACTTGAGTTTCTTTCCGTCCATTCCCGTGGGGTACTCCCCGGTGGTCAGGAAAGTGATGAATGGGTCCATCCAGGAGGGGTGCTGTTCCACCTCCATCAGCTCCCCCTCCTCGATGGATGGGCGAAAGAGGTCTGTGATGGTTCCCCCCGCCCGGGGTCCATGCTTTGCCAACTGGTCCACCTGCTCGTTATCCTCCCGAGGCACGTGCCGGATGGAGAAAGTCTGGAAGGTGCCGATGACTCCCTTTACCTTCGCCAAGTAACGCTGCAGGGTGGGATCCCTTGCCTCGAATTCCCCGTTGATCTGGGAGGCCACCACCAGGGAGTCAGTGAGGACCTCCACATCATGCACCCCCAGTTCCCTGGCCAGGCGTAGACCCGCAATCACGGCTTCATACTCGGCCTGATTGTTGGTGATGGGGAAATGCGCCACCACTGTTTGCTCGATCCTCGCCCCCTGGGGGCTTTCCAAGATGACCCCAGCCCCCAGGGAGTGCCTCCCTGACGCACCATCCACCATGACCTTCCAGGGAACCGGGCGAGTGAGTTCCTCCTCCGCCACCTCGACCACATAGTCAGCCAGGAAATCGGCCATGGCTTGGGCCTTGATCGAGAGGCGAGGTACGAAGGAGATGTCGAACTCGCTCAGCTCCACCGACCACTTGGCCAACCTGCCGGAATGCTCCACCCCCTCGAAGATGTTGCGGAGAGGGTGGTCAGTCACCACTCGGATCGTGTGTGCCTGTAAATAGGGCCGGAGCCTCCGGGCCGAGATGATGAGGGCGAAGGCCAGCTTCTCTAGGATGGGGTACCGAAGCTCGGCCTTCCTCAGGACCCGGCTTACATAGTAAACCGGAAGTTGTCTCTTCCCTTCTTCCCGAACTAAAACGGAGCTCAGGGCCTCGGCCCCAGCCCCTAGGTACAGGAATAAGTCCTCCCCCTCCTTTGGTCCTTGGAGCAGGGGGGCCTGAGTCAGCTGCTTCTTTAGGGCCTGGAATGCCTCCTCGCACTCCGAGGTCCACTCAAATTTCTGGCCTCCTCTTAAGCTTTTAAAGAACGGAGATCACTTCTCCCCGGCCCGGGAAAGGAACCTGCTCAGTCCTGCCAGCCTCCCAGTCAGTCGCTGTACTTCCTTCGCATTCCGCGGAGACTCCAAATCCAGGATTGCCCTTACCTTGTCGGGGTTGGGCTCTACGCCGGCAGGGGTGAGGAGATGCCCCAGGAATTTTCCTCTGCCTGACCCGAAGGTGCATTTGAGGGGATTCAGCCTCATCTTGCACCCGCGGAGTGTGGCAAAGGTCTCTTCTAGGTCCCGGAGGTGGGAGTCGAGGTCCGGACTCTTGACCATGAGATCGTCTACATAAACTTCCAGGTTCCTTCCCTTTTGCCCTTGAAAGACCCTGTCCATCATTCTCTGGTAGGTCGCCCCTGCATTTTTCAGCCCGAAGGGCATCATTTTATAACTATAGCACCCATCCCCTGTGATGAATGAGACGTCTTTGACGTCCGGAGGGTGCATCCTGATTTGGTGATAACCTGAAAAGGCATCTAGAAAACTCATCAAAGGGAAACCGACGGCTGAGTCAACCAGCGCGTCGATCCGAGGCAAGGGGTAACAATCTTTAGGACATGATTTATTAAGAAGGGAAAAATCGATACACATCCTCCACCGGCCGTCTCCTTTTTTAACCATTACAACATTGGAGACCCAGCCGGGGTATTGGATTTCGGATACAAAGCCGGCCTTGAGGAGCTTTGCTACCTCCTCCCTGATGGGCTCGGCGAGCTTGTCCGCAACGGGCCTCTTCTTTTGTCGGATGGGGGGAGCCTCCGGGTCCAGGTTGAGGCGGTGGCAGGCGATGTTGGAGTCGATCCCGGGCATCTCCGCGGCACTCCATGCGAAGATGTCCACGTTCTTCTGGACGCACTCCAGCATCCGGCCTTGAGCCTCCGGGGTCAATCCTCCGCTGATGCGGATCCTCTCCACCCTGCCTCCGGTGGTTAGAACCTCCATCTCCGCCACCTCCTCTGCCGCCTCCAGGCGGGACTGTGCCTCCCACTCCTCAGCCTCCCCCTCATCGAAGGCGAGGACCTCCTCCTCAGCTTCTACTACGGCCATCACCTCAGCCGGCTCTTGAATCTCCTCCGCGACCTTCTCCTGGGCGCGGCTCTCCTCCACCTCCATCTCATCCCCGCCCGCTTCCGGCTCCTCCTCCCTCAGCCTCTGCCCCATCTCCTCGGCTCCCTCCAGCCAAGAGATGGAGTTCACCGCCGTGACATAGCACTCCCTCGCTTCCTTGGGGTCTCCGCGGACCCGGACCTGGACCCCCTCGACGTTAAATTTTAAGCACTGGTGGAAGGATGAGGGGACGCAGCGGAAGGCGCTGATGAGAGGCCTCCCGAAGATGGCGCTGTAGCTGCTGGGGGCGTCCACGATGACGAACTTGCAATTGCGGGACTGCCCCCCTAGAACGACATGGAGTCCCACTCCTCCCTCAACCTCCTTCCTCTCCCCTGAGAAGCCGAACAGGGGTCCGTCCGAGGCCAACACCCTTCGGGCCTCCACCTTCATCGCATCGAACGCCTTCTTGAAGATGACGTTGACCGAGCTCCCGTTATCGACGAGGATCCGGGGGACGGTGAAGTCCTCGATGGCTGTCTGGATGACCAGCGCATCGCAGAAGGGGTCCTCGTGACCCGGCATGTCCTCCCTGGAAAAGGTGATTTTCTCGTCCGGGGGCGGGGAATGGGACGTGGAGCCAACGCTCCTGCGGTACATAGTGTGGAGGCTCGACTTGCGGGAGGCCTCGATCCCAGCCCCCCCCCCCCCCCCCCCCCCGTGGATCGCTCCGATCCTTCCTCGGGAGCCCACATCCACCCGGTCTTCGCACCGGCCTTCCTCCGCCCGAGGCCGGATCTCCTCGATCCGCACTTCCGGACGTTGTTGCTGTTGCTGCTCCCGACGGTCCCTCATTTCGAGGAACTCTGGGCATGTGGCCGTGGCGTGCCCATCCTCCTGATGGAAGTCGCAGTAAGGCAACTCCACCCTCACATCCCTCCTTCTTCTCCGTGCTGCTCTTCTCCTTTCCCCCAGTGCTATGGCCATAGCCTGCTCCTGGTCGGGAAGGGCCGGCCTCTGGCCCTGCATCCCGCCTGGAGGGTAGAACTGACCCTGTCCTCCTTGACGGTAATCCCCTCCGCGGAACCCTCTCCTTGCCCCGGGCTCCTGCCACTCGGGTCTCCACCCCAGCCGGAAGTTTGGCTCATGCCGCCCCTGTCTGGGTTGCTGCTGATGCTGCGGCGGCGGCGGCTGTTCCCTCTGCCGGGGCTCAACCCTTCTCTCTTCCTGCCCTCGGCCACCCCTTGGCCTCTCTTCCTCCACGGCCCACCTGGACAACCTTCGGGCAAACTCCGGATGCGCTGCCTCCATGTCGGCCTCCCTAGCTGCCCTCTCCAAGAGCGCCTCAAAAGACACTGGGGGGGACCGTTTGAGTTCCATTGCAAAGAACCCAGATTGAAGACCCAGGGTGAAGGCCACCATCATGGTGTGCCCCGACATCTCTTGCACTTGGGACAACTCCTCTTGGAATCTATCCAGGTAACTCCCCAGGGTTTCTCCCACCCTCTGCTTGACACGGAACAAGGACTCCACCTCCTTCTTCCTCTTCTTGGAAGTGGTGAACCTCAACATGAACCCCCGACACAGGTCCTCGAAGCAGTAGATGGACCCGGTCGGGAGCTGGTGGAACCATTCTCTCGCCTTCTCTCGGAGGGTGATGGCGAAGAGTCGGCACTTGAAGCCGTCTGACATCTGTCGAATAGAGACCATGTCCTCGAACCACTGGATGTGGTGGACCGGGTCTCCTTTCCCGGAGTAGTAAGTCATCTCTGGCTCGCGAAACCCCTCGGGAACTGGGGCTGAAGAAACGAACTCGCTGAAGGGGCTCCCCCCCTCAGCCGGTCGAGACGGGAATTCCCTCCCTCCAGTCTCGCCGAAGTGGTACTCGGCGGCCGAGCCGGGGAACAGAACTCGCCCCTGGAACTCGCGCTCGCCTCTCTCGGCGGGTTCCTTCCCTGGTCGCCTGAGCGGCGCGTCATCGCCGAGTGCGGGAGCGGCGACCACCGGGACTGCCGGTGTCGCACTCTCAGCTCGCATGCCGAGGGCGGTCCTGACGAGCCCGAGGATCTCCTCCCTAAGCTCCGCCGGCACGCTTGCCGCTGGGGGTGGGGGAGGGGTGGCGAGTTGCCCCTGCCTGATCCTTGTCCTTCATCTCCGGTCATCGAGCCTGTAGGAGGTTTTCTCTGCTGACCACGTTCCACGCTCACCGCACCAAAATGTTGAAACCGGAAACCGGCCTCTGTGGAGTTCGACCCTTGGGAAAGGGGTGGCCGCGCACTTACTTCGCTCCTGCAAGGAAAAGACAAGGAAAAAAGAAGAGACAAGGACTAGACCAAGGGCCCGGCTCGGAGGTCCCACCACACACCCGGAAGATCTTAGAGCGCTTCCCCTCCTTAACCAGTTGCCGGGCTAAGGTACCTCAGAAAGCGCAATAAGACTTGAGAACAAAAAAGCGTGCCTCCTGAGGTACCCCTTGGGTCCTATTTATAGATTACCTTGGATGGTCTGCAAATAACCCGCCTCTGGTGGTCTGAATTTACTAAAGAGCCCCTTGGATTGGCCTGCCAACAGCCAAACCCCGCTGTTCTGGCTGGTTATGCGCACCTCTTGTCGGGTCACCCCCCTGTCATCTGGAGGGAGGTGGACTGCAACCGATCCGCCTGAGAGAGGTGGCTGGGGCCCGGCCCGCCTAGGAGAGGCGAGCGGGGGCTGGCCCGCCTGAGAGAGGCGGCTGGGGCCCGGCCCGCCTAGGAGAGGCGAGCGGGGGCTGGCCCGCCTGAGAGAGGCGGCTGGGGCCCGGCCCGCCTAGGAGAGGCGAGCGGGGGCTGGCCCGCCTGAGAGAGGCGGCTGGGGCCCGGCCCGCCTAGGAGAGGCGAGCGGGGGGCTGGCCCGCCTGAGAGAGGCGGCTGGGGCCCGGCCCGCCTAGGAGAGGCGAGCGGGGGGCTGGCCCGCCTGAGAGAGGCGGCTGGGGCCCGGCCCGCCTAGGAGAGGCGAGCGGGGGGCTGGCCCGCCTGAGAGAGGCGGCCGGGGCCCGGCCCGCCTGCTTGTTTGGGCCCCTTCGGCGGACACGGGGTTGTACACTTAGCTCTACTTTTGACAAGGAGCGTGGGAGCGCTTTATTTGGGGCTAGACCTGGAGGAATACCTCAACTCCGGTTATCCCCAACTAAGGCTCTACCTTAATAACAACTGCTCGTCAGAGCAGGACACGGGATTATAATAGTAAATTGCAATGAGGACAAATGCGATGTTTATGCTACTTATTTAAAGTGCTGGAAAGAAACGTTACCAGTATGAAACTGGAGTAGTACTTAATTAAAAGTACTTGACCAGTACGAGATTGGAGTAGAACTGAATTAAAAGTACTTGACCAGTACGAGACTGGAGTGGAACTGAATTAAAAGTACTTGACCAGTACGAGACTGGAGCAGAACTGAATTGAAAGTACTTGACCAATACGAGACTGGAGTAAAGCTGAATTAAAAGTACTTGACCAGTACGAGACTGGAGTATAACTGAATTGAAAGTACTTGACTAGTACGAGACTGGAGTAAAGCTGAATTAAAAGTACTTGACCAGTACGAGACTAGAGTAGAACTGAATTGAAAGTACTTGACCAGTATGAGACTGGAGTAAAGCTGAATTAAAAGTACTTGACCAGTATGAGACTGGAGTAGAACTGAATTGAAAGTACTTGACCAGTACGAGACTGGAGTAGAGCTGAAAAATTACTTAAAAGAGTAATGGAATTGGACCAGTGTAAGACTGGAATAATAATAAAGAAAATGGTCAGTAGTCCAATCAATCCATCCAGGAGGCTTCTGTTCCATCTCCGTTCTCAGGAGAGATTATTCATTTCCATCTCCATCCAGGAGGCACATTCAGTTCCATTTTAGTTTTTAATAGGGTTTCCTTGGGTCACACCCATTATTAAGATTCAATTATGATTTGGTTACGCCTTATTAATCACGGCTTAATCGGATCAGGGGCTTACCATGAGTTACCCCTCATTATTTATCGAGAATAATTCGCAACTCACTACTCGTACTCTCACTTTCCGAGCGTACCCAAATCACCCGAGAGTCGAGGCGCTCGACAGTTTCACAAAGTCTCGGAACACACGGAGCTTGGTCACTTGCCTCAGCCACTCTCGTCGATACGACAACTTTCACTTATTATTTAAATTAGGAAGGGTGGCCGTGCGCTCCAATTTTTGCTTTCGAGGAAAATGAGCGTAATACTTACCGAGCGCAATCCTAGGCTTCTAGATTTTAGGAAAAATATCAAAACTTATCTCCATGATCCCAAATTTTGATACAACCCTTAGAAGAGCCTAAAATGAGCCTAGTAATTTTTTTTTGAAATTTTCCAAAGTATCTTGGGCCTTTAGTTTGGCCAAACAATTCTCATTTGGGCTTTTAAAAATACTAAATCAATTCCAAAAATTCTCAAATTTTTTGTGAAGACTGTCCTCATCAAGGGGAACAATTTTCCTGTTCAAAACTTTTTTCCTTGGAGCCTATTTTAGTCTCTAAAAATAATTAACACATATTTAATTATAATATTATAATATTTATATATTATAATAATATAATTTATATATTATAAAACAAAAATACTGTGCATCATCTTCTCCCCCCCCCCCCCCACTGCAGCGTATCCCCCCACCCTTACGGGTGCTTCCCGCCGCCGGCCGGTCTCCGACTGACCGTAGCTCCACCACCGACCAACCCGTCGGTGGTGGGCGCTCCCTCCGGTGGTGTTCTGGCGTCCTGCCTCCACCGGCCATCTCCGGAGCATATTTTTTTTTAAACAGGAGGGGAAGGGGGTGACGGAGGCGGCACTCCGACCGCTGGGAGCACCATGCAAGACATCAGAAATGGGGAGGAGGAGGAAGATAGGGTTCCACCTGGGTTTGGAGGGCTCGGGAGGGGCTGGCTTGGTCGGCCATGGAGGGTGGTGGTGGTGGAGAGGAGGTTTGCCTTTTTCCGGCCACCGGAGCTCCGGCAACACCTTGGCAGGGGGGAGGGGGAAAGATTTGGGAGTTGTGAGGAGAATTAAGGGAGGGGGGTCCTTTTATAGAATGGGGGGTTATCCCCCTTTTTGGCAATGTGAGATTAATCCCTCCTTAGAGAGGGATTAATCACCACCCTCCAGCTGTCCAAGGACAGCTGGAGGTGCCACATATTCCCCATGTGGGGAATAAGGGATAGCCCCATGGGCTTGGGCCTCCATGGTGGAGAAAGAGAGGGGAAGGGGAGAGTATGGGGTTTGTGAGCCTCCTTGGTCCATGGCCCTCTTGGCTTCATGATGTGGGCTAGTCTTGATGGCCCCAAGAGTATAGGGGGTATGCGGCTTTAACCATCCATGAAGAGGAGGTGTATACCATCTTAAGAAATTTTTCCAAAAAATGGTTTTTAGGGGGGATTTGACCAAAGTCAACCCTAGGGGGGTCCCCCTTGCTGGTCAAAGTCAGAGTGGGTCCAAGTCGTCGGGGTCGGGTCAAAGTTCGGGTGTCGTGTCACAATTGGTGTGCGCACGCTTTTCGGTGCACGATTATGCTTAATTTGACCACGAGTTGACCAATTGTCGTCGGAATTGACTGGAATGACTTCTCTTGACTTTGTATTGACCATAAAAGTCCAACGCCACTGACTGGGATTGAATCGGAGTCCATTTGGCGAAAGTCTGAAAATTGTGCATCGCAGCGTGCTAAAACAGTCAAAACGCTCATAAACATCGTTAGGCTTCGAATCGCGACGCAACGAGTTCCGATGCGTTCATATCAACTATACAAAGTCATAGGAATTGTTAGAACTCAAATCGGAGTTCTCTATGTTAATATCCAAAAATCTCATCTTCGCGACGTTCTGCGAGGAATGGTCAAATCCACCGGATGACCTCGAGGTCCAACTGAACGAGTTTCGATGCGCTCGTATTGACTATACGAGGCCACAGGAACCGACAGAACTCAATTCAGAGTTCTTTAGCTTTATTTCCTACCTAGGGTTACCTCCCACCGGGTCATGGGTAGAGGCTCGGGTCACTTTTATTAAGCCCACTAGGGCTCTGGTGGCCCAATAAAAGTCGGGATGTTACAGGGAGTTGTATGTATGCTATGGTCTGCACGAGGCCAGATATAGCTTATACAGTTGGGGTAGTGAGCATATACTTGGCGAACCCGGGGATGATTCATTGGGATGTTGTGAAGTGGATACTCTGATATCTCAGAGGTACCTTAGGTTATTATTTGTAATATGGTGGAGGGTCTCTGACTCTTGTTGGGTACTCTGATTCAGATTTGTCTGGAGATGTTGGCTCTAGGAGATCCACTTCGGGGTTTGCTGTTACCTATACAGGAGAAGCAGTGTCGTGACATTCGAGGTTGCAGAAGTGTGTGACACTGTCGACAACCGAGGCAGAATATATTGTTCTGACAGAGGCGTCAAAGGAGATCTTGTGGATGAAGAAGTTCATGTTTGAACTTAGACTCCAGCAAGAGGTGTTCACTGTTTTCAGTGATAGTCAGAACAACATTTTTCTGGCCAAGAACCCCGCCTACCACTCCAATACAAAGCACGTTGATGTGAGGTATAACTAGATTCAAGATGTTGTCGAGGAGAAGCTGTTGAAGGTGGAAAAGGCCCACACTGATGAAAATCTTTCGTACATGATGATGAAGGTCATACTGAGAGAGAAGCACGAGTTCTGTCGTTCCCTAATTGACATGGTTACTATATAAAGATGTCAGGTATAAGAAATCCTCTTTATGGTCTAGAGGGGGAGTTTGTTAGGGTCCAGACCCTAAAGAGTCAGTGGACTCAGAAAAAAATTAAAACAGATCATACTGGAGTTTTCTGTCTCTTGGCGTCGAGTGAAGCAGTAGCTATCCTTGGCGTCGAGTGATGCAGCATCAGTTTTTGGCATCGACTAATGTTGGTTGGCGTCGAGTGAAGCTGGTTGGCATCGAGTGAAGCTGGTTTGCATCGAATAAAGCTGGTTGGTGTCGAGTGAAGGCTGACGGAAGCTATTCCATAAAATCTCAGTTTTTCCTGTCGTCTTATGGCTTAGGGATTGATCTAAGGGCTGAGATAGCCTCTCCCTTTTCCCTAAATAGGTCTTGATCTATTCCAAACAAGCTTAGCAGTTATTTCATCCGTCAGAGAGAAGATTGCTGCTCACGGGTTCTGAAGAAGATCGGCCTTTCGTCATTGTCGTTGTCAGTGAATGTCTTCTAGAGGAAGAACGGAAGTTTCTCAGATTGGTGTCTTGTATTTGCTGTAAGGGTATTTTTGTTATCTATCTCGCCTTTGTTTGAAATTTGTGATCCTTTTTCTTGAAGAAAGTTTTTCACCTTGAGTTCTGAGAGGGGATTCATTCTGTGAATCTGAGGGGGATATAAGTTAGACAAACTTAGTGTTCTTGTTGTTGTAATCCTTCTTATTATTGATAGTGGATTTTGTGTGCCCCCCTCCCGTGGTTTTTCCCTCATTGATTTGGAGAGTATTTTCAGGTAAATCTTTGAGTTCTCTGGTTGTGCGGTTTTTCTTGTTTTTATTTGCGTTCATTTTTCTTCTGTGTGCCCGGTTACACAAGCGTAGTGGGATCTTTGTTTCCCAACAAAACTGATTGTTAGTTATGGGTGTTTTGTTTAAATTTAAAAACTTTCAAACTTACTTGTTGCTGGAATGGGCGGGAGTAGTTATATTAACTCCCTAGCATACTACTGAGTATTTAAGCCTGACTACAGGTCGTGTGATGTTTTGCCGTGATTTATGTTGAATGAAAACCCTTATGTCATCTTCTTCCTCACCGCTTGAGAGTTGACGGTGCGTCGTCGACCCCCTTCTTCTTCTTCTTCTTACCTGCACATAGAAAAAAGAAGTGTATCAATTGGTATCAGAGCACTTTCATGGCCATGAGTATTTGCAAAATGAGTGATCACAACACTCGTAGCCACGATCTACGAAAAGAACTAGATGACATTAAAGAAATAGTCCACACTCTCGACTCTAGCAATCCCACACTTAAAAGAGCACTGAAGGATATGGAGTAGCGCCAATCTCTGGCTATTGAAGAATTGCGCATCATGTTATCATCACTCACCAAAGAGAAGATGCGTTCAGGACAAACTTCCATGACAACATCAACAAAAAAACACAAACCTGCAATATCACCAACCATATTCCATGCCTACAAAAGGAGCATGTCTAGAATTTCCTACTTTCTCTGGAGATGCAGTAAGGGAGTGGCATTTTAGAAGTGAACAATTCTTTGAAGTTGACAACATTCCTGATGACATAAAGGCAAAAATGGTTATGGTAAATTTAAAGGGGAGAGCCCTGACTTGGTATCAAATTTTTGCCAAATCAAAACACACAAATGCTAGCATCTTATGAGATGATCTCTCCATTGCCATTCATGAACGTTTTGCTCAAACTCTGTTTGAAGATCCTATGAGTGAAATAAAAGAATTACAACAAACTAGTACTGTGCAAAATTACTTAGATGAATTTGAGACTTTACATAACAAACTGATTCTAACAGAGGAATATGTCATTAGCCTTTTTTAATGGGCCTCAAGCGAGAGATTTCATTAGTTGTACGCATGTTTATGTCGGCAACCCTTCATAGAGCTTATGCTCTAGCACGTATTCAAAACAAAAAAATATGTTGGGGGGCAACTGTAGCTCTCATCATCAGGGGGCAACACCTAGACATCCTCTGCTTAAAGGCAACAAACAATCCAATCGGATTGTGTATTCATAATTAGAGCAATTGCACCGGTCCAAAAATCATCCAGATTTCTACCCAAAAATCATCCAGTTTATTACATTGTTTTTTTCGTCTTTTTTATTACAGTAAATATGTCTCAATCACAATCTCACATTAGTGTCACTAGTTCAACTTCTGCCTTAGCAAGTAGATTTATTTCTGATGACACAAACAAGATAATGATCCACTTTGGGCTTATGTGTCTCTTATCCATAGAAGAGAAGCTGGTGACGGAAATAGAAAATGGGAGCTGGTAGCGGAAACAAAAAATGGAAATGTAATTTTTGTGAGATTGATTTCCTCGGCTCATATTCTAGGGTAAAGAGTCACTTGCTAAAAAAATCTGGGACTGGTATTAGGGTATGCCCAAAGGTGACCCAGGAGTATTTAAAATAACTTCAAAGAGTGGTTTCTACATCAGAATAAAAAAGTAAACCGGCTCTCAAGGTACTATCATTTTCTAGCGCAAGCCAAACTTCTCAATTAGTTGGGGAAACAAAAAAACAGGAGGTGGACCTATTGATATGGCTTTCCAAAATAAATCTAGAGATAAGTTGAGCAACCACATAGCTAGGATGTTCTATTCCGATAGTTTGTCATTTAATCTTGCTAGAAATAAATATTATATTAATTCATATAAATTTGTTGCTAATCACAATTTTGATGAATTTGTTCCTCTTGGATATAATATTTTAATAACTACTACACTTTTACAAAAAGAAAAATCCAATATTACTAGAATGCTTCAGCCAATTAAAGATACTTGACCCCAAAAAGGAATCAGGGAATTGGCTTAGTTAGTGATGGTTGGACAGATGCTCAAAGAACACCTTGGATTATTTGTATGACAGCCTCTGAGGATGATCCTATTTTTTTCAAGGCAGTTAATACATCAGAAGAGTACAAGGATAAACATTATATTGCAAATTTGATGATTGAAATCATTAATAAATTTGGGTCCTTAAAATATTATACATGTTATCACTGATAATACATTAGTATGCAAGACAGCGAGAGCAATTGTGGAGGCACGATTCCCACATATTTTTTGGACACGTTGTGTTGTGCATACCTTAAATCTAGCATTAAAAAAAATTTGTGCGGCCAATAATGCCTATCGTTGTGCAGTAGTTAGAGAACAATGCATATGGATAACTCAAGTGGCTAATGAAGCTCAATCAATCAGGATTTTTATAATGAATCATCAATACAGGTTGAACATGCATAACTCTTTTGTTTCACTAAAGTTACTTGTAGTTGTTGAAACACAATTTGCTTCTACAATAGTGATGTTAAAGCGGTTCAAACTGGTGAAGATGAGTTTGCTTAATATGTTTGGATGTCCTGAATGGACTATGTATAGAATGGATGATGGGAAAGCCCTGGAGGTTAAAAGCATTATCTATAATGACAAATAGTGGGATAATGTGGACAAGATTCATGATATAACAAAACCCATATATGATATGCGTAGCGGTTTGTAATACAGAAAAACCTAAGCTTCATTTGATATATGATATGTGAGATTCAATGATAGAAAATGTGAAGATTGAAATATATAGACACGAGAAGTTAACGGACTTGGAAGCTCATTGCCTTCTTTATGAGGCAATTTATGATGTTTTTGTTGATCGATGGACCAAGAGTTTCTCACAACTACATTGTAAGACTCATTCTCTTAATCAAAGGTAAATTTTTTTGCGTATTTGATGTTTAATATTTACTAAGATTTATTTATTTACTATATGATTTTATTTGTAGGTATTATAGTCGAGAATGGCTTAATGGAGGGTCAAATAAAGTTGTTATAAATACGAATGAGGAGATTTGTTGGAAGAGAAATAAATGTTTAAGAAGATATTTTTTTGATGTGATTGAGAGAAATATAGTAATCAATGAGGTCTCTAGGTTCACTGGGCTTGGTCAAGCTTTTAGTGACCCAGATAGTTTGGAGAGTAGAGTTCATTATTGCTCAAAGATTGGTAGAGCTACTATGGAACTTCAACACCTAAATTGCAAAAAATTGATTTGAAGCTTTTAGATCAATCTTCTTTATCGTCCTACTGTGAGAGAAATTAGAGCACATATTCATTCATTCACTCATTGAGAAAAAAATAAAATTCTACCACAACGAGCTGATGATTTAGTGTATGTGCATAGTAATCTACGTCTATTATCGAGGAGAAATGAAATCTATAGTCAAGGAATGAGTGAAATGTGGGATATATGAGGAAATATGTGGACAAATTCTTTTGATGGAGTTGACATGCTTACGATTGCCAACTTGTCTTTAGATGTATCAGAAATTGAAGATTTTTTGATCTCCAACAATACGGAGGATGGTAAAGAAAATGAGTGATGAACATCTTTAAATTTGAAATGATTATGAATATTTTATGTCTAAGAACATTATGTTATATTGCATTAGTTATAGACTTATACTTCAATTGATTATGTTTCATGTTTTATTGTTTTGAGAATTTATAATTGCATTTGTGATATATACATATATATTTATTATATTTTATACAACGTATCTCACAGTACCCGTATCCTTGTTTTTTTAAAATTTGTCATATAGCCGCACCGAATATGTATCGTACCCAATACACATACCGGTGCTTCCTAGACCGTCAACTTCTGCAAAAACTAGTGATTGATCGGAATATGATCGTATATCAATAAATATTGTTGTATTTCAATAAGACCGTATTTTCGTCAAAAAAATTGGGCGACATTATGAGTAACACACCATGAGACTGTAAATTTGTAATATTTCTCCAATGAGACAGGATATCAACAAACAATCAGGTATAAATAACTGTATAATAGTGGAGTCTTTGCGGTGAATCAGGATCTGGTGTAATTAACTGCTTTATATAGTGTGGATAAAGTTAAAACACAAGTCCTAATTAAATAATCATACTCAATCGGCTAGGAGAACAACAAGACAAAACTTTGCATCTAGTGTCCAACATGCATTAGCCCTTCATCTGCAATTGCTAATGAAGCCCTCCAATTTTGAGAGCACTAGCTAATTGATTGGGTTCTCCTAAAATTTAAGTAATCGAGACAGAGTTCATAATCCGCGACCCAGGCCTGCTCGTCGAAACAATTCACCCTGGGCGACTAGGTCTCGCCTTTCCCAAGCTATCTGAATTGTCGGGGGCAAGATTGTAATATTATAGAAAATAGTGATCCATGAGACTGGAATCAAAAACACAATTATCTGTAGGGAAACGATTCCTTTCGAGCAAACCCGGATCCAAAAGAAAAATCAGCAATAAAACGGAACAGAGCACACAACAATTTACGTGGAAACCCCCTCACAGCAATAGGGGGAACAACTACGGGGCAGGGCACACAAACAATCCACTATAATAAATAACGGATTATAAAAATACTAGGTTTTCCCAACCTATTTCCCTCTCCGAATTCACAAACGAATGCCCACTCAAGCTAAGATGTTCCTTCTGAAACCGAGGAAGAACAACGCTCAACACGTTGAGGTAAAAACAACCTCTCTTCAACAAGGAACTCTCTTATTGAGTCACGATCTTCATATGAAGAACAAGCCCAAGAGAAACCTCTCCTAGAACCACCACCGGCGCCAAAATTCAAAGGAAACGGGGCCAAGACACGCCTCCTTCGCATCCGATGATAAAATGTCACTCGCCTCCGTTGCAATCGTCGCACGCCTCCTACAAAACCGTCGATGACCCTGCTGCAACCGACGCACGCCTCCGCTCCTCTCGCCGTGAATATTTATGTTTCACCTAGTCGTAAGAATCAAGATTAGCCCTAATCATATACGCTCACCTGAACTGCCGTGGGCAGCCAAAACTGGTTCACTGAACCGCTGAGAGGAGATGGGGAAAAAACCCGGCGAATTGAGGGTGAAACCCGGCGAAACAGCGATACCCGCCGAATCAGCGATACCTGCCGAAATCACTGTTCATGAACAGTAAATTCGATGAGTATCGGGATCGAAACTCACCGAAAATACTGTTCATGGTTGAACAGTACTTTCCTTCTTTGCAAGCCTCCGGTCTTCAAATTTAGGGGTTGGACCCCAACAGACTCCCCCTCCAGACCCTGAAGAGAAGTCCCACCTCCTGAAACCTTCAAGAAGATACCATGCCGACAAGTCGTCGACACAACTCGTGCTTCTCTCTTGGCATAACCTTCGTCATCATGTCTGAAGGGTTTTCATCTGTGTGGACCTATTCTACCTTAAGTAGCTTCTCCTCGACAGCATCTTGTGTCCAATGATACCTGACATCAATGTGCTTCATCTTAGAGTGGTAGGCGGGGTTCTTGGCCAGAAAGATAGCACTCTGACTATCACTGAATATAGTGAACACGTTTTGCTAGATTCCAAGTTCGAGCATGAACTTCTTCATCCACAAGACCTCTTTGGAAGCATCCGTCAGATCTATATATTCTGCATCAGTCATCGACAGTGCCACACACTTTTGTAACCGCGACTGCCACGAGACAGCACCCCCCCCCCCCCCCCCGAAAAAGTAACAACATACCCCAAAGTGGATCTTTTGGAATCAATGTCTCCAGACATATCAGAATAAGAGTACCCAAGCAGTTCAGATGATTCACCACCAAACTGCAGACACAAATCTTTAGTACCTCTGAGATATCGAAAAATCCACTTTACAGCGTCCCAATGGACCCTTCCTGTATTTGCCAAATATCAGCTCACCAACCCTACTGCATGAGATATGTCTGGCCTCGTACAGACCATATCATACATCAAACTCCCTACTGAAGAAGCATAGGGTACCTGGCTCATCTCCTCAGACTCCTTCCCAGATGAAGTGCATTGACTGCTGCATAACTTGAAGTGTCCACCCAATGGAGTGGTAACAACTTTTGCCTTCTCCATCATGAACCTCTTCAGCACTTTTTCAACATACTCAGCCTGAGACAACCATAACAGACCTACACTCCTGTCTTTGGTAACCTTCATACCCAGGATCTTCTTTGCTGGTAGAAGGTCCTTCATTTCAAAGGACCTACTGAGCTCCATCTTTAGCTCTACAATGTTGGCCTTGTCATCCCTGACAATCAACATGTCGTCGACATAGAGTAGCAGGATAGTGAAGGACCCCTCAGTTCTCTTCACATAGGCACAGTGGTCAGCTCTGGTCTTCAAGAATTTGTTCATGGTCATGAAGGAGTCAAATTTCTTATACCATTGTTTGGGTGCCTGTTTCAACCCATAAAGACTCTTCTTGAGTCGCACACCAAATTCTCCTTACCCTTGACCTCGAACCCTTCTGGTTGTTCCATATACAGCTCCTCCTCCAAATCACCGTGCAGAAAAGCTGTCTTCACGTCCATCTGCTCAACTTCCAGATTCATAGAGGCAGCCAACCCTAGAACCAGGCGGATAGAAGACATCTTCACCATATGTGAGAATATCTCATCAAAGTCCACGCCTTGCTTCTGACTGAAGCTCTTGACCACCAACCTCGCCTTATACTTGGGTCGAGAAAGATGTTCATCTGTCTTCAACTTGAAGACTCATTTGTTCATTAATGCTCTTTTCCCCCTTGAAGCCGGACCAAGTCATAGGTCCCATTCTTCTGGAGCGAAGTCAACTCCTCCTTCATAACTTCAGCCCACTGCTCTCTTTCATCAGCCTTTTGAGCCTCCACCATGGACTCAGACTCTCCACCATCAGTCAACAGAATATAATTCTGCAGTAGATATCTAGTACTGCCTCTCCGCAGTCTTTCAGATCTCCTAAGGGGCACTTCCACCACGGGTGGAATATCAACGGGCAAAACTCCCCCTTCATCAAAAATCTCCTCCTGCTCTGGCATCTGAATTGCTTCTTCTATAATGGGCTCCCCAGTAGCGCCATTAGCACCATTAGCACCAAGATCTTCATTAGGGACTTCCACACCATGTGGACTCTATGGCTTCTTAGTCTCCTGCTCACTAGCAACTTGATCTTCAACAAAGATCACATCCCTGCTCCTGATGATCTTCTTTTGCTTTGGATACCAGAGTCTATAGCCAAACTCCTTAGATGGGTATCCAAACAGGATGCACTCCCGGGACTTCACGTCGATCTTCGATCTCTCCTCCTTGGGGATATGTACATGTACTCGACAACCGAACACATGTACATGCCCATAAGACACCTCCTTACTGGACCACACCCATTTAGGAACATCTCCATCTAACGATGCTGAGGGGGACCGATTGATCAGATGCATAGCAGTCCTAGCTGCCTCTGCCCAGAACTACTTCCCAATTACGGCCTGAGAAATCATACACTTGACCTTCTCCATTATAGTTCTGTTCATCCTCTCCACCAACCCATTCTATTGTGGTGTCCTTGAAATAGTCTTCTCATGAACAATATCATGCTGCCTGCAGTAGGCATCAAACGGTCCAATAAATTCTCCCCCGTTGTCAGATCTAATTCGCTTTATAACCTTCTCGGTCATCTTTCCAGTCATTGCCCTGAACTCGATAAATTTTATCAAAACCTCACTCTTGTGCTTCAGGAAGTAAGCCCATACCTTCCTAGAGTGGTCATCAATAAAGGTGACAAAGTAAGCTGCTCCCCCTTGAGACATGGGTTCAATTGGACCACACACATCTGTGTGTATCAGATTTAGTAGCTCTGTCTTCCTCTTTGGTTCACCATCAGCAAATGACACTCGTCTCTGCTTCCCAGCTAAATAGTGAACGCACGTGTCTGGAATACTGTTTGATAGCTCTGGTAGAACTTTGTTCTTCACCCGCAACTTGAGATTTTTCTCACTCATATGGCCAAGTCTATGGTGTCATAACTCCATGGAGTTATCATCAGCGGCATTCACACTAGGAGTGTAGATCTTATCCTTTGCTCGGTACAAGCCGCAACATTTCTTGCCTCGAGCCATCACCATGGACCTCTTCATCAGCCTCCAAGCACCTCCGCCTTCAATACTGGTATAGCCGTCATCATCAAGTCTCCCGATGGAGATAAGGTTCATTCTTAAATCAGGAATGTGTCGGACACCCTCGAGAATAATAAACCCCAGATCAGTCTCTAGGTGGACATCTCCACTGCCTACTATCTGGTACACACCGACATTTGCCATCCGGATAGTCCCTAAGTCTCCAGCAGTATAGGAATATAAGTAATCCCTATGGGGTGTGCAATGATAAGAATCACCACCATCCACAACCCAGTCAGTGTCAACACACTCCTGACATGCAGTCTCGCTGCAGTGCAAACACTGAGTCTCCACCTCCACAATTGAGGCCTCTCCCGTGTTGCCACTGGACTCTCCTTCTTTCCCCTTCCCCTTCTGATCTCGTTTCCACTTGAAACAATCCTTCTTGATATGACCATTCATCTTGTAGTAGTAGCATTCGAACTCCTTCTTGGACTTGGGCCTGGACTTGCTTTTGGAGTTGCCCCTTGGTTCCCCTCCTTTGTCACATGATGCCGACCTATAACCTCCATGATTAGGGAATCTGATGTAGGAGTTCCAGAATTCTTCCTTCTCAGCTCCTCATTCAGCAGACAGCTTGCCACCATCTCCATTGACACAACATCATCTGGTGCTGAATTGCTCAATGACACCACAAGTGTAACATCCCATTTTCAAATAGACCCCCCCTTAGGAGTGACTTGAACATACCTAGGTCATAACAAGGCCTAGGTTGAATCTAGGAGGTCAAGTGATCCAACTAGCTAGTTGAGACTCACTTGGGCTGCAAATAGTAAAATCTTAAAACCCTGATTTTTGGTGGCCTAGTGGGTTCAATCTGACTCCAAGGCATTCCTAGACCTAATATGAGATCAATGGGTCACCAAGGACCCATTGGGTGCAAACCTAGTAGCTAAGTTGACCCAAGTCAACTTAAGCCCTAGTTAGGCCAAAGTAACCCGTCCTTGGGTCAACTCACCCTCATTATGCCAAGTCTACCCTACCCAACCATACCTAGGCCTTAGGGGAGGTCAATGGGTCCCTAGGGGTCTATTGATGTTGACTCCGAAGGTCAAATTGACCAAGTCAACCCTAAACCCTAGGCTAGCCAACATGTTGAATAGGAGAGAGAAAGTGAGAATAATGGGGTATTTTCATGGTAGAATGGTGAGCCCCCCTTCTCATATGGCATTTAAGGATTTAATATTCATTTTATGGGCTGCCTTTAGGCTTCTAAGGGAAGAGAATTCGTGAGGGTGACTAGGAGAGAGAAAGAAGTGAGGAATAGGCTAAATTTAGGAGAGAGAAAGTGAGAATAAGGGGGGTATTTGCATGGTAGAATGGTGAGCCCCCCTCTCATATGGCATTTGAGGATTTAATATTCATTTATGGGCTGCCTTTAGGCTTCTAGGGGAAGAAAATTTGTGAGGGTGACTAGGAGAGAGAAAGAAGTAAGGAAGAGGCTAAATTTAGGAGAGAGAAAAGGTGGTGGAAGTGAAGGGGTGGATTTAGAGAGTGAGGAGGCATGGATCTCGGCCAAAGATGGGCCAACAGCCACCTAGAGGTTGACACCTCTTCCCCCACCCTTTTCCCGGCCATCAAGAGGTGTTTACACTCTCTCTCTCCTCTAACCACCCCCCATATGAAGAGGTGTTTTGGACCTTGAAGAAAACCGCCCCCTCTCCCCCTCTCCCCTTTATATACTCACTTAAGAGAGAGGGGCGACCCATTTTCGAAACCAGAGAAGGAGGAGAGAGGCTTGCCGGAGCCACCAAGGAGAGAAACGCCGCCACCGCCGCCACCGCCGCCACCATAGCATCCCTCCGTTCAACCCGCATTCGTGCCCGAACTCAGGTCCTCCCTCACCTCTTCTCTCATGTTTAGATCCTAGGATTGGTTAGGAGTTGAGTTCATGCTCAAACGAACCGGAGCAAAGGTTTAAAAATCCTGAAATTTCCATTTTTTGGAACTTTTTGAAGCTCTCGGGTAGGGCGGCGCCGCCACCTCCGGCCGCCCTAGCTCCGGCCGTGGATAGCCCCCACCACCGGGAACAAATGGGTGATGTTTCCCGGTGGTGGCGCCGCCTCAGGCCGCTGGAATAAGGCCCGTAAAAACCACCTGTGCGGGCTCATTTTCTGTCCAAATCGGAGAAGATGAACAGTTGCCGTCTGATGCGCTTTAAGATTCGTGCAGGATCAAAATAAACACTTATAAATCCATATTTTCTGATTTTCTGTTTTTTAATAAACAGTTTTCACTGTAAATTAAATTTAGGCCACTTATAAGCACCACATGAAAAAGGTTACAACATGAAAGTTGTAGGTCTTTTGAAGACCTACAATTTGATATGTAGTGGTGAAAAATTGGATGAGGGGACTGCCCTATAGAGCCTTTTTAGTGAGGGTATGTCCTACAACTAGGGCAGATTTCTTCTAAAATTTATTTAGGCCCTTTAGGGGCATGTTCATCAAAAATGATCAACATAAATGTTGTAGTAATTTTTATTATCTACAGTTTGATATGTAATGGGAAATTTTAGAACAAGTCTACTGACTTATAGGGCCATTTTTCTAGGGTAGGTCCTATATGTAGGGCAGATTTTAAAATAATTCCCCACACATAACCCTTGGTCCAAATTCCCTGAATTTTTGAAAGGGTCTTATTATTACCTAGATCTAGCTCCTGTAAAAATTGGAGACCATTTGGGATAGTGTAGCTTAGGGTTTTTCCCAAACCCTATAAAAGCAAGGGTAAGAAAATTAAAGGGTCAAATGACCTCCATACCCTCCCAAAATTTTGGTGAGGTGTCCCTGGTATAGTTATATAGGTCTGATTCAAATTTCAACTCATTTGGTTGAGTTTTGAATAGGAATTCACTAAACCCTAGTTTGGACCTAGGGAAGGGTAATTAGGGAAAAGGGTACTTTTGGCAATTGAGTGGTCACTCACCTCAATAGAGGTTGAGATTTTTACCAATGGTTTAAAATGATCCTAAGAACCCCCTTGGGGAAAATGGGATGGATTAGGGTGAGTTTACCCTAGGGCCCAGGTTCAAACCCTAAATGAGGATTTTGGGGGCTTGAGAAGGACATAGAAGCAAATGCCCTTGTATGGTCTTGAGATTTGGTGGAGAGGTTGATAATGAGTATTTAACCCTCTGGTTGAAATATTAGAGAATTTAAAGGTAGGTAGGTACCTCAAAACCTAAACCCTAGTTTTAGGGTAGAAGGGCTTTTAGGTCAAAACAGTAATTTAAATCCATTTAAAAGATATGAAACTTGGGTAGAGTGTTTCTAGGGTAGTTAGGACCCTTGGATGATTTTACTAGAATTTTTTGATAATTATTTCTAGTACTTCACTTATGAATGTGGGTATAGCTCTATTTGATATTTTATTTATTAAAGATTTTTAAGTCAAATAAGACCCCATGAAACTCTGGAATTAGATATTTTTGGTCAGTAGGAATGCTCCTGAATTTTAAGTTTAATTTTATGTTGTAGAAATCTAGTAGTTCTTTCACAAGTGTTATAAAAGGGCTTTATGGTTTTAAAATATATTATGGCTTAAATACTTTCTGGCAAATTATGAAATTTGGTAAATAGGGTCCTTAAACCAATATTTACTAATGGCAAGTTATTCAAGATTTTTGGAGTTATGAATATAGTACTTGATTCACAAGCATGCTAGATTAAGAATTTAGCAAATGATTTATTGTAAATTAATTTCCAGTAGGAAAATTATGAAACTTATCTATTACTGTTTTCATGGTGTTATTAGTACCCTGTAATTAATTCAAATTATTTAAATGAAGATTTGATGTAGTTTATTCATTAGTCATGAAAGAAATGAATTTTTGATAAAACATGATTAGGCCCCTTAGACCTTAGAGAAAAATGTCAAACCTTGGATATATCCTTTTTAGATATAACAAAATTTATTCTGAATTTATTATGATTTTTACATAGCTAAAAGTCTACTTCATGTTCAAATTGGTAGACCTTGTATTTGTGGGAAAATTAATTAATTATTAGATTAATTGAGAAAATGGTTATAACCTGGAATTGATTCATTTATGACATGATAGGACCCCAGTAAATAACTTAGGTCATTCGGATGAAGACACAAAGGACATCCTATCAAGGTCATCATATAGTGTAGGCTGGTCTGCATGTAGCGTTTTCGTAAAAGATCGCATTTGGAGACGACTTAGGGCAATGTTGGAGTTTCTCAATGTGCTGATTGGGATGGATTTAGATAGGTTATCATGAAAGGTTCTAAGGAGTGACGAGAAGTGAGTGGATGTGGTAGAAGGAGCTCAGATTCGACGAAAGATCGTCGTTCCTGAGAGGGTGAAATGTCAAGCTACCCTAGTTTTAGTTTAATGTAATATGAGAAGGGAGTGGGTAAGAGAAAATTAACCAATATTATGAAGTGCCTTGCGAAAGGGAACTTTGGTCTGTCATACAATCGTAGTTCCTAGTGCCTTTTGAGAACCCCTCACAGGGTATAATCTGGAGGCAGTCCTGGGCTAACGTAAATCTTAAAACAAACAAAAGAGTAATTAGCTGGATAGGGATTCACATTGCACACACTCATTAGTTAGGTTTGGAAATGGTTAAGTCGTCCAGAGGTGTTCAAGGGGGCACCATCCCGCGGTGTTCAAGGGATGAGGTCTGGAGATGAGCTGGACGGTTTAGTCCGGGGAGCTTAGTCTCAGTTGTGGTTAATACTGACGGTTTAGTCCGGGAGTTTGACACTTTAAATTGTTATATATTAAACTGCTGCATGTGCATAAAAATAGGAAAGATTAAGGTGGTGGGTTCTCGATATCGGGGAGTTCGATTGCACCGACACCGATATCGTTGACTCGGCAAGGTGACTGGCACTTAGCCAAGGTTAAGTCTGGCGGACCAGTCGGCAAGAGTACGCAGGAGTCTGTCTCGTGCACCAGGCGTTGAGGGCGTACGATAGGTCAGACCAGTGGTGCTTTTACTGGTTTTGAGGTGGGCGAGGCCCAACCCACCGCTTCCGTTTGCCACTACGGGAGTAACCTGGGAGTTATCTCCAGAAAGGGGGAACTAAAGGTTTGTGTACACAAAGTCGTGTGTGAGAGTTGCACTGCATGAACATCATAACCCACCATATAGTTGCATACATAATCATTCATAAAAATCTTGACACCTAATGTATAAGTGGAATGGGACGCTTATACATTAGGACCTGCAAAACGACCCCTTGGTCTATAAGCTTGTGTGGGCAAGTTTTATAGATTAAGGTCATTTTTAATATTTAAATAATGCTTGTGATAACCGACACCCCAACGTAGAAGTGGAATGGGACATTTATATGATGGGAGCCTTATAAAAGATCCCATGGCTTATGTGTACTCACATAAGTGAAGGTTTAATTTCTTACTTACTTACCTTTCTGTTTTACCTATTATAACACTTATATTGTTCGCCTGTTATAACTTGCTAGTTAGGTCCACCGTCATCTGCTTTTGACTACTCTCCCCCTTTATGTCCTTCTCTTTCTTCCTCTCCGCTCGGTGCCTTAGGGCATGGGGGAAGGGGTGGGGGATGATAGGGCTTAGTCTTATAGACTAACGGTTTTCGGACCACATCATTTTAGGGAATCGTGGAGCCCAGCCCGGAGGAGCAGCCCAGGAGGCCGGTGCGCTTGGAGACAGGGCAGTCTAGCTCAGGAGCTCAGACAGTCGGGACCGTGAGTTCCGTTCCTTAGTAGCAGTTTGTTTTTCAGCTTCCGTTTGAGTGACCATGTAGTGAGGTGTTGTTGTACCAGGCTTAAGTCCTTTTCCTTTCAGTACTCTGATTTTACTCTGATGTTATACTGTGGACGCTTCCCTCGTAGAGTTTTTATTTATATGTGATATTATATTGTGGACTGCATTTCTCTTTACTGTTCTACTTGCTACTTGATTGTGATCGAAAAGGTCGACAGAATCGGCGCGTTGTAGTGACGACCTTCCCGGGTGTGAAGGTGTCACCGCAAAGCGGCGGTTCTGGGCATAAGACCCCGAGTTATGAATCGAGTTTTCAAAAAAAAAAGGGGTCTTACAACAAGGGTCTCCACACTCTCTGGTAATGAAATGAGGACCATCAAGGCCTGAAGCTCGTCACCCAGGGTGATCTTCATGCTTTATAACTGATTTATTTATGCTCTGGGAAAGGTTCAGATGCTCCAACATCTGAGAACCTTCTCGATACTTGAGATTTGCAAGCTTTCTGATCAAGAAAGCCTTGTTACTTGTTGTCTTCCATTTCATACAGCGCTTCCAGCTTTTTCCACAAAGACTGGGCAGATGTCTCGATAAATACATGATGGAAGACAGAATCATCTAACCACTGACGAATGAACCCAACTGCCTTCCGATCCATCGTCATCCAAACTGCATCATCCAACATTGTAGTTGGCCTCCCCAATAATGGGGTGTAGTGATCCTTGCAAAAAAAGAGATCCTCCATCCTCGGCTTCGAGATACTCTAGTTCTTTCCATTCATGCTTATCATTATCGCTTGATCCATATGCACATGGATTAGCCAATAATCTCAAAGAATGTAATAAAGAGAATATGGAGCGGGCCAAACGTCGTCACCTACTGCACTTAATTACAAACCTGAAAATTCTCAACGGCCAACCTTCCTCTGATATCACTTGTAGGGAAATGATCCCTTTCGAGCAAACCCGGATAAAAAAAAATACGCAATAAAACAGAACAGAGCACACATCAATTTATGTGGAAACCCCTTCATAGCAAAAAGGAGAAAAACCACGGGGCAGGGCACACAAACAATCCACTATAGTAAATAACGGATTACAAAAACACTAGGTTTGCCCAATCTAGTTCCCTCTCCAGATTCACAAACGAATCCCCACTCAAGCTATGATGCTCCTTTTGAAACTGAGGAAAAACAACCCTCAACACGTTGAGGTAAAAACAACCTCTCTTCAACAAAGAACTCTCTGATTGAGTCACGATCTTCACACGAAGAACAAGCCCAAGAGAAACCTCTCCTAGCACCACCACCACCGGCGCCAAAACTCAAAGGAAACGGGGCCAAGACACGCCTCCTTCGCATTCGATGATAAAACGTTGCTCGCCTCCACTGCAATCGTCGCACGCCTCCGACAAAATCGTTGATGACCCTGCTGCAACCGACGCACGTACGCCTCCGCTCCTCTCGCCGCGAATGTTGATGTTTCACCTAGTCGTAAGAATCGGGATTAGCCCTAATCATATAAGCTCACCCGAACCGCCACGGGCAGCCAAAACTGATTCACTGAACCGCTGAGAGGAGACGGGGCGAAAAACCGGCGAATCGAGGGTGAAACACGGCGAAACAGTGATACCCGCCGAATCAGCGATCGATAACCGCTGAAATCACTGTTCATGAACAGTAAATTTGATGAGTATCGGGGTCGATACTCGCCGAAAATACTATTCATGGCTGAACAGTACTTTCCTTCTTCGCAAGCCTCCAGTCTTCAAATTTAGCGGCTGGACCGCAACATTATCTACCCCCCCCCCCCCCCCCCCCCAAGAGGGGTCAAACCTTCATTGGAAGGGAGACGAACAAAGAGAGGAGAGAGCCCTGAGGTTTTTCTGTGAAGAATTGTAGAAGTTTAACTCGGCGACAAAGACGTTGCTCAGCACTTATTCCGCCATTCGGCATGCACTTCACCTTCCCGCATGCACTGCTCCGCCCAAGACTGAACACTTAGAAATATTTTGCAAACATATTCTGCTGATACTAGTGAATTTCTTCAAAATTGGGTCTGATCCCGTGATTTTTTCCCCTTTCTAGATTTTTTATGTCAAAAACTTGTTGCCTAGTATTAGTCCTCTATTTTGAATCTTTGCGTGTACATACTCTCAAATTAAGATGATCTGATTTCTCCGATCAATGCGAGTACTAAGCGACCCACAACACTAATTAATTGGTTGATAATTATTTTAAATATTCCTTTATATGGCTTTGGAGTGTGGCTGAAGTAGTCAAGTGTGCCCCTGATAGACTTTGGTGAGCTATGCCCTTTTTCTTTTTCTTTTCTCCCTCTCCTTTAATGTTGCTGGTCATTATGGTGGCATGCGGCATCTGCCAAACGATTGTTTATAATCATTTTATATGATTTTAATTAATGCATTGTTTTTATAATTATTGTTCCTCCCACCGTCCCAGCCTGAAAAAAAAACGTTTTGATGGGGATGAGAGTGAGACCCATTTTATAACATTCATGAGGTGCGGTTAGCTCACTCAGGATTCTCACTGACATGACGGGATCATGGGTTTGACCGTCGCACGGACATTTGTCATGCGCGATCCCGTTACCGTCAACACTGACAGGGGTCAGCCGGAGAGCCGACCCCTCTCCCTTTCCCCCGGCCGGACAGGAGGCCGCACCCCTCGGCCGTCGTTATAGCCGCTGGAGGCCGCGGCTTGCGGCCGGGCACGCCTCACGCTTGCCGGCTCCGGGCGGCCGCACCTTGTGGCCGGTTGTTGTCGGCCTCTCGCCCGGTGCCGGCCACGCGGCCGGTGCCCGGCGCCAAGGCCGCGTCCGGCGCTCCCGGCCGGTCGGTGTCGCTCCGGCGGCGGTCGGCAGCCGCCCCCGGGGTCGGCCGCCGCACTCTCCCGCTAGGGCGGCACTCCCGTCGGCCGCGACACCGCTCTCTCTCTCTCTCCGTCGTCCGACCGACCCGCCACGGTCACGGCCATCTGTTGCGCGGGTAACCACCAGCGTAACCACCGTCATTAGTTGTCGGGGTCTCATGATTTTGATGGCGGCCTGTATTTAGTAAATATTATGCGATTAATATTCACTCCAAATCATACATTATACGGTCTGAACATAATTATTAACTCCAAACTATACTTGTGTAACCATGGGGGTAGCTAGTATAGGTCCAGGGGGGGGGGCACGTGCCCCCCCTGATTTATCGGGAAATAGGAATAGGGATTTCGTCATTTTCATTTCTGCCATTCCGCTAACCTAGCCGCCGGCCCGCCGCTGCTCCCTATCCCGCATTCCCGCCACTGCTCGCCTGCTCCTTCACCCGTGACCCGGCGGTACTCTTCTTCTTCCTCTTCACAGAGTTCACACCAGGCTTCTTCTTCTTCTTCTTCTGAGTTCTGGCCCTTCTCTGATTTCTGACATTCTGATTTGTTCAGATCGCTCTGCCCCTATCCCTTGATCGATTTCTTCATGGATACTTGTCTACTTGATAGCTTGTTTTCTTCTAGTGGATTTGTTCTGATTTCTTCTTGGATTTGTTCAGATCGCTCTGCCTCCTAGTCTCCTACTTGGATCTGGATCGATAGCCACGCAAACCTCCAACTTATCCTCCACCGGCTAATAACTCAAGGTAATGGTCACTGGTCAGTTGATACTTGATAGCTTGATTTCTTCTTGGATTCTCCTTACCTTATTTTGTTGTTTAAATATTTTCAGTAATCATGCTCATTCAATTTAATAGAAAGAAGCTTCAATTCTAAATCTTGCATTTCACCAAAAGGAAACTCATGTACTGAACTTCTAATACTTTTAAGTCAGACAATAAGTTCACCAAGCTTGTATTCAATTATGTATTAACGATTATTATCCAAATCAATCTAGAAAATTGTTTTTATCAACACTAAATAATTGACATGTCTAAGAACTAAAATAATATCTATCTCAGTGATTCATTTGACAGAGTTTTATTCTGAAGATTTTTCACCAATGGAGGTTTTAATACTTCATGACCAGCTTGATATTTATATTTCTGACATGAGATCGAATAAAGAGTTTTCAATGCTCAATGAAATTTTCGATCTTGCTAAGAAGATGGTGGAAACTGGAAGAGACAGAACTTATCCACTAGTATATTTGCTCATAACTTTAGATTTAATCTTACATGTTGCAACTGCTAGTGTTGAAAGAGTATTTTCAGTCAAGACTTGTGTGAAGAATCGACTCCGAAATAAAATGAGTGATCAATGGTTGAACAATGTTTTGTTGGTATATATAGAAAAAGATGTTATACATATTAATATACTATTGTCGTAAAATAGTGCCCTCACTCAAACAAAATCCTGACTACGCTCCTGTGTGTAACCACCGTCCAATAATACTTAAAATAAACGTAAAAAATATGAATATTAATAATATTCTGTAATTTATTAAAAAAATTTCCTAAGTTTTTTTTTTCGCTATGCATGCCTGACCCACAAATTTTTTTTCCTTCAAACCGGGCTTGATCCGAATTATCTCCCCTAATATTTAAAAAGTGTTAATAATATTAGCACAATTGGATGACGAGTTTAATAACGTCACCGTCACTAGATATTAAAATTTCGTACAATATACTATTACTATAATAAAAAATAATAATATAAAAACCGGTGCTGATACATCCGAACTGCATGTGCGGGACGCGCCCTTTCGGCCAAGCCGGTTCGTTAAAGGTACGGAAGCCATAAGACCATGACACCTGTCCGTTCAAATTGCGCCTTTTCGGCTAAACCCGCTGAACCGTTCGGCACTTCTTCTACGTCTTTTTTACTTAAACAAAAAAAACAGCCTTCTCGTTCTCTCATTCTCATGCTTCATCAGCATTACTAATTAATGGCTTTCACCACTAGATCTCAGTTAAATCAGTGCTTCTCTCCGGCCGGCCTCCGCTCCTATCTCGCTGAATTCATATCCACCTTCCTCTTCGTCTTCGTCGCCGTCGGCTCCGCCATTTCCGCCCGTCAGTACTCCTATGTCTCTATCTATAATTAGGGAGAAAATTAATTATGTGATTCGTATGTATAGGATGATGCCGGCATCAATTTTTTTTCATTCAAAAATATAATCATCTTAACCGTTTTTATGTATATATTTTGAAAAAAATAATATAAAAAATAGTTATAAATAAAATGTTTTATTAAACTATTTTGGAACTCTATTTTTTTCTGGAATTGTTAAAAGCACCGCATTTTTAGCTAGACGTACCACACTATCTCCTAATTTTTCGTGTCAAATATGTTCTGTACATGCATTTTTAGTAAAAGTTTTCAACACTAAAGTTGTAGATATCGTCTAGATCTACAACTTTTGTTTTGAACACTTTTCCTAAAAATGCATATACAAGGCGTATTTCTAAAAGGAGCGAAACTTGAGCGTATTTTCAAAATACATGCATTTGTAGGAAAAGTGTTCAACACGAAAGTTGTAGATCTCGTCGAGATCTACAACTTTCGTGTTGAACAATTTTCCTAAGAATGCATGTACAAGACGTATTTCCAAAAAATATAAAAAATTAGGAGAATGTGTGGTGCGGTACGCCTAGCCAAAACTACAGCGTGTTTTTTATTATTTTTATTATTTTGCAGATTTTGCAATTGGAATTTTGCAACTGTATTTTTACAGTTATTTTAAATATTATACATTTATTTTTTTATTTTTTTGACGGAAGAGACGCCAGATTTTTTTAGACCCGACGTTCCAATTTTTGTTCTCATAATTATATTTGTGTCGTAAATTTAACTTTTTTATTAGAATATATTAATTACAGGGATGCTGACTCCCGACGTGACCTCCGATGCATCCTCTCTCGTGGCGACGGCGGTGGCGCAAGCTTTTGCTCTCTTCGCCGCCGTCTACATCGCCGCCGACGTCTCCGGAGGCCACGTCAACCCCGCCGTGACGTTTTCTTTCGCCATTGGAGGAAAGATCGCCATCCCTACCGCCATCTTATATTGGGTCTCTCAGTTGCTGGGCTCCACCCTTGCCTGCGTCCTCCTCCGCCTCGCCTCCGCCGGCCAGGCGGTGCCGACGACGAAGATAGCGACGGAAATGACGGGGTTCGGAGGGGCGATTGTTGAGGGGGTGATAACTTTTGTCTTGGTCTACACTGTCTATGTGGCGGCGCCGGAGACGCGGTCGGCTGGTGGCCGGAGTGGTGTGTCGGCCGTCGGGCAGTTGGCGGTTGGGCTAGTGGCGGGGGCTTGCGTGCTGGCGGCCGGTTCGCTAACGGGCGCGTCGATGAACCCGGCTAGGTCGTTTGGACCGGCCATCGTGAGCCGGGATTTTAAGAATCATGGGATTTATTGGATCGGCCCGCTGCTTGGCGCTGGTGTCGCTGCTCTGGTCCATCAAAATCTTGTTTTTCCATTGCCCTCTGTTTCTTTGGTGGACAACAATTCTGTGTGATTTAATATTAGTTTTTGTTATTAGCACTCTAATTTTTTTTTACTATTCATGACTATTTTTAATAATCGTAAAATATTAATTTTAAAAATTAAATATTTATGAATAGATTTTTTGAGAAATGAAAATTTAAAGGTTTGTAATTAAAAACATCAAAATTTAGTTGATATAAATAAAATTCTTAAAATATCATCAAAATATTATTAATTTTAAATATTTTAGAGGACATAAACAAAGTTTAACATTTAAAAGTAGTTATGTTTGACTTCAAATTAGACATTGTTTTACTTCTTCATTTGAGGGATATGATGAAAAAAAATATTAATAGTTTAAGCAATGATAATTAAAATGAAATTACATAAAATTTTGAAAAAAAAAATTATTTTTGAAAAGGTAGAGATGCACAAACAAAAGAGTAAAGGAAAGTGGTTGATTGAAAATAAATAGTGTGGTTAGTTTTTTGAAAAATCATAAAAAATACTTAAAAGTGAGTGTGAATAGTCAACTCTTTAGTGTGAATAATAGTTGCTGTAATATTTTTTTATTTTTTTAGTCTTAAATCATTGATGGATAAATAATCAAATTACTTTTGGAGTGATGAAATTGATAAGTATGTGTTTACATAATTTAGCTATATTATAGTTTTTAGTATAGATTTTAGTTCTTTCTACTTGCAATCAAATGATTATGGGTTGAATGTGTAGCCTCCAAATGTGATGAATAACATATTAAACATAGCAACATGTCTTTGATATTTAATATAATGATTTAGCGTATGTTATAATATGTTTCAAAATTGCCAAATATAATCTATTAATCTTTTTATTTTAATCTAATAATTGAAGTAATTACATTGTATTCCTAAATTAAAAGTAAAGATGAAAATTCATAAAATCAAAAAAGTTTTTAGTAGACCTCGTATATCTACTCTGATAAATATAATATCACATTAGATATGTGAGTGATATTTTTGAGGAAGATTATCATTAAACATGTCAGCGTTATTTTTGAGAAGTTATCATTAAACACATCAATTTTATTAAAGTTGATTTGACATGCACGATGATATATGCAACATGATAAGACTTTTTTTAACCAAAAAATAATGTATAATTATTTTTTGCGTTAATTAATTTATAGTGTGTTTATTTTAAGCTGTATTAATTAACTGATAAGGGTGAAGCCCCGTGTCTGCCGTGGTCGGAATACTGTTGAAAGCATATCAACTTATTATGTCAATCTCGTAACTTTAGATTGCAATGTAATTATGTTAAATCTATAACAATCTTTGAGGTGAGAGATAATTCCACGCGCGCATGTTATCGACTACTTACTAGATGCATGACTTCTAGAAAAAGTACAAAATATTGTTGAAGGTTGCAAGCTACGAACTTGGTGTTAATGGTCTGTGATTTTGGAGGCCAGAACAAGTAGATTGCCTTTGAATGTCTTCCTTTTTACCGTGCAAAGAACAAAAGGGAAACAATGTAGAGGAAAACCAACCAAATGAAAAGAGGGGCATGCCATTAAGCCATCCATAAGAGCAACTCCAACCGTCCGGCATTTCTCAGAAATGCCGGACGGTTTCCCTCCAATGCTTCGGCATTGGAGGCTGCATAAATGGAGGAGGCGGCATTTCCGCCTCCTCCTCCTCCATATTTAGAGGAGGAGAGGAAATGCCGGCCCTCCATTTATTATTTTGTTATTATTTTTTATTTTTTTATTTTTAATTATATATTTATTATATTTAAGGAAAACGTGTATTACACAATAACGTTCGTAGCCGCTAAAATATTATTTCAAACTTCACATATAATATATCAATAAATTTGTTTTTCGAGACCTACAAAACGAGACTAATATTTCATACTTTCTAAATATTATTGATCATACAAATAGCTAGAGAACACGATTTACTAAATAAAATTACACATACACCGAAATACATTCAAATTAAAATGCGTACAATTTTCCAAATTACATTGTTTCATTACCATGTCGTGCCCACAGATGTTCGATCAGTTCATCTCGAAGTGTGAAATGTGCCGCCTTATCTCTGATTTTTTATGCCGATTTAGGAACTGCTGAAATCTTTCGACTTCACTTGTGTCCATCTCTTCAACATTCTGAGTTGGCGGCGGTGGTGAAATAACGATATCTTCATTTTCATCTCGCTCGTCCTCGATAATCATATCGTGCATTATAATGCAAGCAGTCATGATATCATGCAACACATTTTTATCCCAAAAACGGCAAGACCCCTTAATAATTGCAAAGCGTGATTGGAGAACTCCAAATGCGCGTTCTACATCTTTTCGGCATGCCTCTTGCATCATTGCGAAGTGTTTTTTTTTTATCTTGTGTATGAGAAATGGTTTGAACTAGTGTTGACCATTTCAGATAGATACCGTCGGCTAAATAATAACCAACATCATAATTTTTACCCAGTATTGTATAATTGGTAGGAGGCGTTATACCTTGGGTTAAGTTTGTAAATAAATTTGATGCCTGCAAGACATTAATATCATTGTTAGATCCAGGTAAGCCAAAATATGCATGTCATATCCACAGGTCGTATGATGCTACTGCCTCGAGAATGATTGTAGGTCCACCATGACGTCCTGAATATTGGCCTGCCCATGCCGTTGGGCAATTCTTCCATTGCCAATGCATACAATCTAGGCTTCCCAACATCCCTGGAAAACCTCGTTCTTCACCTTTCTGTAGTAATCTTGTTACATCATTTGCATTGGGAGATCTCAAATATTCATCTTTGTATAATTGTACAATTGCCCTACAGAATCTTTTCAAGCATTGAATCACAGTAGACTCGTCAATTCGAATGTACTCATCGCAATTATCAGCTGATGTTCCGTATGCTAACATATGAAATGCTGTTGTAATTTTTTGTATTGTTGATAGTCCATGCTTACCAACACCATCCTTCTTTTGAACAAAAAAATTGTCGTGCTCCTGCACTTCAGTAATAATGCGAAGGAAAAGATTTTTTCGCATTCAAAATCTTCGTCGAAAAAAAGTTTCCCCATATGTGGGGTGTTCGGAGAAGTAATCATTCCAAAGTCTAGTGTTGACTTCAATCCTGCCCCGATTGATTACCACGTGGCTAGGTATTGAACCTCTACGTCGCGGACGTGCATCTTTTTGAAGTTGAGCTGGGATTATGGCATTGTTGGAGGCTTGCATGCTAGCTAAAACTTCATCTTCATTCTCCCAATTTTTAAGGTCTTCTTCCCACTTGAGAAGTATTTGTTCATCATCATCTGAAGATGATGAAGATCGCAAATGGGATGAACCTTCTCCATAGTTCATTTTTCTTAGAAGAAAAGATGTTTTGAATGTATCATTGACTATTTTAAAAGAGCGTTTATATAACTCGTCAGTATTGGATGCCTTCTCTCAAGCATTGGATGTCTTCTCCACTCAAGCCTCTATCTTGTCTTGTCAATCCTGTCATCTCGTAACCCGAAGTCTTGTTTTTTCCCAGCATTGGATGCCTTCTCCCAAGCATTGGATGCCTTCTCCACTCAAGCCTCTGTCTTGTCTTTGTTGGGGTTGTGGAACACTTCCGGTCCTCTTGTTTCTCACACCGGGTTTGCCCACATGAGCTTAGAGGAATCGAATTGTGATCCCCCTTCGACATCTCCGGGACCGACGACAGCGGGGGTTCGGCCGAGCTCGACGTTCGGCCGAGCTCGACGATCGTCGATCGTCGTTCGACGTTCGGCCGAGCTCGACGATCGGCCGAGCTCGACGATCGTCGACCGCTGTTCGACGTTCGGCCGAGCTCGATGATCTGTTATGTTGAAGCCTATTTAAGGCGCTTTCTCCCAAGCATTGGATGCCTTCTTCACTCAAGCCTCTGTCTTGTCTTGTCAATTCTGTCATCTCGTAACCCGGAGCCTTGTTTTTTCCCAGCATTGGATGTCTTCTCCCAAGCATTGGATGCCTTCTCCACTCAAGCCTCTCTTTTTCATAAGTACCCATTCTAGCACTCTCTATAATTACCCATTGCAGAAGTCAAGTTCTCATCACTCTATCCCCAAAATCAAGAACTCTCTAATTTCTTTCATCGTCATCATGTCATCTATTCGTGGCCAAGCATTCTCCCCAAAAGAAGATCAATCACTATGTTATGCTTGGCTTGAGGTTTCAGAAGACCCGTTATGGGGAGTAATCAGAAAGAACAAAGAATGTGGGAAAGAATTTCAACCATCTTTCACAATACAAGACCTCAAACTTGCGTAGTACAGAGAACCCCAAAATCTCTTTCTTGTCGTTGGTCCCTTTTGGCAAGTAAAACAAGCAAATTCCGAGGATGTATTCGGCAGATAGAGCAACGAAACCCCAGCGGTGCTTCTGAACTTGATATTGTGAGTATTTTTTAGAATTTAAATGCATAAATATCTTAAATAATGTGTGATTAAAGTAATTTTTTGTAGCTCAATGAAGCCAAAATGTTATATGTCTCTGATTCAAAAGAGAAGAAAGGCTTCATGTTTGAGCATGTTTGATATATCTTAAAAAACACAGAGAATTGGATGGAAACGTCAAGGTCTACAAAAAATAAGAACTCTCCAAATATTGACATGTCACAAACATTAAATTCTAACACCCCCAGTCAAGAGAGAGGAATAGACTTAAATTCAGATAACAATAACATGAATCTTGATAGTACTGGGGATGAAGAATCTCCAATCTCAACTTCCAATAATCGACCAACTGGGAGAAAGCAAGAAAAGGAGAGGAGGAGACAATTGAGTGGTAAGGGTTATGATATTGAGGTTCATACTAAAAAAACGAAGAAATCTTAGAGGTTTTAAAGAGAGGGCAAGAACAACGAGCAAACGATATGTCTGTTATCCAAGAGCTCATGAGAATAAAAGCAGAAAAACAAAAAAGAAAACTAGATCTTCAGAGCGCTAAACAAGATCACGATATCATGATGATAGATTTGGATAGCATCAAAGGAACTCCAGAATGACAGTATTTTCGACAAAAAAAATAAGAAATTATGAATAGAAATATTATAAAATCATTATTTGGAGGATCTTCAACACTCGAAGAAACTGAATATGGAGGTGGCGTATACGGAGGTAGTGGTTACGGTGGAAGCCAATATAGAGGAAGCCAATATGGAGCACCTCAATTTGTAGGAGGTCAACTTGGAGGAAGTCAGTGTGGAGGAAGCCAGTATGAAGGAGATCGACATGGAGGACCTCGATATGGAGGGCCTCAATTTGGAGGACCTCCATTTGGAGGAGGTCAACATGAAGGAAGTCAGTACGGAAGAAGCCAGTATGAAAGAGACCGACATGGAGGACCTCAATTTGGAGGGCCTCAATTTGGAGGACCTCCATTTGGAGGAAATATGTACCGAGAAAACCAATACCGAGAAAACCAGTACGACGGAAGCCAATTTGAAGGACATCAGTTCGGACCAGACCAGCAGGGAGGAAGCCAGTATGGAGGAAGCGACTACAACATACCAACGTATGGAGGAGAACAACAGGGGGATAGCGCGCGCGGAAATCGTAGCGAACCCAGTGATGACCTCCCAGATTTTTAGTTTAAATTTCAAATGTAATATTTTAATTTTGAAATATGTAATGCTTATTTTATTTTTATAATGTAACTGTAACGTTTTAATTATATAATGTTTATTTGATCATGTTTTGTCAAATTTTTTTTGTTTAAAAAGACAAAAAATAATAATAAAAAAGTTTTTTCGAGACCTAAAAAATGAGGCTAACATTGGATATTTTCTAATTAATATTTATTATAGTATTATTAAACTATTATTTTATTGAATATATTTAGTTATATACATATACTATAAATATTATATATATATATATATATATACTTATATATAAATATACATATACATAAAAAATATATAAACATATATTAAATAATAATATATACATAAAATAATACCATGTTCTCTAAATATGGAGAACATGGTTGGAGTTGCTCCCACCATGTTCTCCATATTTGAAGAACATGGTACAATGGAAGCCTCTAAATATAGAGGCTTCCATTGGAGTTGCTCTTATCCCCTTCTTGCCTCTTCTTCTTAGGGTTTTCTACAGTGTCGCGGTTAAGCCAGGAGCAAGACGAAGGTTGTAGAAGCTCTGATAAGTCGATATCTGGTGATAATCTTGCCGGATCCGTCTTTCACAATGACGGGAGGTAAAATTTTCCTGTTCTAGTTGTTGGTGCTTCAGCTTGGAGCAGATCTGCTTCT
Source organism: Platanthera zijinensis (assembly GCA_039513925.1). Classification (NCBI taxonomy): domain Eukaryota; kingdom Viridiplantae; phylum Streptophyta; class Magnoliopsida; order Asparagales; family Orchidaceae; genus Platanthera; species Platanthera zijinensis. Next base: position 189,971,832 of record CM077083.1, read on the forward strand.
AGTTCTGACTTGGAGGATGTCGTTTGGTGAGGTGTTCTTCGATTTCTTCTTTTCTCTTTTAGTCCGTTTATTTTTAAGTAGCCATCAGGTAGTAAGTGCGTCGGATAGGTCTTCCGGTAGTTTTTAAGCTTTCCTGGACTGTTCTCTATAGATCCGTCGGTAGAGAGTCTAGATCTTCCCACGTGCTATCTTCGGGTGGAAGATCATTCCACTTGACCAACCCTTGAGAAATTTTTTGATTGTTCTTAATGATCTATCTCAAGCTGATGACGGCTAACGGAATATGTATGGGCATATTGTTGTAGCTCTCGTTGGAAGGGGCGTAATATGTATTTTCTGTTTTTGTTGGTAGGGTTTGAGAAGAGAAACGTGAAACACGGGATGTATTTTGCATCCCTCCGTTAGCTGTAATTTGTATGATACTTCTCCCACGACTTCCATCACTTGGAAGGGTCCGCAATAACGGAGAGACAGTTTCCTACACTGCATTCTGTGGAGTGTAAGTTGATGATATGGGTGCAAATTCAGTAGCACCCAGTCATTTTCCTGGAACCTTTTGTCCGTCCTTTTCCTATCTGCAAACATCTTCATTCGTTGTTGCGAACGTTGCAGATTTTCTTTAAGCTGTTGTAGTATTTCCTCCCTAGTGCATAGAGTTAGCTCCACGACATCAATCTTCGTAATACCTTCACAATAAGTCAAAGCCCAGAGGGCAGTCGACCATACATAGCCTCAAAAGGGGGCATGCCGGTCAAAGTGTTAAGCATGGTATTGAAATGAAACTCATCATAGCTTAAATAATGAGCACATTTCTTTGATTGTTCATGTGCATAGAGTCTTAAAAATTGTTGTAAGCAGCTGTTAGTGCGTTTAGACAGCCCATCTGTCTGTGGATGGTAGGCTGAGATTTAATGTAGTGTAGTTCCCTTTAGTTTGAACAAATTCGTCCAAAAATTGCTTTAAAATGTGGAATTACGGTCAGATACGATGGATGTAGGCATACCGTGCAATTTTCCAACTGATTCCCAAAAAGCCGCCACTGCTGATGGTGGGGTAATTGGAGAAATCAGGGGAACAAAATGGGCATCCCGTATTAGTCTATTGACGACTATCATGATATTCGAATAGTTATTGGATTTAGGTAGGTGTGTTATAAAGTCCATGGCCAGGTCCGACCAAATTAGTGTTGGAACTGGCAAGGGTTGCAGCAACCCGTATGGTGCATGGTTTGAAGATTTTGCCTTTTGGCAAAGATCACAATGGCTGATGTATGCTACTACGACTTTTTTCATGTTGTTCCAGTGAAATTGGGATTGTATTATGTGTAATGTGGCTCTAATACCCAAGTGTCCGTCGTAAATACTATCATGTGCGCTTGTGATTACTTTGTTGATTATTGGTGAGTTCTGTGGAATGAATAACCTGTGCTAATAAAAAAACATTTCCCCCTTTCTAACTCCAGTGAGGCCGGAAGAGGGATTGTCATTTAATTTGAAGGGTTTTGTTGGTCAGAACAGGATGTGAAAATGCATCTCCTAATACATTTGTTTTGCCCGGTTTATACTTAGTGGTATAGTCATATCCTATTAATTTAGCTAAAAATACTTGTTGCTCCGGCGTGTGTAAATCCTGAGTGAGTAAATTATGTAGGCTCTTATGATCGGTTAAAATTTTGAATGGATGTCCTAATAAGTACTGTCTCCATTTTGCAACTACTGAAGTAACTGTGTATATTTCTCGTGCGTAAGTACTTTTCTTTTGCATGAGTGAGGTCAATTTCTTACTAAAGTAGGTTATGGATTTCTTTGCTTGTAGCAGAACTGCCCCTATTACAGTGCTGGAGGCATCCGTTTCTATTTGAAAAGGCTTATCAAACTTTGGTAGGTGTAAAATTGGTTTTGAAATTAACAGATGTTTTAGTTTGTCAAAAGCTAATTGAGCCTCATTGTTCCAAGTAAATGCTATTTTTTTTAATAAATCTGTTAATGAGGCTGCAATAATTGAAAATCCCTGAATGAACTTTCTGTAAAATCCAGCCAGGCCCAAAAATTCTCGTACCTCTTTTTGGGTCAATGACGTGGAATAGTGTCTGATGGCCTCTATATTGGTGTCATTCGGATAAACCGTGTCATTGGATATACTATGTCCTAAGAAATCGATTTCTTTTTTAATAAAAAAAACACTTTGAATGTTAAATATGAAGTACATTATTGTCTAAAATTTTGAAAACTGTGGTTAAGTGGGTAAAACGGTCAACTTCTGTTGTACTAAAGATAAAGATATCCTCAAAAAATACCACAATAAATTTCCGTAGATATGGCTGAAAAATCGAATTCATTAATGATTGGAATGACGATGGGGCATTTCTAAGCCCAAATGGCATGACGATGAACTTGTAATGATCATGGTGAGTCCTAAATGCAGTTTTGTGAATATCCGACTCCATTCGTATTTGGTGGTAGCCGGAATGCAAATCTAGTTTTGAACAATATCTTGCATTATAGAGTTCATCCAATAACTCATTTATAGTGGGTATGGAAAAACGATCCTTAATGATTATATATATTATTTAAAATTCGATAGTCAACACAAAATCTCCACGTGCCGTTTTTTTTTTACTGAAATCACGGGTGAACTAAAACTGAAAGTGTTGGATTGAATGTAACCAACGTGTAACATTTCCAGAATTAGTCTTTCTATTTCATTTTTTTGAAAGTGGGGATACCTCTATGGGCGAACATTAACTGGTTTTTTTGTTTGACAATAAAGGAATTGTGTGGTCAATTCCCCTCCATGGAGGTAGCGTGGCAGGTTGTTGAAATAATTTTTTAAAAGAGAATAAAAGGTTTTGAAAACGTATGGGTAAGGATTGATCCAATTCGAACTCCATATTGTTGTTGTTTATGGGTGGGGAAATTTCAGATGTCAGGACACAAAGTGCCGAAGCCTGAAGTGACATGAGTCTTGATACTTGCGATGATGAAACTGATTTCTTCGGGATAGTTACCTGTCTTTGTAATTTGACTGGACCATGTTCCGTCTCATAAGATATCGTAAGGATCGAGTAGTCGGTGGTTACTGGTCCTAATGATCGGAGCCATCGTACTCCCAGTACGATGTCTGTGCCATGAAGAGGAAGAACATATAATGGTAATTTATATGTATAAGTTTGAAAGAGCAAGTTGACATCACTGCACTTGTCTTGGCATGTGACTGAAATCTCGTTACCCATAAAAACTTGAAACAGTTGGATTGCCAACACAGGAAGGTGTAAAAACTGTCACTTGATTCAAAATAAAATCATGAGAACTTCCACTATCAATAAGTGTCTCTAAAGGTTGATTAATAATGTACGAGGTTAACCGAAGGCAATGGCTGGGTGGTTCGCCAGTGAGTGCATAAAAACATACGGATCCATTAGTGTCTATTGCTTCTTGTACGGGTCCTTCTATGGTGTCGTCCTGGTCTTCTTGTTCATCCGTCCCTTGGAAATACAAAAGGGTTCCCGAACCCTCACACTTGTGGCCAAAAGTATATTTATCATTGCAACTGTAACATAATCCTAAATCACGCCTTGTCGATAATCTTTTGGTTGTGCTTATGCCATGGAATTGTTTGGTGGGTGCTACTGTAGGGAGGGGTTGCAGATAATGAGTCAGTGTTTTCCATTTCTTGGTCTTCAACCATTCGTGCTAATGCAAAAGCGGTATGGAGGTCGGTAGGACGTTGCATTTTAACAACTGCTCTAATACTTGATTTAAGTCCGGAAACAAAGATGCTGGTAATAAAAGACGGGGAGAGGCCTGGAATCCGGGTTAAAAATTCTTCAAATTGAGTTTTATAATCCAAAACATTGGTTGTTTGACGTAATTTCACTATTTTTTCCACGGGGTCGTCGTAAGAAGACGGGCCAAAGCGTCTTGTTAATGCATCTACAAATGATTGGAAGATAATATTTGGTTGTTCTCACATTGTGGCCTGATACCACCAAGATGCTGGCCGATCAAGATGACATGCAGCAATTAGGAGGTAATCGTGAGCGCTGGTATTTTGAAATTGAAAATAAAGATGCAAATTATATAGCCAATCTGTTGGGTCAACCTCGCTAAAACGGGGGCATTGAAATTTAAAATCGGAGGAAGAAAGGGACAATACTACCTGGGTATGTGCAGCGTTGGGTGGATGCCCAAGAACTCCGTTTGGTGATGATGAATGGCCTGTTTGAAGTACTATAAATACCCATTCCATACATAGATGTGGTATTCGTAGAATACTTTGAGCGGAACCCTCAACATTCTCAAAGTAACTGTTCGGCTCCGCTAGGTTTTTTTTCGATCGATTCCGCCGTCGTTCCCGTGCGCGATTTGGCCGCCGCTGAGATTTCTCGTTTTCGCGAGTTCCTGTAGCCTCCATCGTCGCTCTCAATCCGCCGCGCCGCTGCTCTGGTGCTCTTTTCCTGTTTCTGATCCGCCGCTCGTCTTCGCGAGATTCTCCCGAATCTGCTGGACGATCTTATTCCCGGCTTCTGCTGTTCGTCGCTTGATCGGAGGAAGTCTCCGCCACCGCCGTGAGCGATATTGTCTTAGAGGAGCCGACGCAAATCTGGAAGTTTTCTGCCGCGAAATTCCGAGCACCGCTCCTGTTCATCGCCCCGTGCTAATCGTCTTCGTGTTTCTTCATCGCCACTCAGATCGCGAAAGAGGAAGTTGCGCTGCTCCCGATTCACTGTCTTTTAAAGCAGATCGTACGAAGAGATCATAAAGAAATCCGCCAGCCTTGTCGATCGCAGATCCACTCCGGATCATAAAACACAGACGATTTAGGGTTGCAGATCTGGAAGGTTTCACGATTTCTGCAAAGCTGATTCATTCTGATTGTTTCTGCGAAATTCTACCGCTGTGCAAGGGCTCTTTCTTCAGTCGCAGATCTGGAATAGATTTCACAAAAAAAAAGGGAGAGGAAGGAATTCTTATCCTGTTGACTTCCTCAGATTCCAGCAGATCTGCAAGTGGAATCGCAGCTTTCATATTGTGTGCGATCTAAAAGAAGGAAATCATCTCCCTATTGTAGAACTGGAAAAACTGCGATCTAAAAGAAGGAAATCATCTCCCTAATCGCAGCTTTCATATTGTGTGCGATCTAAAAGAAGGAAATCATCTCCCTATCTGTAGAATTATTCCCTCAGAGGCACAAAATTCCTTGAACCCAGTAACAGTGTATTCTCCACCTCGATCACTTCTAAATCTCTTAATTTTCAGATTTAACTGATTTTCCACACGAGACTTGAAAGTCTTTAACGTCTCAAAGGCTTCGTCTTTCGATTTTAACAGATATACATGACAAAAGGCTGAACTAAATTTCCTATTGCTGAACTAAGGCCGAACTAAATCGCCTTTAGTCCCATTTCCCCCACTGTTTTGATTAGTCGGTCTTTGGGCATTCCTTTCGTCAATGGATCAGCCAGGTTATCCTTTGATAACTTAACCAAGAACTTGATTTCCATTAGTCTATTAGATAAGGCTGGGATGTCCTTCACAACTCAAAACGGTAGAATGACCTTAACAATCAATTCACATTATTTTGGGTGTGCATACCTGATCAACGGAATGTATAGACTTAGCTTAAACAATGATAGCATTCACCAAATTAGTTCGAACCTTATTGATCCTAAGTTGTTACATAACAGACTTGGACATGTAAACTATAGGAAGATGCTAGATCTAGTTAAGAGTCATAACATCCCCTTAGATCTGTCGATTCGATTTGACAAGTGCGAGGTGTGTGCTCAGACCAAAATTACTAGAAAGCCTTTCAGATCGGTTTCTAGGAGCACGAAACTTCTTGAATTGATACATTCAGACCTCTGTGATTTTCGTAGTTACGTCACTAGAGGGGGAAGGAAGTATCTGATTACGTTCATAGACGATTTTTTCAAGATTTTGTCATGTATATCTGTTAAAATCGAAAGACGAAGCCTTTGAGACGTTTAAGACTTTCAAGTCTCGTGTGGAAAATCAGTTAAATCTGAAAATTAAGAGATTTAGAAGTGATCGAGGTGGAGAATACACTGTTACTGGGTTCAAGGAATTTTGTGCCTCTGAGGGAATAATTCTTGAAACAACAGCTCCTTACTCACCCCAGTCGAATGGTGTTGCCGAGCGTATGAATAGAACTTTAACAGAGATGTTGAACTCTATGCTCCTAACAGCTGGCATGCCTAATTCCTTTTGGGGAGAAGCAGTTCGTGATGTAAATCACATTCTGAATAGAGTGCCTCATTCTCAGCTCACGTCTACCCCGTATGAGCTATGGCACGGTCATCCTTGTAGATATGATATTCTAAAGACTTGGGGTTGTATTGTCTATGTGCGCATACAAGACCTTAAGAGGCCTAAGGTGGGACCTAGAATAACGACGTGTGTCTATCTAGGTAGTGCAAAAGACAGTGCAGCATACAGATTTCTCGATCTATCCACGAATACCGTGATAGAGTCTAGAGATGCTATATTCTTTGAAGATAAATTTGTCAAAGATCATGGTTTATCTGTCTCTGGGTCTAATGATATGATTTCAGAATCTATCGTAGAACCTGAAGCTGGCCCCTCTGGCACTGCTCCTCAACCGTTAGAGGTGGAACCTGTTCCACTTAGAGCATCTACAAGAGAGAGGATCCCTAAGAACTTTGGTGAGAATTTCGTCACCTATTACTTAGAGGATGATCTATTCTCCTACCAGGAAGCAATGAGATCTAGAGATTCGTTGATGTGGGCAGAAGCCATTGATGATGAGATGGACTCACTGCTACATAACAATACTTGGCATCTAGTTGACTTGCCGAAAGGCACTAAAGTCCTAGGATGCAAGTGGGTGTTGAAGAAGAAACTTCATAGTGATGGGTCTATAGCCAGGTATAAAGCGCGTCTCGTAGCTAAAGGTTATAAACAACAGGGGGGAATAGACTACTTTGATGTTTATTCACCTGTGTGTCACCTATCGACTATTAGGATTCTTTTAGCCTTAGCATCTATCGAGAACTTTATAGTTCATCAGATGGATGTGAAGACAGCCTTCTTAAATGGAGAGCTTGATGAAGAGATCTACATGGCACAACCTGAAGGTTATGTGCAGAAAGATCAAAAAGATAAAGTGTGCAAACTGGATAAATCAATCTATGGGCTTAAGCAAGCGCCTAAGATGTGGCACATGAAGTTTGACCAGGTGGTAAAGAGCCTCGGATTTCAGTCTAGTCTCTCAGATAAATGTCTTTATCACCGCTCATTGTCGAATCAGACAGTCATCATATGCTTATATGTAGATGACATGTTGATTTTGGGGTCTAATCTTGCTGCAGTTAGGGATATTAAATCCACTCTAGCAGAAGCTTTTGACATGAAGGACCTCGGTCCTGTAGATACCCTGTTAGGTATGAAGGTCAGAGTTGACAAGGGTCGAGTTACTCTTAGTCAGGCTCATTATATTGAGCAACTTCTTTCTACCTGTGGATATGATAACTGTAGGCCGGCTGAGACACCATTTGATCATAATGTCAAGTTGAGTCCTAATGAAGAGACCATCATTGATCAAGTTAAATATTCCAAAATAATTGGTAGTCTCATGTACGTCACAAGTTGTACAAGACCAGACATTGCTTTTTCGGTTAGCATGCTGAGCCGTTTTACCAGTAATCCAGGCAAAGAGCATTGGGAAGCCCTAGACAGGCTGTTAAGATACCTAAGAGGTACTAAAGGTCATGCTCTGTGCTACACTGGTTACCCACCTACTGTGGAAGGACATTCTGATGCCTCGTGGTGTTCAGAAGCCGGGAACAGCAAGTCTAACAGTGGATATATATTCACCTTGGGTGGAGCTGCTATCACTTGGAAATCCAAAAGACAGACCTGTATAGCATTGTCGTCTATGGAAGCCGAGTTGTTTGCCCTAGCCTTGGCCGGTGAAGAGGCAGATTGGATCAGGAACTTGATTCTAGACATTCCCTTGTCTAAGCTACAAGTCAATTCGTTGAGCTTATACTATGATAATCAAGCAGCAGTTCAAGTCGTTAAGAATGCCCTCTATAATACTAAGAGGAGACATGTACGACTGAGACCTGCTTTACTGAATTATCTGAAAGAACAAGGAATTATCACTTTGATTGATGTACGTTCAAAGGATAACCTGGCTGATCCATTGACGAAAGGAATGCCCAAAGACCGATTAATCAAAACAGTGGGGGAAATGGGACTAAAGGCGATTTAGTTCGGCCTTAGTTGAGCAATAGGCGATTTAGTTCAGCCTTTTGATGTACGTTCAAAGGATAACCTGGTAGTTCCTAACTTAACCTGGATTCGACTTTTGCCAAATGTTTTGACTAGTCTGATTTCCTTTATCAAAGCAAGCATGTTGTGCTCCGTTGATGCTCTTGGTTGCTGAGTTCGGATCTGGTAAATTGTTTCATTCCAAACTTGATGCTAACAATTTCACCTGGATTCGACTTTTGCCTTGGAGGAGAGTGTTATTCCAAACTTGATAACACAATCTGACTTGGTCTTGACTCTTTTTTTGGAGATTGGTTCCATTCCAAACTTGATGAGTTCCAATTAACTTTAGAAGGGCAGTAACCGTGACATTCCATATAGGATCACAGATATAGCTGCGGTGTCCAGAAGTCTGAGATCGTTTCAGTTGAAACAGATATCAGGTTCTGAGGTAAAACTATAATACTCTGTGAACGTGTCCTCCCAGCCATTAAAATGATTAATACTAAGTTCTTTTTGTAGAACTAGATATTTGCAAATTTGCAAAGGATAGAATTCATTCTGAAATGAAATTCTGTGTTGAAATTGCAGGAGCTGCTGGGATAGGAGGAGCACTGGTTGACTGGAATCCAGATCAGGATGATCTTTTGGATGATGAGTTTTAGAGCGTTATTAGTTTCTCTCTTGCTACTTCTGTTTAGAGCACTGTTTAGCTCTTCTTTTATGCACTGTTTTGTTTGGACTTTCTAGCTCTCTGTTGATTGTGACGTCAGACATATAAGGCTTGTGTCTTGTTGTACCTGAGACTATTTATGTGTTGCAGCTGAGTTTTGTTTACTTATGTGTGCATACTATTCTGTACTTAAGTCTAATTTTGTTTGAAACAGGTGCTGGACACGGTTGTGTATGATTCACATTTTGGTTGAGCTTTGCACAAACCACCCTCTATCCGAAGTCTGGGTACACGACGGACATAGGAGGAGATTATTAGATATTTAATTATATGTCCGCACGCGTGTTAGCCCGACTCGGAATAGGTTTCGGGTTCGTGTCATTCTAGGGTTAGACTCTACGCTGAAAGTACTATAAATACCCATTCCATACATAGATGTGGTATTCGTAGAATACTTTGAGCGGAACCCTCAACACTCAATTGTTCAAGAGTCCGCTGGACGTTCTTGAACTGGGCCATCATGTCATTTCTTAAAGTATCGATCTTATCTGATGATGCATTGCGTGTGTCGACAATTTGTTGAATTAACACAGCTTCTTTAGCATATAAATCGTCCCGTAAATTGGTGATTTGCCGTGTAGTAGAATCCTTTTCTGTCTGGATAGTATTCTGCAGTTCTTGAAAAAGATGTTGGTTATTCTTTGATCTTGTGTGATCCGCCATTGGAAGGTGAGTCAGGAACGAGAGCACCAAATTGTTAGGACTCAAGCCGGCGCCGGAAGGCCGCCGGAAAATAATCTGTCAAGCCGGCGCCGGAACTCGGAATGCCGCCAAAAAATATTATGAAAAAAAATAAACTGGAAAAAGAGAGGAAGAGAGTGAGAGAAGGAGAGAGAGAGAGAGAGGAGAAAAAGAGAGGAACATAACTTTATTTCAAATACTAGTCAAAGCCCTATTACAGTATTTGAGGAGTATATATAATCCCTTACAAAAACTATCCGTTATTTAAATACAATGATTTATTCTAATATCCCGCCAAGTGGGAGACACGTGGCCGCTTGATCTGCTGTGGAAATGTTTACCGACTTATGAGAGATGCTGACGCGTGGCCGTTTGATCTGCCGCTGCTGGATGGAAACTTGATGCGCTGTCGTGATCATAACATCGGGACTCAAGGGTTGCTCCAAAACGCTGAATGATGAAGATGAAGGCGATGTACAACCGTTCTCCTCCAGGCGGAATTTTTGTGTCCGGGTTTTCGGTTGGAATTGGAATCAATGAGAAGGCTTGAATGCATGGGCCCCGAACAAAAGTGTATATCACACTCCTAGAATGCGTGGGCCCCACATGTCTTTTAACAGTGAAGAAGGCTCCGATTGTGGGCTTCGCGATTCTAAAGGAGAGGCGGCGGTTACGCGAAAGAGAAATGGAGGTGGATTCGATCAGGCGGAGGAGAGTTTCAGGGGCGGAGATGAGTCAGGAATGACGAAGACGACGCGCGAGAAACCCACAAAATTGCCCGGTGGGCTATACCTAACGGCTGATATTTGAGAATGAAGTTAGAATTTTTAGATGTTTTATTAGTGTAGAATAGTGTGTTGATACTTGATAGCCATTTATGGTGCATATGCATAACGCCCCTCTTATATTTTTGCCACAGCCAAAAGGAACTATTTATTTACAAATTTACTACAGAGAGGGAAATAATTGGGATCGACAAAAGCACCCGCCGCGTCCACTTTCTTTTTCGGTTACTCTAACCGCCGGAGTTCCGACGGAGATTTCATCTGGTCCTGCCGGAGGTCTGTTTCTGTCGGCCACCTAGATTGCAAGATCGGTAGAGACGCAGCTAGGGTTTGGTAGCCCGAGAAGAGCGACGGGTTGTTCTCCGAGACTCTCAACTTCTATAAGCCTGCTTAAAAGTTGAATTTTAGGTCTGGTCAGTTACTTGACAGGGACGACTGGCTCTCGGATGGAGCGGAGTTTCAACATAGGTACTGTTTCTCCGGCAATTATTTTCTCCTCACTGTTTTTTTATATCGATTTCGTCTGGAATCCGCTTTGTTGTTTCGCGATGTCCATGATTTTGTACTTAATTCGGCTTGAAATGTGCGCACTGTGTAGTTAATTCACTGTCGGGAAAATGGCTTTTTGGCACTTTGCACCCCCCAATTATCGGATTTTGGCATTTTGCACCCCCAAAGTTTAAAATAGGCGGATTGCACCCCCGAATTCATAAATTCTGGCACTTTGCACCTCATGACCGAATTTTGAGGGGTGTTTAGGTCCGGCTCCTCTCCAAAAAGCCATTTTGGCGCTTTGCACCCCAGACTTCTTTTTTTAGCTATTTGCACGCCGTAATTGATCATTAATATTTCCAACGGATTTATTATTAAGAAAAAATGGCATGATGAGAAACCCACGATATTTTCCTTTTTTATCTTGGATGATGATTGACTACCATGCTCCTTTAAATGAATTCTCACATTCGTACTCAATAGTTGATTTGATTCGACTTTTTCACCACTTAATTCGATTTCATCTATATTATCATCAAAATTCTAATCTTCTGCCTCAAACTCACTATCATTCAAATCATCATCAGAAAATTATGAATCTTGATCATCAGATTCCTTGTCCATGCTCTGCGAGTCATCACTACTACCAAGAAGACCACCCATTCCTTCAGAATAAATTTCGTCAACCAACATATTTCCCCAATCCACATCTTCGGTTATCCAAAGAGCACCCACCGCCATCACCGCAGCCGCCGCCGTTATCGTTGCCGCCATCGCTGCGGCAACCGCCGCCATCACTGTCATCACCGCCGCCATCGCCGTCGCCGTCGCCGCTATCGCCGTCATCGCCACCACCATTACCGCCATCGTCGCCGCCATCGTCGTCTTCACCGCCGTCATCGACGTCATCGTCGCCGCCATTGCCGCGACAATCGCCGCCATCACCGTTGGATCCGCATTTCTTTTCATCAAAATTTGCAAATCTGTCATCATCCACTTTACTTTTGTCTTAGACAGCATCTAATCTAGTGATCGGTTTGCACATAGCTTGTATCTAAAAAATTGGTTTGTACTTAAAAATTATTGGTTTGCACGTAGCCAAAAGTGATTTGCACTTAAAATTACTATTTTAATAACGTCAAAGTACATAAATACCCCTAATATGGTTCAAAGTGCCAGAATTTATGAATTCGAGGGTGCAATCTATCAATTTTAAACTTTGAGGATGCAAAGTGCCAAAACCGATAATTAGGAGGTTCAAAGTGCAAAAAGGCCTCAGAAAAATAGTCCAAATTTCTGTAACGGATAGCATATGATTTGAACATTCAAATGTTCAAGTTTGAATTTCCCTACCAAGATTTTGAGAACCTCTTCAAACTCTTTTTCCTCCCTCAATTTCTTTACCTGTATCCCCTGCTTCCACCATTGAAGCCTCTCAGAATGCTACAGTTCTGCTTACATAAGAAACTTCATACCAATCACTGAAGCTATACAAATTGGTGTGTGTGATACCTGGACGAAATCTCTGAGGGTCCGTTCGTTTGCACGGAATTGGAATTCGATATTGGAATTGAATATTGATGAATATTGTAGAATTAAATACTGGTGACGAATTTCAATTCCAATGTTCGTCTAATAAAGAATATTGGTGAATAGGAATCGGAATTCGATTTTATTGCCCGGGTGCGATTTTTGCCCGGACGTGATTTTTTTGTCCGGGCAAGATTTTTTCACCTAGTCGTGATTTTTTCTCACGGGTGAGATTTTTTCACGTGGCCGCAATTTTTTTTCGCTTGGGCGCGATTATGTCGCTCGGGCCCATTTTTGTCGCCCGGGCGTGATTTTTTCGACTGGGGGCAAAAAAACGCGCCTGAGCAAAAATAGCGCCCGGGTGAAAAAAAATCTGCCCGGTCGAAAAAATCTCGCTCACGCACAAGCAAAAAAATCTCGCTCACGCCCGGGCGAAAAAATCACGCACGGGCGAAAAAAGCCCGCCCAAGAGAAAAAATCGCGCCTGGGCGAAAAAATCGCACCCGGGCGAAAAAATAGCGCCCGTGCGCAAAAAACGCGCCCGGGCGAAAAAAATGCGTCCGGTCGAAAAAAACACGCCCGGCGAAAAAAAATGTGTCCGGGAGAAAAAATTTGCGCCCAGGCGAAAAAATCGCGCCCGTGCGAAAAAATCGCGCTCGGGCTAAAAAATCGTGCCCGGGCTCAAAAATCGCGCCCGGGCGAAGAAAACGCCCCCGGAGAAAAAATATCGCGCCCGGGCAAAAAAATCGCGCCCGGGCGAAAAAAATCGCGCCCGATCGAAAAAAACGCGCTCGGGCGAAAAAAACACGCCCGTGACAAAAAATCGCGCCCGTGACAAAAAATCGCGCCCGGGCGAACAAATCACCCTCGGGCGAAAAATTCGCGCCCCAGCGAAAAATTCGCTCCCCGGCGAAAAATTCGCTCCCCGGCGAAAAATTCGCAGCCGGGCGAAAAAAAACGCGCCAAGGCGAAAAAATCGCACCTAGGCGAAAAAAATCGCGCCCGTGAAACAAAATTCACGCCCGAGCTTAAAAATGTGTCTCGATCGGAATCTTCCAATTCTTATATAAATTGGAAGGAATTGTCTTTAGTTCAAAATGAATTCTACGGAATTCATTAAAAATTAAATTTCAGCGTCAAGTGTGCAGACGAACGATGGAATTGAAATTAGACCTTCAATTTCAATTCCAGGGGCTCAATTCCGTGCAAACGAACGGACCCTGAAAGAAGTTTGAATTGTGTGCTTTTTATTCAGATTTACCCAAATATATTGGAGGGATTACATGCCCTGCTATTTTGCTTATGGAATATATTTTCAAGAATTTCTTAAAGTGGAACATCTAATGGTGGCAAGCAGTGGCGGACGCAGAAATTATATTCAGTGTGGGCAGGGTATAAAATTATTTAATAAAATAAATCTACTAATTTAACAAAAATATGTTTATATTTTATTAATACCATATAATTAACTAAATAGTTGATCAATTCGGGAAAAACGATATCATGCACCTCAATTCATTGTTCTTTATCTACCATTTGAATAGTATCATCTCTTTTAAATATTTTTAACATTTCACACAATAACATAATAACAAACTTGTATACATAAAAAAAACTTCAAACAATTAATTTGTTCTTAAAAATAACAATATAATAACGAATTTGGTTTAACTTTTTTTAAATAACAATATAATAAAGCGTTTGTTTATAAAAAAAGTATATTAATCTTGTCTATGCAAAAATAATATTGATGGTAGGAATTGAACCCTAGATCTCTTGATCCAAAAACTAGATCTCTACCAACTATGCCAAGGAACAATTCTAAAAATAAACACATTTATTATAATATATTAGTTTAAAGTGTATCTGTCATGATACGTCCATTCTTACCTAATGAAAGATACTATTTTTAAAATTCAGTGTGGGCGGCCGCCAACGCTCGGCCCTAGGTAGGTCCGCCCATGGTGGCAAGAATGTAATGGCTGAATATCTATTTTTTGTTAAAAGGGAAAACTGCCTTTGGCGAAATATTCACTTTCCGATTTTACACCTCTTTATTACAAAAATTTCGTTTTTTTAAATCGTGCATTTTCTAATTTTATTTTTAAAAATGTGCTTTCATATAGGCAACGTCCCCTACCTATAATAAAAAATGTGTTCTCCCTGTCGCTCACAAATCTCCCTGTCGCTCACTTTCCGATTTTGTATGCAAAAATATATATCTTTTTACAAAATAAAAACTAGAATATTGATTCATATTTTTTTACGGTCATTTTAAGCCTTGTTTGAGACTCCGTTGTCATTTTAAAAGAGAGCAGTTTTAAAACTGATAGATAAAATTTTAAAACTGTAATTTCAAAACTAAGAGAAGTGTTTGAGTACCTTTTGGCGTATTATTTGTTAATTAACCAAATGAAGAATTAATATTAATCAAAATATTTATTAAAAAATCATTATTTTTTTCATATTCAAGTTCTTCCTTGTTGACCATTAATAGCTGAAAACCTTCACGCATGCTAAAGCCCGAAATCAAAAAACCATTATTATTTACCAATTCAACTCCTTCCTTGGTGGCCCTTAATGGCGAAAAACCTCCACGTTGTAGAACAAAGAAAAATACAAGCACACAATGATATGATCATAAACACAAACACATCATCCTTCATATGTTTCCAACACACCTCTCACACAACGAGAGAGGGAGCAGTCCTAAATGAAACATTGTTACTTTATACTTGTTACACAACAGCTATTAATAAAGATAGTAAAGCAGCACAACAGGACAAAAGTTATCAGGGCACACTTTTCAGGGAGCAGCAGGGAGTTTCATAAGCTTGGCCAGTTTTGATATCTTCGAACCTTTCTTCCTTCTGCTGACTTTCCTCTTCTATGTTGCACAGGTCTCCATCAGACCCAGCTTCTTCTTCTATCTCAGGGGGATTCTTGGGGGAAAAGCTGTCGTGATTGGTGTCCAACACCCTCCCGCAATCGTGATTGTTCGTTATCTTCAATTTCGTTCTCAACTCTGCGAAAGTGACAAAAGATAGTGGCTTGGTTAGCACGTCGGCAAGTTGATGCTTCGATTGACAGTAATCAAGTTCAATTTCCTTCTGGCTGATCAGGTCACGTGTGTAATGCATTTTAATTTCAATGTGTTTGGACTTGTTGTGAAAAACGGGGTTCTTTGCTAAAGCAATAACAGAGGTGTTATCTACGCAAATTAGATTTGCAGTTTTCCCAATTAACTCGATAAGTAAGTTCCTGAGCCACACCGCCTCCTTTGCTGCTTCACACAAGGCTGAATACTTAGCTTCAGTAGAGGATAAGGCAATGGATATTTGCTTCCTGGTTGTCCAAGAAATAGGGTTATTTCCTAAGAAGAAGAGGTACCCAGATGTGCTTCTTCTATCATCAGCACATCCTGCCCAATCACTATCAGAGTATCCCTTTAAGCTTAATTTGCCCCCTTCAGTATATTGCAAGCCCAGGGACCTGGTACCATTAACATATCTTAGGATCCTTTTTACGCCTGTCAGGTGCTTGACGCTGGGTGCTTGCATATACCTTGACATAATGCTAACAGCTAGCTCAATGTCAGGTCGTGTGTTGGTTAAGTAAATCAGAGATCAGATTATACTTCTATAATGTTATGGATTCACTTTTTCTTCTCCATCTTCCTTGCAGAACTTCTCTCCAGTAGCTATGGGGGTAGCTGTGGGCCTTGAGTTTGACATTTCAAACCGAGTGAGGATTTCTTCAGCATACCTGCTCTGATTAATGTGAGTGATGTCAGGTGTTTGATGAATTTGGATTCCAAGGAAGTAGCGTGATAGGCCAAGATCAGTCATACGAAAGATGGACTGGAGGTAGATGCGAAAATCGTTAATGATGCTCAAACAGGATCCTGTGATAAGAAGATCATCAATATAGAGTGAGACAATCAGGATTTCTTTGTTGTTAATGTGCTTGAAATACATGGCAGGATCACAGCTGGTTCTTTGGAATCCACTTTCTATCAACTGAGTGTTTATTTTGAAGTTCCAGGCACGAGGAGCCTGTTTTAGACTATACAAGGCCTTTCTTAATCGCAGAACTTTGCCTTCTTCCCCTGATTTCACATATCACGTTGGTTGTTCAACATATAGTTCTTCCTCAATGCTCCCATTAAAGAAAGCAGATTGAACATCCATTTGAAACACTGGATACTGGAAATGAGTTGCGATGGCGAGCATTATACGAATGGATTCAAATCGGACAACAGGGGCAAAAGTTTCAACATAGTCTATCCCTAGTTTTTGAGCATACCCCTTTGCAACTAATCTTGCCTTATATTTCTTCACTTCACCCATTTCATCATATTTAACTTTGTATAACCATTTCAGACCAATGGCCTTCTTATTTGGGGGAAGATCAACTAATTCCCAGGTCTTATTTCTTTCTATAGCATTCAGTTCTTCATTCATGGCCTTCATCCAGAGTTCACTAACGGCAGCTTCATGATAAGTGGTTGGTTCCTTGATAAAGAAAGCAATGGCACAGCTTTGATAGATATCTGTAATTGATTTGTATTTCTTCTGTGGTGAGGGGGATGATGACTCATCACTGCTATCACTTCCAATTGGAGTGCCAACCTCTGCAAGTAGAGGAGCAGGGGCTGGGATGGATGGCTCTAGAGCATCAGCAGGAAGATTGTGCTGATCCAGGGCAACCATCGGTCCAGGATTCTGACCCTGAGCAGAATTCCAGTTCCATGTGTTTTCTTCATCAACAATAACATTTCTGGCAATAGTGAGTTTTTTTTGTCCGGGTTATAAACACGATAGCCTTTCGATTTTTCACTATATCCCAAAAAAATGCCAGCAGCAGCCTTCTCATCAAACTTGTCTCGACCTCCCTGAAGTTCCAGGTTGAAAACCAGGCTACCAAAGGTCCTGAGATGACCAATGTCTGCTTTATGTCCAGACCAGGCTTCAATTGGGGTTATCAAGTTCAATGTCCGGCAAGGAGCCCTGTTAAGAATATAGGTGGCAGAAATCACTGCTTCAGCCCAGAATTCTTTAGGTAGACGTTTATGTTGAAGCATGCATCTAGCCATCTCCACTATAGTCTTGTTTCTCCTTTCTGCAACACCATTTTGCTTCGGGGAATAACTGACTGTCAGCTCTCTCTTTATCCCATGACCTTGGCAGTATAGGTCAAACTCATGTTTGACAAACTCGCCACCCCTGTCAGTGCGTAGAGTTTTGATTTTTGAGTTTGACTCATTCTCCACCAGGGCTTTGAAGTTCTTAAATTGCTGAAAGGCATCAGATTTTTGCTCTAAAAGATATACCCACATCATTCTGGAGAGATCATCAACTAGGAGTAAGAAATATCGTTTGCCAGATAGAGAATGAGAACGAGAAGGGCCCCAAATGTCGGCATGGATGATATCCAAGGGGGCCACAGATTTTTTTGTTGCCAAGTTGGGGTAGGGAAGTTTGTGAATCTTGTTTTTTGCACATGTGTGACAAATGGGTTGGTTTGATGAAATTTTGGGTAAACCCGTTACAAGATTATGGGTGTGCAGTTGTTTCAAGTCATTAAAGTTTAGATGGTCATACCTGAGGTGCCACTTTTGACTGGAGAGATCCTCGGCAGCTTTCATGTTTTGACATATGTAAGGAAGAGATAAAGGGAACACCTTGTTGTTTGAAATCCTAACCCTTGCAATAAGCTGAGAGGACCTTTTTTCAATAATGTCACAGCACTGATCATCAAAGATCAGTTTGTATCCCTTACACAGAAGCTGACCCACACTCAGCAGACTTTGAGCTAGGTCAGGAACATATTGAACTCCAGATATATATTTAGTTTGTCTAGCTTTGGTTCTAACCATTATGGTACCTTTGCCTTTGATAAGCATGGAGTTTCCATCACCCAGAACAACTTGAGAGCAATCGTTTTCGTCAAGATGAACAAAAGCCTCTTTTTTAGGTGTCATATGATTAGAACACCCACTGTAAAGGTACCATACGTCATCGAATTCACCAGAAAACTGAGCACCTGTATAGAAAACATAGTCTTCTTCCTCTTGAGTCCCAAAGTTTGCTTCTTCTTTTGTGATGTTTGTGGTCTTTTGTCTGGACCAACAGTCCTTGGCCAAGTGTGTTCGCCTCTTGCATCTATTGCACCTATAATAGAAGTGCTCAGCATCATGGTTATATCTCTTGCAGAGGTCACAAAACAGGGGCAATCCCACTGAGTTCTTTCCTTTCTCTTCACTTCCAGAAGCAGTGAGGTGGCTCTTACTGGGCTGAAGATTAACCTTACCTTGAAAGGCTTGTTCCAGGGACTGAGACTCATACCTCTTAACTCTCTCTTCATGAGCTTGAAGAGAACCCAGCAGGTCAGTAAGAGAGAGAGCATTTAAATCTTTGGTCTCCTCAATGGTAGTGACAATAACATCATACTTTTGAGTGAGAGTCTTGAGGACTTTCAAAATGATCTTCTTTTCTTCAATAACATCACCATAATTTTTGATCTGATTAGTGAGTAGAGTAATTCTGGAGAAATAGGCATGAGCATTATCACCATCTTGCATCTTTAGAGTATCAAACTCTTGCCATGCATTTTGGAGTTTGATAGATATCACCTTGGTTGATCCCTGGAACTCATTTTTTAGAGTTTCCCAAGCTTCCCTAGCTGATTCTGCCCCCATAATTTTTGGAAAAACACTACGCCCAATTCCTTGTTGAATGTACAAGAGTGTTTTAGCATCTCTCTTGAGGTTTTCAGCATAGGCAGTGGCAAGTGTAGCTTCCCAGTTAATTAGAGGATTTTCAGCTGTAGGTTTTGAAAAACCATCCTGAATGAGATCCCATAGACCCTTTGAGATGAATAAGGTGCGCATTTGAACTTGCCACACATCAAACCCATCTCCATCAAAGATGGGAACACCAGATGGTGAGAAGGATAAGTTGGATATGCTTTGTGACGCCATATGATGAGAATAGAGAGAGGCAAACACAAGAACAGAGAAATAAAAACCGATCACCTGGAGAGCAAGCCGCTACGAAGATAGGACCCTCTCAAGCTCTGGTGGCAGGTCGGAGGATCGGAACCTCCCTCTAATACCATGTAAAACAAAGAAAAACACAAGCACACAATGATATGATCATAAACACAAACACAGCATCCTTCATATGTTTCCAACACACCTCTCACACAACGAGAGAGGGAGCAGTCCTAAATGAAACATTGTTACTTTATACTTGTTACACAACAGCTATTAATAAAGATAGTAAAGCAGCACAACAGGACAAAAGTCATCAGGGCACACTTTTCAGGGAGCAGCAGGGAGTTTCATAAGCTTGACCAGTTTTGATATCTTCGCACCTTTCTTCCTTCTGCTGACTTTCCTCTTCTATGTTGCACATGCCTCCATCAGGCCCAGCTTCTTCTTCTATCTCAGGGCGATTCTTGGGGGAAAAGCTGACGTGATTGGTGTCCAACACACGCGTGCCAGGAATTTATTTTCCTTGCTGGCCAATAATGGCTGCTTCGTGCTAATTTCTCGCCGGAAAATATATAATGATAATTTCTGGTTATTAATGGCCGAAACAGCTAGTTTGGAAAGGGCGCTGGAGCTCGGGCTACCAGTTCAGAAAGGGGGAGAAACAACAGATTTGGACCGGTCGGTTGAAAATGCCTGTTGTCAAACACATCATGATCATTCCAGTTGGACTGGAAAGGAGGAGAAACGGGTTCTCAAACACACCCTAAGTACTCATAATGTTTTGGATAAAAGTTGTAAAAATACAAATAAAAAAAAATTATTTTCTACTATAAAATACAATTCTATTTTTGCGTTCAAAAAAGGTCCGAAAACACAGTTTAGGGTAACTGTATTTTCCGGTACAACTATATTGTTGCAGAAAAATACAGTTCTGCTCCACAAGGTAGGAACGACACTTGTATATAAAAATTATTCCCCATGCACAAGACAAAAACGAGCGATGAGCAGATTATAGCGCTCGAGTGTTTGTGTGCGACGAGAGAGCCATCAAACTGTGACAATGTTGTGACCGGGAACTGTCGTGCGGGGCAATGCACCCCCACCCCGTGCATTATCTTGGTAATCTCATTTCTTATATGCCCCCTTAAGATGACCATCAGTCCAGGACGCCAATCTTGCTACGAAGACGTGTAAAAGAAGAACTTGGCAATGCTTTAGTGAGAAGATCCACAAGTTCGTTTTTCCCGTAAACATGTAAGACACGAAGTTGGCCATTTCATCCCATAATTCTAACAAATTGTTAGTCCACCTCCAAATGCTTGATGCGTGAGTAAAAAAGGGGTTTTGCTGCAAGATATGTGGCACCCAAATTATCACAGTAGACCAATGGTTCGCGTGATAGAGATATAAACACTTCTTGAAGTAAATGTTGATCCCATTTAATTTCAGCCTTGGCCAAGGTGACAGAGCATAGATTTGTATTCATTTGATACATATTTTCCTATTCTTTTCATTTCATTTATTCTTTTTGTTATGCTTTTTTATAACGCGCTTTTACATTTATCTATCTGCCTTTTCATATTCACACACATATAAATTATTTACATACCTTTTCTTATTCGCACATTTGGTTTTGTTTCGTTTTATGTTGGGAGGACATTCACCCCACTCGTTGGGTACACCCTTAACATAGCCCATTTTATAACTTTCTTAACTTTGCTTTTCCTTTTATTTTTTCCTAACTCCTTCACATTATCATTTGAACTCCTTAAAGCATAAGGCAATTTTAGTTTAGTAACAATAAGCATAGTAACACTAATTTAGAGCAAGAGTGACCGCATATAAGGGATAAGAACTCACCACGACCTTTCCTTTTCCTTTATCCTTCCTATTATCATCATTGCGTCTCCCACCTCCTTGGGATGCCATTACCTATATTATACCATCCATAATTACCATCCATAATTATCAAATTGACGTCTTCCATTAATGTCGATCACACCACAAGTCATCTTAAAGTATTCCACTTGACCTAATTAGGCCAAAGGAGTCTTAAATGGACTAGGGATTTGCTGCCCTCATTTAACGCAAGGGATTTCTCACTAATTAATTAAGAGAACAGAAGTCCATAGCCTCATATTTTTGATTGAGAGCAAAATGGGTCATAAACGTGAGTTATATTTATATTGGAAGGTCTACATGATATGAATCCTTTTTCTATCCTTTTACCAACTTAGAGATTTCGAAATCAATATTATGACACTTTGGGTTTCTCCAAAATGACTTGAAATTGTGAATCATGGCATGAAAATGTTTTACATGAACTTTTAATAAGAAAATAAGTAAAAGAAATCCGAAAAGTTCAAACCCTAGAGTTTCTGCCCTCTTCAATCCATGCAAAAAACTTCACAGAATATAGAAGAGGAGTGGAGAGAAGCGATTGCCTTTCAAATGAAGAATAAATTACGAGAATCAGAGGTGCTTTGCGCCCTCGGCAAGCAGAGGCGCCGATCGACAGTTTTCCGTCGCATGAGGCTCTCGCGTGGGCTGGGAGTGGAGAGACTAGTGGTCGCTGTTTTATTTTCTATCGGGCACCGCTTCTCCCGTGCATGACACACACACCTCCTTGTCACGCCGAACCGCTCGGTTTAACCTTAGCCGGTCCTCCCTTTGCCACTCTTCATTGAAATAAATCCCTTGAACGCTTAGTATTATCGTTTTCACTTCACATTACACTTAATATCATCTATTACACTTAATATTATCGTTTATAACATTAAACTTAATAGTTCGCGTCGTGCAAATTTATATGTCGCTGTTTATTGCCATACTTGTGTAATTAATTACATCATACCTGTATAGTTGGCGGCGTCACAAGTTGACCGTGCAAAAATGCATTGCCGACGTCTAATTGACGGGGAGGCCAATCTTAGGTAACAACTACTGTTAAGGCGATACGAACTATAGTGTGTTTAGTAACTGGTGAAAATGTCTCAATATTATAAATACTTGGGCGACGTGGGTGTTGGGTGAAGTCTTGAGCAACAACACGAGCCTGTATTTATTCAAGGACCCATATGAATTTAATTTTACACGAAAAATCAATTTGGAGCCAATAATGTTGTGTTTTAGTTTGGGAGGGACATGTTCCCAAATATCTTGTTGTCATAAGGCATGAATTTCCTCTTGTATAATAACAGATTTCGAAGCAGAATCAGACAAGGCTTTAGTCACATTTGTGGGCTCAACTTTGATCTTGAAATCAGAATTTTGAGGTGATTTCATGTCCAAAGTATTGATGGTTGAAACAGTTGAAGCAAGGGATAAACATAACTTTTGAACTAGTTTGATGATATTATTCTTTGCCTGAATGAACATAGTGTGAGTATTGCTATTGGATGTAGTATCCTGATGAGGGGAAGAATCACTTGAAGTGGGAGAGCAGCTATCTTCATGTACTAAGGATCTCACAACCTCATTGAAGGACCAGGAAGGTGGTACAATGAGAAGAAATAGCATCGTGAAGTGCCCAATTTGAAAGAGTTGCTTCACACATCCGTGTAGCATTAAAGTTCAAATTTTGGAAGGGAAACTCTTGTTCAATGAAATCAACATGCTGGGAGATAAAACATTTGGAGGTGACCACAGTATTTGTAGGCACTTTGATTTAAGGAATTATTGGGAGTGGTTCTCATCCGAGTCGGTAAAAACCACCGGGCGCGCTAGGTGCGGCTCGTGATTCTACCATCGGGAGCGCAAGTAAATTAAAAGGGCAAATTTCTGCAATTACAGAAATCTGGCAGAAAAGTTGCAACCTCAAAAAGGAGATTGCAACCTTTTTCCTGCTGGTTTGGGCATGGGGCTGCAGCTCTGGTTTCTTGGAAACAATTTTTTGGACCGGTTCAACTGAACCAGACCAAACTTTTTTATTCACCTTTTATTATGGCTGCAGCAAGGTTTTAGGGCAATGTTTTTTTCCCGGTTCTCCTTCTCTCCCGTTGAGAAAATTTCAGCGCCCCCAAACTATCGCGCCTCTTCTCGCTCCGTTCGCTGCCCGACGCCACCCGCTCGCCGCCGCTTTTTGGGAGAAGGGTTGCCGCTGTTTTGGAGGAGGGCTGCCGCTGCTTTGGAGGGAGAGCCGCTGCCGCCTGCTGTGGAGGTTTAAAGCGGGTTGCCGCCACCGCCGTCGTGTGAAGACGCCGCCGCCGTCGTAGTGTGAAGACGCCGCTGCCGCCGTCGTGTGAAAACGCCGCCGCCGCAGTCGTGTGAAGACGCCACCGCCGCCGTGTTGCCGTCGCCGCTGTCCAGATTTTGTTGTTGTCCGGTTTTGTTGCCGGACTCGTTCGCAGCTTGGAGGTTGAAGGCGAAGTTGGAAGGGGCTTTGTTTAGCCGTCCTCCTTCGTGTTTTGGTGAACGTCATTCTTGACGTTGGGACGGATTGTTCAATCCGTCCGGGTAACGACTCCTCAACTTGTTCTTGTATTTCTCTTTTGTCAAACTAGTGATTGTGTGTTTTTTGGAAGAGAAGTATTGTAGATCCTTTGTGGATCGTGTTTGTGGTGGAGGAGTGGAGATCATGAGTGGATCAGTGGAGGGAAAGCCTGTAATCCGTGCGTGTGTTTTTCACACATTTTTAGTGGAAGCTTTCCGGGTTGAACTCCGATCGTCCTGTGGTTTTTCGCCCAAGTTGGGTTTTCTACGTAAAAATTCTCTGTGTGCTTTATTATTTTCTGCATTGTTTTTGTGGTGTTGCGCTTGCTCGAATTGCAACAGGTGTCCTGGTAGGGATTTATTCGCTCACATTCCCAACAAGTGGTATCAGAGGGAGGTTGGGTTGAGTGACAGAGCTGTTTTCAGTGACAGGGCAGTTACCGGGCTGACCTATTGGGGTTTCAGGACGAGTCGATCGGGATCTCGGGTGTGCAATTAGGAGTGGTAGTTTACGACCATTGGCCCGCTGGCTACCCTCTCTAGTTGTATACTTTGAGATAGTCGACTCAAAGATCAGTGGTCGGTCCGGCCAGTTGGAAGAGCAGGATGGAGTTTACATCAGGTTCAGAGCAGATGGTAAAGTTGAATGGTGCCAACTATCACCAGTGGTACCTACTGATGGAGGATTTGATATATGTGAAGGGTTGACATGCTCCTATCTTTGAGGAGATGCCAGAGGACACTGACCCGACAAAATGGAAGGTGGAGCATCGGAAGCTGTGTGGGTTCATCAGACGGTTCGTGGAGCCGAACGTCTACAACCATGTGGCTAGCATCAATGATGCAAAGGATCTGTGGAAGACTCTCGAGACATTGTATGCCAAGAGCACGGGCATCAACAAGCTGTATTTACTGAAGAAGCTTGGAGAGTTCAGATACCGGGAGGGCTCGCCCATTTCAGATCATGTCAACGAGTTCCAGGGGATCATTGATCGTTTGACTGCCATGAAGGTGACATTTAAAGATGAGGTGAATGCATTGTGGCTACTCAAGTCACTTCCAGACTTGTGGGAGATGATCAGAGTTTCTCTGATCAATTCTTCCCCCCAGGGGATTGTGTCCATGGAGATCGCCAAGAGTGGGATCTTGAATGAGGAGGTGAGACGAAAGTCTCAAGGGACTTCGGGCTCTTCTTCACGAGCCGACGTTCTCTTTACTGAGTCCAGGGGGAGAGGAAGGAGTAAAAGCCGAGGAAGGAAGGATGACATGAGTCAGAGTAGGGGCAAGTCGAAGACACGTTATCAGAACGTGGAATGCCACTACTGCCACAAGAAGGGTCACATCAAGAAGTTTTGTTATACATTGAAGAACGATCAGAAGAAGAAAGGGATTGCCACTGAGGGCAAGGATGAGGGTCACACGGCAGCCACTGTTTCAACTGAGGAGGATGACGTCATTATTGTTGGCGACGACGTCGCAGCTGCACTTTCGTGTGATGACCGATGCTGGATCGTTGATTCTGGAGCTTCTGCGCATGTCTCCCACAACAGGGAGTTATTTGCCACTTACACCACTCATGACTGTGGGGTGTTGAGGATGGGCAATGGAGATACGTCCAAGGTACTTGGGCGTGGAGACATGCACTTGAAGACGAGTACTGGAGCCCTACTTGTTCTGAGGGATGTTAGACACGTGCCCGACATTCGCTTCAATTTGATATCCGTTGGCAGGCTTGGAGATGAAGAACACCAGAGTGTCTTTGGAGGAGACTTCTGGAAGCTGATCATGGGATCACTTGTGATGGCCAGAGGTTACAGAGATTCTGGTTTTTATTATATGGAGGGGAGGCCTGAAGCTGCTCAGGCCAACTCCGTCAGGGATGAGGCATCCACCTCCTTATGGCACAGGAGGCTGGCACACATTAGCCATGTAACACCCCAAAAAGGCCCCAAAAAGACTCAGCATGAAGTTTGAGTAGCAGGCTGGTTTACACGGCCTGGGACACGGGCGTGTCCCAGGGCGTGTCGGGTGTACACGGCCTGGGACACGGGCGTGTCCCAGGGCGTGTTCGAATTATTTTACGAATTTGGCCTATTCAAGTCAGAGCCGGACACGGCCTTGAACACGGCCTTGAACACGGGCGTGTCAGGCTGGACACGGGCGTGTTAGTTGCCGTGTTCCGACCCGTGTACTGGTTGCAGCTCGATGAAGCAGGAGACACGGGCGTGTCTCAAGAATGACACGGGCGTGTCAGGTTCGACACGGGCGTGTCGATGCCCGTGTTGTTCAGTCGGTTCAAACTGTGTGTGCCGCTTAAAGGGTACACGGCCTGTGACACGGGCGTGTCACAGGCCGTGTCGGCCAAAAATTGGTTTTTTGGGAAAATCTTGGCCGTTCAGTTTTCTCTCTTTTGATCCAAGGGTTCAGGTGGTTTCCTGGCTGGATTAAGTCGTGAGAGAAGAATGAAGAAGTCATTCTTCATTTGGCTTAAGGAAGAGAGAAAGAGAGAGGAAGAGAAGAAGAAGGAGGAGGAGAGCAAGCCACCGGCGGAGCTCCCGTGGTCCGATTCGTGATCCGAAGCCGGCGTTGTGAAGGCAAGGCTGCTGCGGTTCTTTCTCACCGGCTAGTTTTCGATGGCACCGAAGAGATCGACAAGGATAACGATCTCCCTCCTTGGACATGTGAAGTCCTTCTTTTCTGCATTGCATAGGGAAAACCCTTCCCCGCGAGTGTGCGGTGGGTTGTGGTGTCCCTTGGGGTAGATATGTGAAGTCCCCCTTGTTAGAGGCCGGAATTGGAGTACGGCTCTAGGCATGCTGTGTGAAGCCCATCTGGATGTAATCTGGATTGGTGATGCTTGTTTGCATATCGGAGAAGGCTCCGTGATAATGGTTTGTGATGCCTATGGCTTGTGATGCCTTGTTCCTACCTGTTGCTTGGTGCGGCAGGAAGTACTGGACGATGTCCAGGAAATGAAGAGGGTTGGATGCAACTTTTGTGGCCGTGTGTTGCCACTTTGTGAGTGGTTGAGCCGTTGGGCTGCAACTCGATGAAAAGGCAGATTGCCGAACAGGAAAGGTGAAACCGACCCGCGCCTATAAATAGCCATGGATACTTCCGTATTCGAGGTGGCACAGCGACTTGAGCAACGGGGGGTGGCTGATCCGTACCTGCGTTAGGTCCGTCCGACTTGGAAGCCTGGTATAGGTTTTGTTGGAGCGCCTAATGAGAGTCTTAGGCCCGCGCGCCGGAAAGACTAAAATGCTCAAATACCGTGTAGACGGTGGTGTTGACCCTGGTATTCCGGTACACCGAAAATGTGCCCTGAGTGCACGGACTGTCGGGCCGTGTGGCCGATGGTTGTGATGGCTTGAATGTGCCTGCGCGCACATAGTTGTTATTTGATGATGCCATGCTTGCAGGGAAAGAATGCTCATGCCCCGAGAAAGGGGTAGGATTGTTATAATTGGGTCAGCTGAATGCTGACCGTTGCATTGTTTGCCACCGGTTGGGTGGATTGTTCCCGTGCAGGTGCTGGAGAGCCAAGTGGTAAATGATGGGCTGAAGCCCTACTGCTGTTGCTGCTGCTGCTGCGGCTAGCCCTTGAAGGCTAAGCGAATGGCTTTGTTTTGTTTTCTCTTTTACTCATGTATGGCCGGCCTGCGCGCCGAGGTTTGTAAAACATGTGGTATGTAAGAGGAACTGTAAGGCCTTAAGGCCAAACTCTTGTGGTTGTGTACATTCCGTGGTATATATATAAAGGTGGTTTATATATTGGACATTCCTGGTTAGAGTTCAAAGTTGTAACTTAAAGCTTCCGCTAGAATGCTCTGAGTTAGGATTCGTATTTGGTTTGGTATTATCCTGTGACCTCACCGTCTGTTTGTGGCATATAGTGTGGGGCCCCGGCCGGACCTTCTACTATACGTCATTTAACGGATGGGGTCGTTACATTTTGGTATCAGCTTTCGTCGGTCTTCCTCTTTCGAATTCGTGGTCGAATTCTTTTGTGGGGTGGCGAGCACGTGTTTGTGCGACCTGCTGTAACGCTAATGAACTCTGGAATGTCCATTAAGGAATGTACAAAATCTTGTTTGAGGAATCTGCGCGTTCCTTTTTGTGTTGTTTTGCTTGCATACGTTCGCTAATGTGTGTCTTGTCCACCTATAGGTGACACGTAGTGGTGCTGGGCAGTCTGAGCCCCAGCGTTCTGATGAGAGTGCGGCACCAGCTGAGGTGCCCACACCTCCTCCATCTGTGGAAACTGTTCGCTTAGTGGCTGAGGCGCTATTTGCCATGATTCAGCCGACCGGGCAAGCGCAGCCGGCAGTAGTGTCAGTTCGTGTTGATGTAAGACCCGAGCCGGTTGAGGCTGTAGATCCACGAGCAGCTGACCGACAGTTGAAGCAATTCATGAGCTTCAGTCCTCCTACGTTTGCGAGAATGGGATCCCCAACGCAGGCGGAAGATTGGTTATCGCGTGTCAAGAAGATAATGACAGCGATCAGGGCGGAGGAAACTCTCAAGGTCACCTTAGCCACCTTCATGCTTGAAGGGGAGGCGCGGTTGTGGTGGGACGAGGTTGAGCTACACCATTTGGCGGGCAGGCAATTAACACAAGTATCGATTGAGGAGTTCTCTCGAATCTTTCTGGCGAAACATGTCCCAGCGGCGCAACGCATTGCTATGAAAAATGAGTTCCAACGGTTAAAGCAAGGGGAAGATAGTGTGGATATCTACTTGCACGAGTTTACCAGGTTGGGACGATATGCGGGAACAATCTTCGCGGATGACCAAAGGAAAACGAATCGGTTCTATGAAGGATTGCGGGATGAGTTGCGATTCCTGCTTTCGAGTTCTGTGAGCCAAGGGTTTCAGGCGTTGGTTGATACTGCGTGCGCATTGGAGAAGGACATGAGGCGAGTGCAAGGGAACAAGGGCTTGGTTGCGTCAAAGCCAGAGGTTCAAGCACCACGCCCGAGCAAGTCGTTTTACCAGAAGAAAGGGGGCAAGAGGTCCAAGCCATCTGGGCAAGTGACTACGACCGTTGTGTCGGGAGCGACATCAAGGCCGGATGCTCGTACATGCTATAACTGTGGCCGGGTGGGGCATATAGCTCGTGACTGTCGGGTTGTGCAACCCAAAGGGGAGAAGAAGACGGGTGCGTCGTATGCTGAGAAGGGCAAAGCGGTGGTTGATTCCTCTGCATCTCAGGCGCAGCCCCGAATCTATCAACTTGGCCAACAGGAAGCGATTAAGCAAAGTGACGTCGTCACAGGTACGAGTTGAGTTAATTTACTTGCTGTGCTTTTGGTTTTGGTTATGTTTAGCTTGTGCATGATGTGTGTGTGCTGCAGGCTTTGTCCTGATTCGGAATAATTTAGCGAGAGCCCTGTTTGATACGGGTGCTTCGCATTCTTTTCTGTCTGAGGATTTCGTATCTTGAATTGGGGTACCAAGTCATGTGACGGTGGATAGTACAAGGGTGCTATTGCCGAATGGCTGTATGATGCTTGCGGATAGGGCTTGCGATGTGGATGTGCAAATAGGAAGTCGGGATTTCGGTTTGAGTGCAGCTGTGCTACCGTTATCGGAGTTTGATGTGATCTTTGGTATGGACTGGCTCTCGGAGCAGCGTGCCTTTATTGATTGCAACTCCAAAGAGATTACACTGGGCTAGAATACCGGGCTTGTGACGAAGTTCGCTGGTATGCGAGGAGTGAGCGGGACTCTGTTGTCTGCACTCCAAGTCGTCAATGCTGTTCGGAAGGGCGCGGAGTTATTCTTCACGCTAATTCAGGCTGTTGAGCCAAAGGCCAGTGTCGGTGAAGTGCCAGTTGTGTCAGAATTTGCCGACGTGTTTCCTAAAGATCTTCCTGGGTTACCACCCCAGCGGGAGATTGACTTCTCTATTGAGTTGGTGCCAGGTGCGAAACCTGTGGCCCGCTCTCCATATCGCGTCGCGCCAAAAGAGATGGCTGAGTTGAAAGTCCAATTGCAAGAGTTGGTGGAGCAGGGATATATACGCCCAAGTATGTCACCTTGGAGCGCGCCTGTTCTATTTGTGAAAAAGAAAGACGGTAGCTTACGGTTGTGTATTGACTACCGCGAGTTGAATAAGCTGACGGAGAAAAACAAATATCCGATTCCGAGGATTGATGACCTCTTTGATCAGCTGGCGGGATCAACGGTCTATTCCAAGTTGGATTTGAAATCGGGATATTATCAGCTAAGGATTCGGGAAGGTGACATTCCCAAGACGGCGTTTGGAACACGCTACGGTCATTATGAGTTCACGGTAATGCCGTTTGGCTTATGTAACGCGCCTTCGGTATTTATGGACCTAATGCATCGAACGTTCCGAGAGTATTTGGATTTGTTTGTTATTGTGTTTATCGATGACATATTAGTATATTCTCAGTCGGAAGAGGATCACGCAAACCATTTGCGGTTGGTTTTGCATACCCTGCGGAGGAATAAGCTTTTCGCCAAGTTCTCAAAGTGTGAATTCTGGCTCTCTTCAGTAGCCTTTTTAGGCCATGTGGTAAGCGGAGAGGGTATCGCGGTGGATCCGTTGAAGATAAGTGCCATCCGAGATTGGCCAGTGATGTCTTCAGTGGCCGAGGTCAGGAGCTTCCTTGGACTTGCGGGCTACTATAGACGGTTTGTGGAAAACTTCTCACGGATTGCTTTACCTCTCACCACGCTGACGAGAAAAGATCAAAAGTTCATTTGGACGCCGGAGTGCGCGCGAGCTTTTGAAGACTTGAAGAGTCGTTTGACCACGGCGCCTGTGTTGACATCGCCATGTGGTACCGATGGGTATGAGATCTATAGTGATGCATCAGGGAGCGGCTTAGGCTGCGTTCTTCTACAGTTTGGGAAAGTGATTGCTTATGGCTCGCGTCAGTTGAAAGTGCATGAGCGGAACTACCCCGTCCATGATTTGGAGTTGGCGACGGTAATCTTTGCGCTCAAGTTGTGGCGGCACTATCTATATGGCGTGAAAGTGGATATCTATACGGATCACAAGAGCCTAAAGTATTTGTTGGATCAGAAGGATCTGAATATGCGACAACGAAGATGGATGGAGTTCCTTGGGGACTACACCTTCGAGATTCACTATACTCCCGGGAAGGGAAATGTGGTCGCTGATGCTTTGAGTCGAAAGACTCTGGTACGGGCAAGCTGGTTGCAGAGGCATGATCAGCGTTTGATCCAAGAATTGGAAGCATTGGAGATATCGTGTGTTGACAAGGGTGCGTCAACCGATGCATGCTTAAACTGGACGGAGGTGCAATATGACCTTACGGACAGAGTTCGGCGAGCAACGGAGCTTGATGAAAGTCTCCAGCGCTATGCTAAAGATGGGCCGGATGATCAATTCTCTTGGGATAACGGGTTGTTACGGAGAAATGGTCGAGTGTGCGTCCCAAGTGTGGGTAAATTGAGGGAAGAGTTGATGTACGAAGCTCACTTTGCAAAGTACTCAGTTCACCCAGGGAGCACAAAGATGTACAGGGATATGAAAAAGCTGTTCTAGTGGCCCGGATTAAAGAAAGATGTCGCATGTTATGTGGCTGAATGCACTACCTGTGCGTTGGTGAAAGCAGAATGCCAGAAGCCTGGCGGTTTCCTGAAGTCGTTACCTATTCCGGAGTGGAAGTTTGACGATATTTCGATGGATTTCGTGCACGGGTTGCCGAGATCTCAACGCGGTCATGATTCAATCTGGGTGATTGTGGACCGGTTGACGAAAGTGGCGCACTTCCTTCCAAACAGAAGAGACGATTCAGTGGAAACCTTGGCCAAGCTGTATGTGGAGCAGGTTGTTCGACTGCACGGTGTTCCTCGGAGCATCGTTAGTGATCGTGATGGGCGGTTCACATCGAATGATTGGCGGCTCATTCATCAAATGTTGGGTACAAAGTTAGCGTTTAGTACGGCCTTTCATCCCCAAACGGATGGCCAGACTGAACGAACCAACAGGACGATGGAGGACATGCTCCGCATGTGCGCCCTAGACTTTGGTAAGAGATGGGAAGATTATATATTTCTCGTCGAATTTGCCTATAATAATAGCTACCAAGCGAGTATTGGTATGGCACCATTTGAGGCGTTGTATGGTCGGAAATGCCGTACACCGTTAACTTGGGCAGAAGCAGGCGAATCGAAGCTGAATGGGAAAAAGGAAGTCGAAGAAGCTACTTCGCTCATACGCTCTATTCGGGAGAGGCTATTGATAGCCCAAGATCGTCAAGCAAAGTACTACAATGCCAAACATCGGAACGTGGAGTTCGCGGTGGGTGATTGGGTATATTTGAAGATCAAACCCTTCAAAGGCGTGTCCAGGATTCGGCGTTTGAAAAAGCTAAGTCCGAGGTATCTTGGTCCGTTTGAGGTGGTGGAGCGAGTTGGGGAAGCTGCTTATCGACTAGCACTTTCAGCGGACTTGGGTGGATTACATGATGTATTTCACATCTCAGTCCTTCGTAAGGCGGTAAAGGATCCAGCTCAAGTAGTGGAGAATGATCGGGTACCGGTCGAGTATGGGCTAACGACGAGGGTTAGACCCATTCGGATCGAGGATCGAGCCGAGAAACAGTTGCGGAACAAAGTGATCGGGATGGTCAAGGTCCGATGGGACAATTGTGGCCGTGAAGAGCTAACATGGGAGCGAGAGCAGACCATGCGAGCTGAGTTTCCCGAGTTATTTGTATAAACTGTAGACCGTGTACTTTTTGTTATAACAGGGTTATAGCATTGCTGGGTTTTGTTTCCTTACCGTGCAAATTTCGGGACGAAATTTTGTTAAGGGGGGGAGGGTTGTAACACCCCAAAAAGGCCCCAAAAAGACTCAGCATGAAGTTTGAGTAGCAGGCTGGTTTACACGGCCTGGGACACGGGCGTGTCCCAGGGCGTGTCGGGTGTACACGGCCTGGGACACGGGCGTGTCCCAGGGCGTGTTCGAATTATTTTACGAATTTGGCCTATTCAAGTCAGAGCCGGACACGGCCTTGAACACGGCCTTGAACACGGGCGTGTCAGGCTGGACACGGGCGTGTTAGTTGCCGTGTTCCGACCCGTGTACTAGTTGCAGCTCGATGAAGCAGGAGACACGGGCGTGTCTCAAGAATGACACGGGCGTGTCAGGTTCGACACGGGCGTGTCGATGCTCGTGTTGTTCAGTCGGTTCAAACTGTGTGTGCCGCTTAAAGGGTACACGGCCTGTGACACGGGCGTGTCACAGGCCGTGTCGGCCAAAAATTGGTTTTTTGGGAAAATCTTGGCCGTTCAGTTTTCTCTCTTTTGATCCAAGGGTTCAGGTGGTTTCCTGGCTGGATTAAGTCGTGAGAGAAGAATGAAGAAGTCATTCTTCATTTGGCTTAAGGAAGAGAGAAAGAGAGAGGAAGAGAAGAAGAAGGAGGAGGAGAGCAAGCCACCGGCGGAGCTCCCGTGGTCCGATTCGTGATCCGAAGCCGGCGTTGTGAAGGCAAGGCTGCTGCGGTTCTTTCTCACCGGCTAGTTTTTGATGGCACCGAAGAGATCGACAAGGGTAACGATCTCCCTCCTTGGACATGTGAAGTCCTTCTTTTCTGCATTGCATAGGGAAAACCCTTCCCCGCGAGTGTGCGGTGGGTTGTGGTGTCCCTTGGGGTAGATATGTGAAGTCCCCCTTGTTAGAGGCCGGAATTGGAGTACGGCTCTAGGCATGCTGTGTGAAGCCCATCTGGATGTAATCTGGATTGGTGATGCTTGTTTGCATATCGGAGAAGGCTCCGTGATAATGGTTTGTGATGCATATGGCTTGTGATGCCTTGTTCCTACCTGTTGCTTGGTGCGGCAGGAAGTACTGGACGATGTCCAGGAAATGAAGAGGGTTGGATGCAACTCTTGTGGTCGTGTGTTGCCACTTTGTGAGTGGTTGAGCCGTTGGGCTGCAACTCGATGAAAAGGCAGATTGCCGAACAGGAAAGGTGAAACCGACCCGCGCCTATAAATAGCCATGGATACTTCCGTATTCGAGGTGGCACGGCGACTTGAGCAACGGGGGGTGGTTGATCCGTACCTGCGTTAGGTCCGTCCGACTTGGAAGCCTGGTATAGGTTTTGTTGGAGCGCCTAATGAGAGTCTTAGGCCCGCGCGCCGGAAAGACTAAAATGCTCAAATACCGTGTAGACGGTGGTGTTGACCCAGGTATTCCGGTACACCGAAAATGTGCCCTGAGTGCACGGACTGTCGGGCCGTGTGGCCGATGGTTGTGATGGCTTGAATGTGCCTGCGCGCACATAGTTGCTATTTGATGATGCCATGCTTGCAGGGAAAGAATGCTCATGCCCCGAGAAAGGGGTAGGATTGTTATAATTGGGTCAGCTGAATGCTGACCGTTGCATTGTTTGCCACCGGTTGGGTGGATTGTTCCGGTGCAGGTGCTGGAGAGCCAAGTGGTAAATGATGGGCTGAAGCCCTACTGCTGTTGTTGCTGCTGCTGCGGCTAGCCCTTGAAGGCTAAGCGAATGGCTTTGTTTTGTTTTCTCTTTTACTCATGTATGGCCGGCCTGCGCGCCGAGGTTTGTAAAACATGTGGTATGTAAGAGGAACTGTAAGGCCTTAAGGCCAAACTCTTGTGGTTGTGTACATTCCGTGGTATATATATAAAGGTGGTTTATATATTGGACATTCCTGGTTAGAGTTCAAAGTTGTAACTTAAAGCTTCCGCTAGAATGCTCTGAGTTAGGATTCGTATTTGGTTTGGTATTATCCTGTGACCTCACCGTCTGTTTGTGGCATATAGTGTGGGGCCCCGGCCGGACCTTCTACTATACGTCATTTAACGGATGGGGTCGTTACAAGCCAAAAGGGGCTGGGATGCCTGGCGAAGAAGAAGCTGATTTGTGATATGTTTGATGTTCACTTGGAGTGGTGCGACCACTGTATGGCTGGGAAACAAAACAGGGTTTCATTCCACAGCCACACATCCACCAAAAGATCGGAGCCATTGGAGCTAACTGATGTTTGCGGACCACTGAAGGTCCAGACTAGAGGAGGAGCATCATACTTCGTCACTTTCATTGACGACCATTCGAGGAAGCTTTGGGTCTATGCCATCAAGACCAAAGATCAGGTTCTCGATACTTTCAGGAGATTCCATGCTGAGATGAATAGACAGTCTGGGAAGAGACTAAAGTGTATTAGGTTCGACAACAGGGGAGAGTACATTGGTCCCTTTGACGAGTACTACAGGGACCATGACATCCGTCATGAGAAGACCCCGCCCAAGACACCGCAGCTAAATGGCGTAGATGAGAGGATGAATCAGACACTGATGGAGAGGATTCGATGCATGCTATCTGAGTCGAAGCTGCCATGGATGTTCTGGGGCGAGGCTCTTCTTACTGCAGCACATGTCATCAATCTCTCTCCGAGTTCAGCTTTGTAGGAGGATGTTCCTGATAGGGTCTGGTATGGGAAAGACCCCTATTACAGTCACTTGCGGGTATTTGGCTGCAAAGCCTTTGTGCACGTCCCTAGGGACGAGAGATCGAAGTTGGATTCGAAGACCCGACAGTGTATTTTCTTGGGGTACGGCTACAGTGGAGAGTTTGGGTACAGGTTCTTTGATCCAGTTGAGAAGAAACTTGTACGTAGCCGTGATGCTGTTTTCTGTGAGGATCAGACTGTTGGTGATCCTGAGGGGACTGTTGAGTTGGAGGTTGACTCTCGCACTGCTGCAGAGTCACCTATGGTTGGAGCTGACGATGTTGAGGAGACTGCCGAGCCCGAGCCTGCACAGGGCGTTGATATACTTCTGGATCATGATATCACCACTGATAGTGATCCAGGAGTCGCTGAGGACATTACTGATGATGTGCCTGCACCGGCCCCTGAGCCTGTCCTACGGAGGTCAGATCGGGCCAGGCACCCGCCCGCTAGATATTCTACATCAGAGTTCATATTGCTGACTGATGCGAGGGAGCCTGAGAGTTATGTCAAGGCTTTGGAGAGCACCGAGAAGAGTCAGTGGATGGTTGCTATGTAGGAGGAGATGCAGTCGCTGCAGAAGAACCACACTTATGACCCGGTGAGATTGCCTAAGGGCAAGAAGGCCTTGAAAAATCGATGGATCTTCAGGGTTAAGCAGGGAGATTCCTCCACACCTCCCAGATATAAGGCCAGGCTGGTGGTGAAGGGTTTTGGACAACGACAGGGTGTTGACTTTGATGAAATCTTCTCTCCTGTGGTGAAGATGTCATCTATTCGTGTTGTTCTTGGCCTCGCTGCGAGACAAGACTTGGAGATAGAGCAGATGGATGTCAAGACCGCCTTTCTGCATGGCGATTTTGAGGAGGAGCTATACATGGAGCAGCCTGAGGGTTTCAGTGTCAAAGGGAAGGAAGGTCTGGTGTGCCGCTTGCAGAAGAGTTTATATGGCCTGAAGAAGGCCCTGCGGCAATGGTATAGGAAGTTTGACTCTTTCATGGGGGAGATCGGCTTCAAGAGGACCACCCTTAACCACTGCGTGTTCTTCAAGGAGTATGCTCTAGGTGATTTCATCATTCTGCTATTGTATGTGGACGATATGCTGATCGTCAGGAGGAACACTGCTCGTATTGCTGAGTTTAAGCGGCAGTTGAGTTCCACCTTTGAGATGAAGGATCTGGGCGCTGCAAGGACAATTTTGGGTATGCATATTCGCCGAGACAAAGGAGCCAGATTGCTTTGGTTGTCACAGGAGCGGTAAATCTGCAAGGTGCTGCAGAGATTTGATATGGATCAGGCGAAGAAGGTGAGTGTGCCGCTTGCAGCTCACTTCAGGCTTACCGCTAATCAGTGCCCCAGCACACCCGAGGAGATCGAGGCGATGCAGAAGGTTCCGTATGCATCTGCAGTTGGGAGTCTCATGTATGTGATGGTGTGTACACGTCCCGATATTGCGCATGTTGTTGGGACCGTCAGTAGATTTCTCTCCAATCCTGAGAGAGAGCATTGGAGCGCAGTGAAGTGGATACTGAGATACTTGCAGGGGACGTCAGATTTGACGTTGAGATTTGGAGACAGTGAGCCAGAGCTTTTGGGCTACACTAATGCTGACATGGCTGGAGATGTGGATTCCTGGAGGTCGACGTCCGGATACATGATTTTATTTGCAGGGGGAGCCGTCTCGTGGGCGTCGAGATAGCAAAAGTGCGCTGCGCTGTCTACCACGGAGGCTGAGTTCATTGCGGTTACTGAGGCTGGGAAGGAGTTGCTTTGGATGAAGAGGTTCATCAAAGAGCTTGGTTTCACTCAGGACCGATACATACTCCTGTGTGACAGTCAGAGCACTATCCACCTTGGGAAGAACCCCACATTCCACTCGAGGTCGAAGCACATCGACACTCGATATCATTGGATACGAGATGTCCTGTAAAAGGAGCTTGATCTTCAGAAGGTACACACTGATGATAACAGGGCAGACATGCAGACAAGGGATGTGCCATGGGGGAAGTTCGAGCATTGCGTTAGAATTGTCGGGATGGCGATTTCTTCCGCCTCGATGTGAAGGGGGAGATTTATTGGGAGTGGATCCCATCCGAGTCGGTAAAAACCATCGGGCGTGCTTGGTGCGGCTCGTGATTCTACCATCGGGAGCACAAGGAAATTAAAAGGGTAAATTTTTGCAATTACAGAAATCTGGCAGAAAAGTTTCAACCTCAAAAAGGAGGTTGCAACCTTTTTCCTGCTGGTTTGGCCATGAGGTTGCAGCTCTGG
The DNA here is from genome assembly GCA_039513925.1 of Platanthera zijinensis. Lineage (NCBI taxonomy): Eukaryota > Viridiplantae > Streptophyta > Magnoliopsida > Asparagales > Orchidaceae > Platanthera > Platanthera zijinensis. The sequence continues at coordinate 190,009,488 of CM077083.1, forward strand.
TTTCTTGGAAACAATTTTTTGGACCGGTTCAACTGAACCGGACCAAACTTTTTTATTCACCTTTTATTATGGCTGCAGCAAGGTTTTAGGGCAATGTTTTTTTTCCCGGTTCTCCTCCTCTCCCGTTGAGAAAATTTCAGCGCCCCCAAACTATCGTGCCTCTTCTCGCTTCGTTCGCTGCCCGACGCCACCCGCTCGTCGCCGCTTTTTGGGAGAAGGGTTGCCGTTGTTTTGGAGGAGGGCTGTCGCTGCTTTGGAGGGAGAGCCGATGCCGCCTGCTGTGGAGGTTTAAAGCGGGCTGCCGCCGCCGCCGCCGTCGTGTGAAGACGCCGCCGTCGCCGTCGTGTGAAGACGCCGCCGCCGCCGTCGTGTGAAGACGCCGTCGCCGCCGTCGTGTTAAGATGTCGCCGCCGCCGTCGTGTGAAGACGTCGTCGCCGCCGTCATGTGAAGACGCCTCCGCCTCCGTCGTGTGAAGACGCCACCGCCGCCGTGTTGCCGTCCCTGTTGTCCAGATTTTGTTGTCGTCCGGTTTTGTTGTCGGACTCGTTCGCAGCTTGGAGGTTGAAGGCGAAGTTGGAAGGGGCTTTGTTTAGCCGTCCTCCTTCGTGTTTTGGTGAACGTCATTCTTGACGTTGGGACGGATTGTTCAATCCGTCCGGGTAACGACTCCTCAACTTGGTCTTGTATTTCTCTTTTGTCAAACTAGTGATTGTGTGTTTTTTTGGAAGAGAAGTTGTGTAGATCCTTTGTAGATCGTGTTTGTGGTGGAGGAGTGGAGATCCTGTGTGGATCAGTGGAGGGAAATCCTGTAATCCGTGCGTGTGTTTTTCACACATTTTTAGTGGAGGCTTTCCGGGTTGGACTCCGATCGTCCCGTGGTTTTTCGCCCAAGTTGGGTTTTCCACGTAAAAATTCTCTGTGTGCTTTATTATTTTCTGCATTGTTTTTGCGGTGTTGCGCTTGCTCGAATTGCAACAGGTGTCCTGATCGGGATTTATTCGCTCACATTCCCAACAGGAATAAATGAGAAATACACAAGGAGTGGAGCTGGGCTTGAGTTTATGTTGCGCATAGGGACGTAACCACGAATAACATACACAACTGAAAACACAATTTATTATAGTTCGGCTGAGATCCAAAAATACAGAAATGTGGAGACTCATTATTTACTAAAGGTGTTGGCTTCCAATATATCAAATTGGTTATAGTTTGGAAAGCATATGACCACATGGATAGTGGAAGCTTTGCAACATGCAAAAGGGTTATTCTTGTTTCAACAATATGTCGATGTCGCCTTTCAGTTGTACACTTGTACCTTTATGCTCAGGTATGTAAAGTGGTGTTAAGAAATGTGAGATCCCCATTGACGTAAAAAATTCCTTATGATGGAGGAATTCACCACCATTATCATAGTAGAACGAGACAATGCTTGGATTAAAGAAAATTTCCACTACATTTTTAAATTATGGTAAAATTTTGGTCACCTCAAATTTTCTTTTCATAGAATAAAACCAAATGTATTTTGTAAAATGTTCCACAAAAATTAGACAATATTTATAGTAATCAATGGAATCAATTGGAGAAGGCCCCACACATCAAAATAAATAAGTTCCAAATGGCGTGTTGATTTGATTGAGGAAGTGTGGAAATGAGTTTTGTGCATTTTATTGCACTTACATGAATTACAGAAGAAGGTTGAAGTAGTTGAAGAAATAAGGATATTAACCAAATGCAAAGTGCGCCGCAAAATAGGAGATGATTGGTGGCTACTAGCCTAGACGATAATGCCATTGTGATTCTTTGGATAATGCAGTTGAATTGATGCTTAGATTTATATAGCGTAGGGATGTATTCTGGCTAGGCCACTCATAGGCTCCATCTTTAGGATTCCCGGTGACCAGCGGTTCCCCGTGCAATAATCGATGCTCCAAATCAAGGTATACTTGACAGGAACATTGTATCGATGCTCCAAATCAACATATTTTACATAAGTGATAAAGAGTTTGGATTTCCAAGTTCTCCAACTTTCACTCATGCCTTTCAGTAATGCATTGTGAAGACCATCAATATTATCAAAATAAATCTGAAAATAATAAACAATATCAATTAAAAATTAACTAAAACACCACAGTTATGTAATCACTATTCACTAATTGAAAACAAAGTTACGTACATTTAATTTTGCCCATATTTGATCTTTAATTTGTTTATCAACTTCCTTCCATGCAACAATTGTAATTAACACATAAGACCTTGTTAGAAACGAACTAAAACAAGTCGGAGAGAGTATAACTGAAACTTTATTATCAGAAAAAGGTAACTATTACAAAGGTATGCCCTCCCTTATATAGAATGGAGGAGAGATGAGAGAATACAAATAAGAGATGTGAGACTAAAAATTTACAGGACTAAGCGGACTGTACAGAACAAACCGCACAAGCCGCGCGGTTAGACAGAAGGGCTAACCGCACGGCTACCACTAGAGAGAGAGAGACCGCAAGGAGAGACCGCCTGAGAGCTCGGCAACCAGACAGCAACAGCACAGCAATCAAACCGCTGAAGGGAAACCGCCAGACCGCGCGGTCTCTAACCCGCCAAGACAGACCGCCAGACCGCCCGGTCTCAACTTCAACACTCCCCCTCAAGCTGGAGCATATATATCGATCATGCCCAGCTTGTCACAAATATGATGAAACGAGGCGGAAACTGGCTTGGTGAAGATGTCAGCCAGCTCTTTATCAGAAGTGACAAAGGGAGTGCAAATTTGTTCCTTTAAGATCTCTTCACGAATGAAATGACAGTCGACTTCAATGTGTTTGGTTCTTTCATGGAAGACTGGATTTTTGGAGATATATATGGCAGCCTTGTTATCACAGAACATAGGTAGCGGATGGTTGTAGACCTCTCCTAAATCCAGCATTAGAGCTCGTAGCCATTTTAGCTCACAAGTGGTCGACGCCATACTCTGATACTCTGCTTCAGCACTGGATCTGGAAACAACAGACTGCTTCTTGCTCTTCCAGCTTACCAGATTACCCCCAACAAAGGTGCAGAAACCGGAGGTAGACTTGCGATCCCCTTTGTCATCAGCGTAACTCGCATCTGAGTAAGCTTCAACCCTCAGATGACCATTCTTCTGGAAAAGCAATCCTTTCCCAGGTGCGGCTTTGACGTACTCCAAGATCCGTAAGGCGGACTGCAGATGACACTCCCTGGGAGCTTGCATGAATTGATTCACCTTGCCAATAGCATAGGAAATGTCGGGTCTGGTCACTGTGAGATATATGAGCTTACCAACAAGACGTCTGTACTTCGTAGTATCTGAAAGAAGAGGCAAATCATCTGTCCAGGTTTTGTCTTCTCCAACAGCCATGGGACATCGAGCAGGTTTGGCCCCAGTCAATCCTGCTTCTTTTAAAAGATCAAGGGCATACTTACGCTGAGAGAGGACTAAGGAATTGGGCTTCCGAGAGATTTCGATCCCCAAAAAGTACTTTGGAGAGCCCATATCTTTCGTGACCAGATGTTGAAGAAGATGCCGCTTTGTCAAGGCTACCCCTTCCTGGTCATCGCCACTGAGAAGAATATCATCAACATACACTGCAAGAACCACCAGTCCCGAGGAGGTTTTGCGAGTAAATAGAGAGTGATCGGCAGAGCTGCGCACAAAACCAACGGTCGTCACGATGCCGCTGAACTTGTCAAACCAAGCTCGAGGGCTCTGCTTGAGGCCATAAATTGCCTTCTTCAGCCGGCATACTCGTGTCTCCCCCTGAGCAACATACCCAGGAGGTTGCTCCATGTATACGGCCTCCTCCTGAAGATCACCATAAAGGAAGGCATTCTTTACATCCAACTGGGAAATCAGCCAATCCTTATTGACCGCCACAGAGAGAAGAACCCGTATAGTGATGAGACGAGCCACGGGAGAGAAGGTGTCAAAGTAATCCACCCCATAGGCCTGAGTAAAGCCCTTAGCAACAATGCGAGCTTTATAACGGTCCACAGTGCCATCCGGGGCAAATTTCACCACAAAGACCCAGCGACAGCCGACAACATCAGTACCGAAGGGAGGAGGAACAAGAGTCCAGGTACCCCGCTCCGTTAGGGTGGCCATTTCCTCATCCATGGCCATCTTCTAGTGAGGAATAGCAAGGGCCTCCTGGTAGGAGCGGGGGGTGGCAGTGGCAGAGATAGCTAGAGCAAAGGCCCTGCTAGAAGGGGTGAGATGATCATATGAAACAACAGCAGTAAGAGGGTGTAGGGTACACGTCCGCACCCCTTTGCGAAGAGCTATAGGAAGATCCAGGTCAGCAGGTTCCTCGCCATCCGGAGCATCCGTGGCAGAGAGAGCTGGCCCGGGAGTAGAGAGCGACGACGGCGGAGATGCGGGAGACGGGAGTGGAGAAGAGGGAGAGAGAGGTGGAAGAAGAGGAGTGGACGGGGGGAGTAAGGGTGAATATCGTAGTGGGAGACGAGAGAACAAAGGGAACAGTAGGAGAATCAGAGGCTGGGAGAAGAGGAGGGGAGTCATCCGAGAAGTAGGAGGTATTCTCGAAGAAAGTGACGTCAGCAGAAACGAACTGCTTACGAAGGATGGGATCAAAGCAACAATAACCTTTCTGAGTGGTGGAGTACCCCAGAAAGATACATTTGGTGGAGCGAGGAGATAGCTTATCACGGGTGGCAGACGGGACATGCACAAAGGCAGTGCATCCAAATATTTGGAGAGGGAGAGGAAACGGCTCCTTGCCCGGATACAAAATGGAGAAAGGGGTTTTTTCGTGGAGAATGGTGGAGGGAATATGATTGATGAGGTAACAGGCAAGGAGAACAGCATAGCCCCAATAGGAGCGAGGAACATGCATCTGGGTCATCAAGGAGCGAGCGATATCCAGAAGGTGACGATTTTTGCGTTCTGCCACACCATTTTGTTGTGAGGTATAGACACAATTCGTTTGATGAATAATCTCATTTTGCATGCAGAAGGCAGAAAAGTCATGACTGATATATTCTTGGGCATTATCAGATCGAAGAACTTTAATAGAAACATCAAACTGAGTTTTGATCATGAGATAGAAGGACGTCCATACAGAGAATAATTCGGAGCGATCTTTTAACAGATACACCCACGTACAGCGAGAGAAATCATCAATGAATGTGACAAAATATGAACTACTCCGACCAACCGTAAGAGTAGGAGAAGGACCCCAAATATCGGAGTGGATGAGATCAAACGGACGGGTGGATCCACGAACGTGCTTTGGAGGGAAGGAGGAGCGGTGATGTTTGCCAAGCTGACAGGCTTCACAGTTGAGCGGAGGACTTTGGGGAGGAAGGTGGGGCAGAAGTTGTCGAAGAAGATGAGGAGGAGCATGACCAAGGCGGAGATGCCATTGGAGAAGATCTGTGGAGGTGGAGGAGAAGGTGGAGAAAGCGGAAATGTTGTCCAGGAAGTATAGGCCGCCACTCTCAGTCCCAGTAGCAATCGTCCGTTGGGAAACCGGATCCTGAAAAGAGCAAGTAGTAGAAGTAAAAGTAACAGAACAGTGTAATTGCTTGCATAGAGAGGTAACAGATAATAAGTTGCACGGGAACTTGGGCACGTAGAGAGTATCCTCCAAGCGAAGAGACGGAGTGACATGAACTATCCCCGTCCCATGAACCGATGATGAGGAGCCGTCAGCGTGAGTAACCGGAGGAAACCGACCATGTGTTTCGAGGAGAGAAAAACACTGGAGATTGGCGGTCATATGATTAGTAGCACCGGTGTCGATCAACCATTTTCCTTGAGTAACAACGTGGGCACTACCAGAAGACGTGACCACCGAGGCGAACGGCTTTGAGGAGTATATAGAATCCATGAAGGGAGGAACAAAAGAACTGCAGCGGTCACAGTGACAGCACACCAGCGGCAAGAAGGGCCACGACCAAGATGCAGAGCAAGGCAAAAGGGGACGAAGAGGGAAGCACAAGCTGCGCGACTCAACAGGAGGTCGCGGCGACTAACACATAGGAGCGGCTAAAGGAAGAGCCGCATAGAGGAGAACAAGCCGCTGCGACTTAGAGACAGGTCGCGGGGACAAGAGAGAGAGCGGCGAAGGAAGAAGGGTAGACAGGCCGCCTAAATAAGGAAGAACCCGCGCGAACAGAAAGAAATCGCAGCGGTTAGGAGAAAGAGATCTGCCGCGCAAACAATAGGAAGCCACGCGGTTAGAAAACTATCCGCACGGATAGGAAGAAGAAGATCAGCAGCGGTCACGATGTCAGACACCAGCGGCCAGAAAAGCCATGACCAAGCCGCAGAACCAAATAGAGGGAGAGAAGTCGGGCGGCTAGCAGACAGACCGTGCGAACAGAAGAAAAGGATATCGGGAGGCAAAAGGCGAACAAGGCAAAAGAGGCCGCGGAGACAGGTCGCGGCGACTAGAGAAGAGAAGGAGGAAGCGGCGACTAGAGAAGAGAAGGAGGAAGCGGCGACTAGAACAGGTCGCAAGAAAGAAGCAAGCAACAGAAACAGGCCGCGCGAACAGGGCGCAAGCAAACAGGCGGAAGAAACAAGCTGCGGGAGACAGGCCGCGAGAAGAAGAGGCAGGTCGCGCGGAATCCAGGAGGCGCGCCTTCCACCATGTTGGACAGTTAGCGACGACCGCATTCTCTACAGGGTTCGCTTTTACTTGCCTGCCACTTCTCCATTGGTCGCTGACATCCGAGCAGCCGTCCACGACCGTGCTCACGAAGGCGTCCACAAGACCCTTTCAGTTCCTACGCACCGAGTTCTTCTGGCCTGGACTTAAACGCAATGTTTAGTCTCACATTGCTGCATGCGTCATCTGTCAGCGCAGCAAGACCGAGTCTCTCTGTCCAGCCGGTCTACTACAGCCTCTTCCAGTACTGACATAGATATGGGCCGATATCTCCATGGATTTCATCGAGACTGCCTTCTTCCCGAGGATATTCTGTCATTTTTGGGGTGGTCGAGCGCTTCTCCAAGGGCCCATTTCATTGTCATGAGTCGCCCCATCACAGGTCCCACCGTGGACCGTGTTTTCTTCGATCGTGTGTTTCGTCATCACGGGGTACCGGAGAGCATCGTTTCTGACCGCGACAAGGTTTTCACATCTCAGTTTTGGCAGGAGTTGTTTGACCTTTTTGGCACAAAGCTGGCACTTTCTTCAGCCTACCACCCGCAGTCAGACGATCAGACCGAGGTTGTCAATAGGACACTCGAGATGTACTTGCGTTGCCTCACGAGGGACCGGCCGAAGGACTGGGCCCACTGGTTACCTTGGGCAAAGTACTGTTACAACACGTCCTACTACACCTCCCTCCAGACCACTCCTTTCAACTTGATATACGGTCGGGATCCACCCCGTCTCCTCACTTATGTTTCTGGCTAGGCTCGCTCCACCGTCGTCGGCATCGAGCTTCGCACGCGTGATGAGGTCTTGTGCCTCGCCCGAGCTCGTCTACTTCAGACCCAAACACGGATGGAGACCAACTACAATTGCAGCCACCGCGAGTTATTCTTTGCTTCCGGGGATTGGGTTTGGCTCAAACGCCAGCCCTATCGTCAAGCCACCGTCTCTAAGGGAGCATACCAGAAGCTGGAGCCTAAATTCTTTGGACCCTTCGAGATTCTCCGCCGCATAGGAGGCGTGGCTTACCGTCTTCGACTCGACGACGACGCGCAGATCCACGAAGTCTTTCACGTATCGTAACTGAAGCCGTTCGTGGGCGACCCCCCGCAGCACCCTTGGTCCCATTACCACCGCCACCACCACACAAGTTTGAGGACAAACTCGATGTAGAGTAGGGAGGAGATGTTATAGATCCTCGTTGGGGCAAGACGTACAAGTGTCGCGAGCCTCGCGTAACAACCGCCTAGACCGCCGCACTTTATCATCGTTATTTTATTTCCACTTAAGCATTTTGATCCTCATGTTTTAAGCCTTATGAGGAAGGCATTTTAGTATTTTGGGTGAACCGGATTTTATCCACTTTATAGGTGGGGGTTTGTGGTTTGGAATGGAAGAAGAAATTAAATCAAAATCTCCCTCTCTCTCTATTTTTTTCCCGATATTTCCTATCGCCCCGCTCGGTCTGAACCCTCGCTATCGTAGCATTGCCCCCCCCCCCCCCCGTCGCATCGCATTAGGAGCCGAATCCCGCCGTGAGGAGCTCCTCCTCCGCATCTCCACCATTGCGCCCAAGGGATCGAAGAAAGGCTCTTCCTCCCTCCTTTGAGACTTCCCTCTCCACCGGTCATTTACACGTTCGCAATCCCGGGAAAAACGAAAGTATACAGAATCCATAATATACAAAGTCCAAAAATACGTAGTATACAAAGATAAGTCATTGGTGTGAGGGCCACACATAAGAACCTAAAGGAGACTGCTATGAGCTAATAGTAAAAGTGAAAGACTAAGCAGCAGCCCCCTCAAACGTGAGGGTCTCTAAACCTCACGAAAAACTGCATACCCAACATTTAAGACTCCGTTTGTTTCGGCATTTTTACCGGGTGTTTGGAGCAAAGCCGCCGGACGGCGGGTAAACAAACGGGATGCCGGCGGCGTTTGCTCCGTTTGCACCCGCCGCAAGAAGAAAATGTCCCTCAAATGCCGCTTTTCCAACACCGCCGCCCCCCCCCCCCCCCCTCCAGTTCCAACTCTCCATTTCGACCGGCCGGGAGCAAACGAAACCGCCGTACCAAATAAACCCTAAATCTACTTTGTCTTCTGTGGTCATAAAGGGGGGAAGTGAAAACAACTATCACTGTTGTTGGAGTTGACATGTTGACCGGGTCAACTGTCAATGTTCTTGTTATGCTTTAAGTATTTTAATGTATTTTTCTTGCATTTATGAGGAGAGAGAGCGTATGTGATTAATAGAGTAGTTGAGTGTTACTTTTGTTTGCCTATATAAAGCCCCCCCCCCCAATGTATACTTTTTGGTTGCTGAAAATAGAGAAAAAATCCTCCAAGTTTTGAGTTTTCGGCCTTGTGAGGGAGAGTGCGCAGCAGCGCGGAAGGGAGCTCGCGAAGTCGGGCGGTTAGCTTTAGGAGGCCGAGCGGCTAGATCCTTCTCTCCGGCGAGTGGGTTGTACCGAGTGCGAGCTCGCGTGGTCGGTCTCGCCACCAAGAGAGGGAGCAGTGCGAGTTGATTTGTCGAGTGGAGTGGCCGGGCGGTTACGTGGCCTAACCGTGAGGTGAAGTGCAAGTCGGTTCGCCGAGAGAGAAGCGTGCCGAGTGGAGGATTGTCGAGTGGGGTATTTTGCTGGGTGAGCTTGCAGCGCGAGTAGAGGGGCGCGAGTGGAAGAGGCTGAGACTGCTCGCCAAATCTAACCGAGCGGGTAGGCCGGCTAGTGAGGTTCTCGCCAAGTGGAGCTTGAGGTGTGTTTGAGTTAGCATTGTGCAAGAGGAAGGACCCATCCAAGTTTTCCAACAAGTGGTATCATAGGGAGGTTAAGAGACTCCTGGAAGTTGTGTTTGCGAAGAGTAGTGATGGAGATGGGAAGCGGGATGTCGGGGCAGGTCCCCAAGTTGAGTAAAACAAACTATGGAAATTGGAGTATTCAGATGCGAGTGTTGCTCGCCTCTAAGGAGCTATGGGATGTTGTGGAGGAAGGTGTCGAGGTGCTTACTGCCAAAGCAGAAGCCGCGTTGACTAACGCTCAAAGGATGGCGGTGAGAGAAACCAAGAAGAAGGACAAGAAGGCGTTGTTCATCTTGTACCAAGGTGTGGATGAAGCGACGTTCGAGAAGATCTCGGACGCCGAGACTTCAAAGGAAGCATGGGAGATACTGCAACGCTCCATGCAGGGAGTGGACAAAGCAAAGAAGGTGAAGTTGCAATCACTTCGAGCTCAATACGAGGTGATGAGGATGCAGAGCTCGGAGAAGGTGGGCGACTATGTGACCCGTCTGCGGACGCTCACAAATGAAATGAAAAGGAACGGAGAGGTGACTGACGACGTCAGTTTCATGGAGAAGTTTCTGCGGTCAATGTCCAAGAAGTTCAGACACGTGGTGGTGGCTATTGAGGAGTCGAAGGACCTCACCACGATGGCGGTGGATGAGCTTGTTGGCTCGCTACAAGCACATGAGTATCAGATGGTGCAAGATGAGGAGGAGTCGAGTGGCTTGGGGAAAGCACTTCAGACTCAACTCAATTTTGGAGAAAGCTTAGGAAGAGGAGGAGGGCAGCGCGGCCGAGGCTACCAAGGCAGAGGTAGAGCAGGAAGAGGTGGAAGAGATTTTGGAAGAAGCCAGTACAACCAGCGTGAGGTGGAGCAACCTCAGGGGTGGAGGCACGACGCAGGAGGCAGAGGAAGAGGCCAAGGAAGGGGCCAATGTAGAGGTCAGGGAAGAGACCAAGGCAGAGGTCAAGGCAGAGGAGGAAGAGGAGACATGTCCCAGACCCAATGCTATAACTGTGGCAAGTTCGGGCACATGAGCTACGATTGTTGGGCTTCTAGGAAGGGAGGAGATGCCAACCATTATGCGGAGACTAGCAACACGGGAGGCGACCCGATGATGTTCCTTACCGTCCAAGGGGCTGGAGGCGGAAAGAATGGAATATGGTATTTGGACACCAGAGTCAGTAATCACATGTGCGGAGAGAAGGAGCTGTTTACGAGCCTTGAACCAAATGGTGGTGAGGTGAGTTTCGGCGATGCTTCTAAGATCTCGGTTGAAGGAAGAGGAGTAGTGGCGGTTGTGTTGAATGGGAAGGAGGTGCTCATCAACGACGTCTTCTACGTGCCAGGCTTGAGGAGTAACATCCTAAGCCTCGGGCAACTGGTGGAGAAGGGCTATTGGGTCTTATTAAGGGATGACACCCTAGCCATGAAAGATGGTCAAGGGAAAGAAGTAGTGAGGGTGAAGATGACGACGAATTGTCTCTTTACTTTGAGCATGGATGTGAAGGAGACAAAGTGTCTCGCGAGGACTGAAGAGGAGGAAGAAGCTTGGCTGTGGTACCACCGGATGGGACATCTGGGGTTCACAGGCCTGAAGCTGTTGTCTGGATCCAAGATGGTGGAAGGGCTGCCTATGATCACACCTCCTCAAAGGGTCTGTGAGGCATGCACGAAGGGGAAGAAAAGAAGGGAGACATTTGAAGGTGGCAAGTCCCGAAGAGCGACAAGGCCATTGGAGTTAGTTCACTCGGACATCGCTGGTCCGTTTGAGACTACTTCAATAGGTGGAAGCAGATACTACATCACGTTCACCGACGAATTCAGCAGGAAGTGTTGGGTGTACTTTCTAAGAGAGAAGGCTGAGGCACTGGAGAAGTTCAAGGAGTTCCGGGCGATGGCTGAGAAGGAGAGTAGTCAACCGCTGAAGATGCTCAGAATGGATAGAGGTGGGGAGTACACCTCTAGGCTGTTTGACGAGTACTGCAAGCAATGGGGGATTTCTCATCAGCTGACGGCGGCATACTCGCCTCAGCAGAATGGCGTGGCAAAAAGGAAGAACCTTACCATCATGAACATGGCGAGGAGCATGGTGAAGGGCAAGGGGTTGCCGAAGAAGTTCTGGGCGGAAGCAGTGCAGGTGGCAGTGTACATGCTGAACCGTTGTCCAACAAAGAGTGTGAAGTTCAAGACACCATTTGAAGCTTGGAGTGGGTGGAAGCCCAGTGTGAAGCACCTTAGGGTCTTCGGGTGTGTAGCTTACGCTCACATCCCGAACCAGAGAAGGAAGAAGCTAGATGACCGGAGCGAGAGGTGCATCTTTGTAGGTTACGCTCCTGCGAGTAAGGCTTACAAGCTATACAATCCGGAGACAAAGAAGGCCATTATCTCACAAGATGTGGTGTTTGAAGAAGGAAGCAGCTGGAGCTGGAATGAGGAGGTGAGGAACACCAAGGGGATGTTCTTCGAGGATGATAAGAAAGAAGGAGGAGAAGAGGCTGAAGCCGAGATGGGTGGAGCAGAGCCACCATCACCACCTAGCGGAGGTTCAGGGGGAGCTCTCACTCCTTACCTAGTGTGCTAGTAGTGCAAGTACAAGTGGAGGCGGCTCTGGAGGAGCAAGCACCAGTGGGAGCAAGGACAATCGTCCTCAGCCCAGGATGAGGAGGCTGGATGAAATCTATGAGGAGACGGCACCGGTCCTTAACAATTTTTCTTTATATTGTCTTTTGGCAGATGTCGAGCCGTGCTCCTATGATGAGGCCGCAAAGGAGAAAAGCTGGAGGAAGGCGATGGATGTGGAGATCGCCTCCATCAAGAAGAACGAGATATGGAGGTTGGTCGACCCTCCTACTGGCCACAAACCCCTCGGGGTGAGGGGTGAGTGGGTATACAAAGTAAAGAAGAACACGGATGGCGGCGTGGAGAAGCACAAGGCCAGGCAAGTCGTGAAGGGCTACCGCCAAGTCCAGGGTGTCAATTATGATGAGGTGTTCGCCCCCGTAGCGCGGATAGACACCATCCGCCTGATCATCGCCCTAGCTGCACATCATGGCTGGAGGATCATGCAGATGGACGTGGTCTCTGTATATTTGAACGGGCACCTGGAGGAAGATGTGTACATCGAGCAGCCTCCATGGTATGTGGTAAAGGGGCAGGAAAGGAAAGTATGCAAATTGGACAAGGCCTTGTATGGCTTGAAGCAAGGGGCTAGAGCTTGGAACGGAAGGATAGATGCTTTCCTGCAGAAGCATGGCTATCAGAAGAGACTACATGAGTACGCCCTCTACACCAAGGTGGACCAGGAGGGCAACATGATGATAGTCTGTCTCTACGTGGACTACATGATTTTCACGGGGAACAGTGCTGCCATGTATGAAGAGTTCCGGGAGATGATGAAGAAGGAGTTTGAAATGATAGACTTAGGAGAGCTAAGTTACTTCCTGGGGGTGGAAGTGAAGCAGGGAGAAGATGCGATCTTCATCTCCCAAAAGAAGTACGCGGAAGAAATTTTGAAGAATTCAGGATGGAGGATAGCAAGCCTATCTCCACTCCGGCTGACCCGGGGCTAAAGCTAAGCAAGGAGTCGAAGGAAGGAACGGTGGACTTCACCTTGTTCAAAAGTTTGGTGGGTAGTCTGCACTACCTGACCTTCACCCGACAGACATCATGTACGCAGTCGGGGTGGTGAGTAGGCACATGGAGGAGTCAAAGGAAGTCCACTTCACAGCAGCGAAGAGAATCCTGAGGTACATCAACGGGACGAGAGGTCATGGGCTGAAGTATGCTACATGAGAGGAGCTGACGCTGGTAGGTTACTCTGATAGTGACTACGGCGGGGATGTTAATGACCGAAAGAGTACTTCTGGATATGCTTTCCACATGGGAACAGGAGTGTTCTCTTAGAGTTCGAAGAAGCAGGCCACGATAGCTCTATCGTCCTGCGAGGTGGAGTACATTGTGGCGGCAGCTGGAACCTGCCAAGCCATCTGCTAAGGAACCTCCTGGGGAGTTTGCAGCAAGGTGTGGGGGCCAACGACCATGTTGGTGGACAACATGTCGCTATCCAGCTCGCGAAGAACCCGGTGCTGCATGGGCGCAGCAAACACATCGATACTATGTATCACTTCCTGAGAGAGCAAGTGGAGCTGAAGACCGTGGAGGTCAAGTATTGCCTGACCGGAGAGCAAGTTGCGGACATCTTTACCAAGGCGTTGAAGGTGGACACATTTCTGAAGCTCAAAGGCAAACTCGGCATGTGCTGCCAAGTTTGAGGGGGAGTCTGTTGGAGTTGACATGTTGACCGGGTGTCAACTGTCAAAGTTCTTGTTATGCTTTAAGTATTTTAATGTATTTTTCTTGCATTTATGAGGAGAGAGAACGTATGTGATTAATAGGGTAATTGAGTGTTACTTTTGTTTGCCTATATAAAGGCCCCCCCCCCCATGTATACTTTTTGGTTGTTGAAATAGATAAAAAATCCTCCAAGTATTGAGTGTTCGGCCTTGTGAGGGAGAGTGCGCAGCAGCGCGGAAGGAGCTCGCGAAGTCGGGCGGTTAGCTTTAGGAGGCCGAGCGGCTAGATCCTTCTCGCCGGCGAGTGGGTTGTACCGAGTGCGAGCTCGCCTTGTCGGTCTCGCCACCAAGAGAGGGAGCGGTGCGAGTTGATTTGCCGAGTGGAGTGGCCGGCGGTTACGTGGCCTAACCGCGAGGTGAAGTGCGAGTCCGGTTCGCCGAGAGAGAAGCGTGCCGAGTGGAGGATTGCCGAGTGGGGTATTTTGTCGGTGAGCTTGCCGCGCGAGTAGAGGGCGCGATTGGAAGAGGCTGAGACTGCTCGCCAAATCTAACCGAGCGGGTAGGCCGGCTCGTAGGTTCTCGCCAAGTGAGCTTGAGGTGTGTTCAGTTAGCATTGTTCAAGAGGCAGGACCCATTCAAGTTTTCCAACAAACTTGTTAGTTGGAGACTAAGGCTCTATTTGTTTGAAGTGTTTTTGCTTCTCCGTTTTGGGCAAACGCCGCCGTAAGGAGGTAAACAGATGAACCTTCGGGGGCGGTTGTGCTCCGTTTCCACCCGCCCGCCTTCAAGGCGGGGCGGGTGGAAACGGAGCAAACGCCGCCGAAGGTTCATTTGTTTACCTCCTTCCGGCGGCGTTTGCCCAAAACGGAGAAGCAAAACACTCAAACAAATAGAGCCTTAGTCTCCAACTAACAGTTGTTGGAAAACTTGAATGGTCCTTCTCTTGCACAATGCTAACTCAAACACACCTCAAGCTCCACTTGGCGAGAACCTCACTAGCCGGCCTACCCGCTCGTTAGATTTGGCGAGCAGTCTCAGCCTCTTCCACTCGCGCCCCTCTACTCGCGCGGCAAGCTCACCCGACAAAATACCCCACTCGCAATCCTCCACTCGGCACGCTTCTCTCTCGGCGAACCGACTCGCACTTCACCTCGCGGTTAGGCCACGTAACCGCCCGGCCACTCCACTCGGCAAATCAACTCGCACCGCTCCCTCTCTTGGTGGCGAGACCGACAAGGCGAGCTCGCACTCGGTACAACCCACTCGCCGGCGAGAAGGATCTAGCCGCTCGGAGTCCTCCTAAAGCTAACCGCCCGACTTCGCGAGCTCCCTTCCGCGCTGCTGCGCACTCTCCCTCACAAGGCCGAACACTCAATACTTGGAGGATTTTTTATCTATTTTCAACAACCAAAAAGTATACATGGGGGGGGGGGGCCTTTATATAGGCAAACAAAAGTAACACTCAATTACCCTATTAATCACATACGTTCTCTCTCCTCATAAATGCAAGAAAAATACATTAAAATACTTAAAGCATAACAAGAACTTTGACAGTTGACCCGGTCAACATGTCAACTCCAACAGACTCCCCTCAAACTTGGCAGCACATGCCGAGTTTGCCTTTGAGCTTCAGAAATGTGTCCACCTTCAACGCCTTGGTAAAGATGTCCGCAACTTGCTCTCCGGTCAGGCAATACTTGACCTCCACGGTCTTCAGCTCCACTTGCTCTCTCAGGAAGTGATACATAGTATCGATGTGTTTGCTGCGCCCATGCAGCACCGGGTTCTTCGCGAGCTGGATAGCCGACATGTTGTCCACCAACATGGTCGTTGGCCCATCCACACCTTGCTGCAAACTCCCCAGGAGGTTCCTTAGCCAGATGGCTTGGCAGGTTCCAGCTGCCGCCACAATGTACTCCACCTCGCAGGACGATAGAGCTATCGTGGCCTGCTTCTTCGAACTCTAAGAGAACACTCCTGTTCCCATGTGGAAAGCATATCCAGAAGTACTCTTTCGGTCATTAACATCCCCGCCGTAGTCACTATCAGAGTAACCTACCAGCGTCAGCTCCTCTCATGTAGCATACTTCAGCCCATGACCTCTCGTCCCGTTGATGTACCTCAGGATTCTCTTCGCTGCTGTGAAGTGGACTTCCTTTGACTCCTCCATGTGCCTACTCACCACCCCGACTGCGTACATGATGTCTGGTCGGGTGAAGGTCAGGTAGTGCAGACTACCCACCAAACTTTTGAACAAGGTGAAGTCCACCGTTCCTTCCTTCGACTCCTTGCTTAGCTTTAGCCCCGGGTCAGCCGGAGTGGAGATAGGCTTGCTATCCTCCATCCTGAATTTCTTCAAAATTTCTTCCGCGTACTTCTTTTGGGAGATGAAGATCGCATCTTCTCCCTGCTTCACTTCCACCCCCAGGAAGTAACTTAGCTCTCCTAAGTCTATCATTTCAAACTCCTTCTTCATCATCTCCCGGAACTCTTCATACATGGCAGCACTGTTCCCCGTGAAAATCATGTAGTCCACGTAGAGACAGACTATCATCATGTTGCCCTCCTGGTCCACCTTGGTGTAGAGGGCGTACTCATGTAGTCTCTTCTGATAGCCATGCTTCTGCAGGAAAGCATCTATCCTTCCGTTCCAAGCTCTAGCCCCTTGCTTCAAGCCATACAAGGCCTTGTCCAATTTGCATACTTTCCTTTCCTGCCCCTTTACCACATACCATGGAGGCTGCTCGATGTACACATCTTCCTCCAGGTGCCCGTTCAAATATACAGAGACCACGTCCATCTGCATGATCCTCCAGCCATGATGTGCAGCTAGGGCGATGATCAGGCGGATGGTGTCTATCCGCGCTACGGGGGCGAACACCTCATCATAATTGACACCCTGGACTTGGCGGTAGCCCTTCACGACTTGCCTGGCCTTGTGCTTCTCCACGCCGCCATCCGTGTTCTTCTTTACTTTGTATACCCACTTCACCCCGAGGGGTTTGTGGCCAGTAGGAGGGTCGACCAACCTCCATATCTCGTTCTTCTTGATGGAGGCGATCTCCACATCCATCGCCTTCCTCCAGCTTTTCTCCTTTGCGGCCTCATCATAGGAGCACGGCTCGACATCTGCCAAAAGACAATATAAAGAAAAATTGTTAAGGACCGGTGCCGTCTCCTCATAGATTTCATCCAGCCTCCTCATCCTGGGCTGAGGACGATTGTCCTTGCTCCCACTGGTGCTTGCTCCTCCAGAGCCGCCTCCACTTGTACTTGCACTACTAGGGTAAGGAGTGAGAGCTCCCCCTGAACCTCCGCTAGGTGGTGATGGTGGCTCTGCTCCACCCATCTCGGCTTCAGCCTCTTCTCCTCCTTCTTTCTTATCATCCTCGAAGAACATCCCCTTGGTGTTCCTCACCTCCTCATTCCAGCTCCAGCTGCTTCCTTCTTCAAACACCACATCTTGTGAGATAATGGCCTTCTTTGTCTCCGGATTGTATAGCTTGTAAGCCTTACTCGCAGGAGCGTAACCTACAAAGATGCACCTCTCGCTCCGGTCATCTAGCTTCTTCCTTCTCTGGTTCGGGATGTGAGCGTAAGCTACACACCCGAAGACCCTAAGGTGCTTCACACTGGGCTTCCACCCACTCCAAGCTTCAAATGGTGTCTTGAACTTCACACTCTTTGTTGGACAACGGTTCAGCATGTACACTGCCACCTGCACTGCTTCCGCCCAGAACTTCTTCGGCAACCCCTTGCCCTTCACCATGCTCCTCGCCATGTTCATGATGGTAAGGTTCTTCCTTTTTGCCACGCCATTCTGCTGAGGCGAGTATGCCGCCGTCAGCTGATGAGAAATCCCCCATTGCTTGCAGTACTCGTCAAACAGCCTAGAGGTGTACTCCCCACCTCTATCCATTCTGAGCATCTTCAGCGGTTGACTACTCTCCTTCTCAGCCATCGCCCGGAACTCCTTGAACTTCTCCAGTGCCTCAGCCTTCTCTCTTAGAAAGTACACCCAACACTTCCTGCTGAATTCGTCGGTGAACGTGATGTAGTATCTGCTTCCACCTATTGAAGTAGTCTCAAACGGACCAGCGATGTCCGAGTGAACTAACTCCAATGGCCTTGTCGCTCTTCGGGACTTGCCACCTTCAAATGTCTCCCTTCTTTTCTTCCCCTTCGTGCATGCCTCACAGACCCTTTGAGGAGGTGTGATCATAGGCAGCCCTTCCACCATCTTGGATCCAGACAACAGCTTCAGGCCTGTGAACCCCAGATGTCCCATCCGGTGGTACCACAGCCAAGCTTCTTCCTCCTCTTCAGTCCTCGCGAGACACTTTGTCTCCTTCACATCCATGCTCAAAGTAAAGAGACAATTCGTCGTCATCTTCACCCTCACTACTTCTTTCCCTTGACCATCTTTCATGGCTAGGGTGTCATCCCTTAATAAGACCCAATAGCCCTTCTCCACCAGTTGCCCGAGGCTTAGGATGTTACTCCTCAAGCCTGGCACGTAGAAGACGTCGTTGATGAGCACCTCCTTCCCATTCAACACAACCGCCACTACTCCTCTTCCTTCAACCGAGATCTTAGAAGCATCGCCGAAACTCACCTCACCACCATTTGGTTCAAGGCTCGTAAACAGCTCCTTCTCTCCGCACATGTGATTACTGACTCTGGTGTCCAAATACCATATTCCATTCTTTCCGCCTCCAGCCCCTTGGACGGTAAGGAACATCATCGGGTCGCCTCCCGTGTTGCTAGTCTCCGCATAATGGTTGGCATCTCCTCCCTTCCTAGAAGCCCAACAATCGTAGCTCATGTGCCCGAACTTGCCACAGTTATAGCATTGGGTCTGGGACATGTCTCCTCTTCCTCCTCTGCCTTGACCTCTGCCTTGGTCTCTTCCCTGACCTCTACATTGGCCCCTTCCTTGGCCTCTTCCTCTGCCTCCTGCGTCGTGCCTCCACCCCTGAGGTTGCTCCACCTCACGCTGGTTGTACTGGCTTCTTCCAAAATCTCTTCCACCTCTTCCTGCTCTACCTCTGCCTTGGTAGCCTCGGCCGCGCTGCCCTCCTCCTCTTCCTAAGCTTTCTCCAAAATTGAGTTGAGTCTGAAGTGCTTTCCCCAAGCCACTCGACTCCTCCTCATCTTGCACCATCTGATACTCATGTGCTTGTAGCGAGCCAACAAGCTCATCCACCGCCATCGTGGTGAGGTCCTTCGACTCCTCAATAGCCACCACCACGTGTCTGAACTTCTTGGACATTGACCGCAGAAACTTCTCCATGAAACTGACGTCGTCAGTCACCTCTCCGTTCCTTTTCATTTCATTTGTGAGCGTCCGCAGACGGGTCACATAGTCGCCCACCTTCTCCGAGCTCTGCATCCTCATCACCTCGTATTGAGCTCGAAGTGATTGCAACTTCACCTTCTTTGCTTTGTCCACTCCCTGCATGGAGCGTTGCAGTATCTCCCATGCTTCCTTTGAAGTCTCGGCGTCCGAGATCTTCTCGAACGTCGCTTCATCCACACCTTGGTACAAGATGAACAACGCCTTCTTGTCCTTCTTCTTGGTTTCTCTCACCGCCATCCTTTGAGCGTTAGTCAACGCGGCTTCTGCTTTGGCAGTAAGCACCTCGACACCTTCCTCCACAACATCCCATAGCTCCTTAGAGGCGAGCAACACTCGCATCTGAATACTCCAATTTCCATAGTTTGTTTTACTCAACTTGGGGACCTGCCCCGACATCCCGCTTCCCATCTCCATCACTACTCTTCGCAAACACAACTTCCAGGAGTCTCTTAACCTCCCTATGATACCACTTGTTGGAAAACTTGGATGGGTCCTTCCTCTTGCACAATGCTAACTCAAACACACCTCAAGCTCCACTTGGCGAGAACCTCACTAGCCGGCCTACCCGCTCGGTTAGATTTGGCGAGCAGTCTCAGCCTCTTCCACTCGCGCCCCTCTACTCGCGCTGCAAGCTCACCCAGCAAAATACCCCACTCGACAATCCTCCACTCGGCACGCTTCTCTCTCGGCGAACCGACTTGCACTTCACCTCACGGTTAGGCCACGTAACCGCCCGGCCACTCCACTCGACAAATCAACTCGCACTGCTCCCTCTCTTGGTGGCGAGACCGACCACGCGAGCTCGCACTCGGTACAACCCACTCGCCGGAGAGAAGGATCTAGCCGCTCGGCCTCCTAAAGCTAACCGCCCGACTTCGCGAGCTCCCTTCCGCGCTGCTGCGCACTCTCCCTCACAAGGCCGAAAACTCAAAACTTGGAGGATTTTTTCTCTATTTTCAGCAACCAAAAAGTATACATTGGGGGGGGGGGCTTTATATAGGCAAACAAAAGTAACACTCAACTACTCTATTAATCACATACGCTCTCTCTCCTCATAAATGCAAGAAAAATACATTAAAATACTTAAAGCATAACAAGAACATTGACAGTTGACCCGGTCAACATGTCAACTCCAACAACAGTGATAGTTGTTTTCACTTCCCCCCTTTATGACCACAGAAGACAAAGTAGATTTAGGGTTTATTTGGTACGGCGGTTTCGTTTGCTCCCGGCCGGTCGAAATGGAGAGTTGGAACTGGAGGGGGGGGGGGGGGGCGGCGGTGTTGGAAAAGCGGCATTTGAGGGACATTTTCTTCTTGCGGCGGGTGCAAACGGAGCAAACGCCGCCGGCATCCCGTTTGTTTACCCGCCGTCCGGCGGCTTTGCTCCAAACACCCGGTAAAAATGCCGAAACAAACGGAGTCTTAAATGTTGGGTATGCAGTTTTTCGTGAGGTTTAGAGACCCTCACGTTTGAGGGGGCTGCTGCTTAGTCTTTCACTTTTACTATTAGCTCATAGCAGTCTCCTTTAGGTTCTTATGTGTGGCCCTCACACCAATGACTTATCTTTGTATACTACGTATTTTTGGACTTTGTATATTATGGATTCTGTATACTTTCGTTTTTCCCGGGATTGCGAACGTGTAAATGACCGGTGGAGAGGGAAGTCTCAAAGGAGGGAGGAAGAGCCTTTCTTCGATCCCTTGGGCGCAATGGTGGAGATGCGGAGGAGGAGCTCCTCACGGCGGGATTCGGCTCCTAATGCGATGCGACGGGGGGGGGGGGGGCAATGCTACGATAGCGAGGGTTCAGACCGAGCGGGGCGATAGGAAATATCGGGAAAAAAATAGAGAGAGAGGGAGATTTTGATTTAATTTCTTCTTCCATTCCAAACCACAAACCCCCACCTATAAAGTGGATAAAATCCGGTTCACCCAAAATACTAAAATGCCTTCCTCATAAGGCTTAAAACATGAGGATCAAAATGCTTAAGTGGAAATAAAATAACGATGATAAAGTGCGGCGGTCTAGGCGGTTGTTACGCGAGGCTCGCGACACTTGTACGTCTTGCCCCAACGAGGATCTATAACATCTCCTCCCTACTCTACATCGAGTTTGTCCTCAAACTTGTGTGGTGGTGGCGGTGGTAATGGGACCAAGGGTGCTGCGGGGGGTCGCCCACGAACGGCTTCAGTTACGATACGTGAAAGACTTCGTGGATCTGCGCGTCGTCGTCGAGTCGAAGACGGTAAGCCACGCCTCCTATGCGGCGGAGAATCTCGAAGGGTCCAAAGAATTTAGGCTCCAGCTTCTGGTATGCTCCCTTAGAGACGGTGGCTTGACGATAGGGCTGGCGTTTGAGCCAAACCCAATCCCGGAAGCAAAGAATAACTCGCGGTGGCTGCAATTGTAGTTGGTCTCCATCCGTGTTTGGGTCTGAAGTAGACGAGCTCGGGCGAGGCACAAGACCTCATCACGCGTGCGAAGCTCGATGCCGACGACGGTGGAGCGAGCCTAGCCAGAAACATAAGTGAGGAGACGGGGTGGATCCCGACCGTATATCAAGTTGAAAGGAGTGGTCTGGAGGGAGGTGTAGTAGGACGTGTTGTAACAGTACTTTGCCCAAGGTAACCAGTGGGCCCAGTCCTTCGGCCGGTCCCTCGTGAGGCAACGCAAGTACATCTCGAGTGTCCTATTGACAACCTCGGTCTGATCGTCTGACTGCGGGTGGTAGGCTGAAGAAAGTGCCAGCTTTGTGCCAAAAAGGTCAAACAACTCCTGCCAAAACTGAGATGTGAAAACCTTGTCGCGGTCAGAAACGATGCTCTCCGGTACCCCGTGATGACGAAACACACGATCGAAGAAAACACGGTCCACGGTGGGACCTGTGATGGGGCGACTCATGACAATGAAATGGGCCCTTGGAGAAGCGCTCGACCACCCCAAAAATGACAGAATATCCTCGGGAAGAAGGCAGTCTCGATGAAATCCATGGAGATATCGGCCCATATCTATGTCAGTACTGGAAGAGGCTGTAGTAGACCGGCTGGACAGAGAGACTCGGTCTTGCTGCGCTGACAGATGACGCATGCAGCAATGTGAGACTAAACATTGCGTTTAAGTCCAGGCCAGAAGAACTCGGTGCGTAGGAACTGAAAGGGTCTTGTGGACGCCTTCGTGAGCACGGTCGTGGACGGCTGCTCGGATGTCAGCGACCAATGGAGAAGTGGCAGGCAAGTAAAAGCGAACCCTGTAGAGAATGCGGTCGTCGCTAACTGTCCAACATGGTGGAAGGCGCGCCTCCTGGATTCCGCGCGACCTGCCTCTTCTTCTCGCGGCCTGTCTCCCGCAGCTTGTTTCTTCCGCCTGTTTGCTTGCGCCCTGTTCGCGCGGCCTGTTTCTGTTGCTTGCTTCTTTCTTGCGACCTGTTCTAGTCGCCGCTTCCTCCTTCTCTTCTCTAGTCGCCGCTTCCTCCTTCTCTTCTCTAGTCGCCGCGACCTGTCTCCGCGGCCTCTTTTGCCTTGTTCGCCTTTTGCCTCCCGATATCCTTTTCTTCTGTTCGCACGGTCTGTCTGCTAGCCGCCCGACTTCTCTCCCTCTATTTGGTTCTGCGGCTTGGTCATGGCTTTTCTGGCCGCTGGTGTCTGACATCGTGACCGCTGCTGATCTTCTTCTTCCTATCCGTGCGGATAGTTTTCTAACCGCGTGGCTTCCTATTGTTTGCGCGGCAGATCTCTTTCTCCTAACCGCTGCGATTTCTTTCTGTTCGCGCGGGTTCTTCCTTATTTAGGCGGCCTGTCTACCCTTCTTCCTTCGCCGCTCTCTCTCTTGTCCCCGCGACCTGTCTCTAAGTCGCAGCGGCTTGTTCTCCTCTATGCGGCTCTTCCTTTAGCCGCTCCTATGTGTTAGTCGCCGCGACCTCCTGTTGAGTCGCGCAGCTTGTGCTTCCCTCTTCGTCCCCTTTTGCCTTGCTCTGCATCTTGGTCGTGGCCCTTCTTGCCGCTGGTGTGCTGTCACTGTGACCGCTGCAGTTCTTTTGTTCCTCCCTTCATGGATTCTATATACTCCTCAAAGCCGTTCGCCTCGGTGGTCACGTCTTCTGGTAGTGCCCACGTTGTTACTCAAGGAAAATGGTTGATCGACACCGGTGCTACTAATCATATGACCGCCAATCTCCAGTGTTTTTCTCTCCTCGAAACACATGGTCGGTTTCCTCCGGTTACTCACGCTGACGGCTCCTCATCATCGGTTCATGGGACGGGGATAGTTCATGTCACTCCGTCTCTTCGCTTGGAGGATACTCTCTACGTGCCCAAGTTCCCGTGCAACTTATTATCTGTTACCTCTCTATGCAAGCAATTACACTGTTCTGTTACTTTTACTTCTACTACTTGCTCTTTTCAGGATCCGGTTTCCCAACGGACGATTGCTACTGGGACTGAGAGTGGCGGCCTATACTTCCTGGACAACATTTCCGCTTTCTCCACCTTCTCCTCCACCTCCACAGATCTTCTCCAATGGCATCTCCGCCTTGGTCATGCTCCTCCTCATCTTCTTCGACAACTTCTGCCCCACCTTCCTCCCCAAAGTCCTCCGCTCAACTGTGAAGCCTGTCAGCTTGGCAAACATCACCGCTCCTCCTTCCCTCCAAAGCACGTTCGTGGATCCACCCGTCCGTTTGATCTCATCCACTCCGATATTTGGGGTCCTTCTCCTACTCTTACGGTTGGTCGGAGTAGTTCATATTTTGTCACATTCATTGATGATTTCTCTCGCTGTACGTGGGTGTATCTGTTAAAAGATCGCTCCGAATTATTCTCTGTATGGACGTCCTTCTATCTCATGATCAAAACTCAGTTTGATGTTTCTATTAAAGTTCTTCGATCTGATAATGCCCAAGAATATATCAGTCATGACTTTTCTGCCTTCTGCATGCAAAATGAGATTATTCATCAAACGAATTGTGTCTATACCTCACAACAAAATGGTGTGGCAGAACGCAAAAATCGTCACCTTCTGGATATCGCTCGCTCCTTGATGACCCAGATGCATGTTCCTCGCTCCTATTGGGGCTATGCTGTTCTCCTTGCCTGTTACCTCATCAATCATATTCCCTCCACCATTCTCCACGAAAAAACCCCTTTCTCCATTTTGTATCCGGGCAAGGAGCCGTTTCCTCTCCCTCTCCAAATATTTGGATGCACTGCCTTTGTGCATGTCCCGTCTGCCACCCGTGATAAGCTATCTCCTCGCTCCACCAAATGTATCTTTCTGGGGTACTCCACCACTCAGAAAGGTTATTGTTGCTTTGATCCCATCCTTCGTAAGCAGTTCGTTTCTGCTGACGTCACTTTCTTCGAGAATACCTCCTACTTCTCGGATGACTCCCCTCCTCTTCTCCCAGCCTCTGATTCTCCTACTGTTCCCTTTGTTCTCTCGTCTCCCACTACGATATTCACCCTTACTCCCCCCGTCCACTCCTCTTCTTCCACCTCTCTCTCCCTCTTCTCCACTCCCGTCTCCCGCATCTCCGCCGTCGTCGCTCTCTACTCCCGGGCCAGCTCTCTCTGCCACGGATGCTCCGGATGGCGAGGAACCTGCTGACCTGGATCTTCCTATAGCTCTTCGCAAAGGGGTGCGGACGTGTACCCTACACCCTCTTACTGCTGTTGTTTCATATGATCATCTCACCCCTTCTAGCAGGGCCTTTGCTCTAGCTATCTCTGCCACTGCCACCCCCCGCTCCTACCAGGAGGCCCTTGCTATTCCTCACTAGAAGATGGCCATGGATGAGGAAATGGCCACCCTAACGGAGCGGGGTACCTGGACTCTTGTTCCTCCTCCCTTCGGTACTGATGTTGTCGGCTGTCGCTGGGTCTTTGTGGTGAAATTTGCCCCGGATGGCACTGTGGACCGTTATAAAGCTCGCATTGTTGCTAAGGGCTTTACTCAGGCCTATGGGGTGGATTACTTTGACACCTTCTCTCCCGTGGCTCGTCTCATCACTATACGGGTTCTTCTCTCTGTGGCGGTCAATAAGGATTGGCTGATTTCCCAGTTGGATGTAAAGAATGCCTTCCTTTATGGTGATCTTCAGGAGGAGGCCGTATACATGGAGCAACCTCCTGGGTATGTTGCTCAGGGGAGACACGAGTATGCCGGCTGAAGAAGGCAATTTATGGCCTCAAGCAGAGCCCTCGAGCTTGGTTTGACAAGTTCAGCGGCATCGTGACGACCGTTGGTTTTGTGCGCAGCTCTGCCGATCACTCTCTATTTACTCGCAAAACCTCCTCGGGACTGGTGGTTCTTGCAGTGTATGTTGATGATATTCTTCTCAGTGGCGATGACCAGGAAGGGGTAGCCTTGACAAAGCGGCATCTTCTTCAACATCTGGTCACGAAAGATATGGGCTCTCCAAAGTACTTTTTGGGGATCGAAATCTCTCGGAAGCCCAATTCCTTAGTCCTCTCTCAGCGTAAGTATGCCCTTGATCTTTTAAAAGAAGCAGGATTGACTGGGGCCAAACCTGCTCGATGTCCCATGGCTGTTGGAGAAGACAAAACCTGGACAGATGATTTGCCTCTTCTTTCAGATACTACGAAGTACAGACGTCTTGTTGGTAAGCTCATATATCTCACAGTGACCAGACCCGACATTTCCTATGCTATTGGCAAGGTGAATCAATTCATGCAAGCTCCCAGGGAGTGTCATCTGCAGTCCGCCTTACGGATCTTGGAGTACGTCAAAGCCGCACCTGGGAAAGGATTGCTTTTCCAGAAGAATGGTCATCTGAGGGTTGAAGCTTACTCAGATGCGAGTTACGCTGATGACAAAGGGGATCGCAAGTCTACCTCCGGTTTCTGCACCTTTGTTGGGGGTAATCTGGTAAGCTGGAAGAGCAAGAAGCAGTCTGTTGTTTCCAGATCCAGTGCTGAAGCAGAGTATCAGAGTATGGCGTCGACCACTTGTGAGCTAAAATGGCTACGAGCTCTAATGCTGGATTTAGGAGAGGTCTACAACCATCCGCTACCTATGTTCTGTGATAACAAGGCTGCCATATATATCTCCAAAAATCCAGTCTTCCATGAAAGAACCAAACACATTGAAGTCGACTGTCATTTCATTCGTGAAGAGATCTTAAAGGAACAAATTTGCACTCCCTTTGTCACTTCTGATAAAGAGCTGGCTGACATCTTCACCAAGCCAGTTTCCGCCTCGTTTCATCATATTTGTGACAAGCTGGGCATGATCGATATATATGCTCCAGCTTGAGGGGAGTGTTGAAGTTGAGACCGGGCGGTCTGGCGGTCTGTCTTGGCGGGTTAGAGACCGCGCGGTCTGGCGGTTTCCCTTCAGCGGTTTGATTGCTGTGCTGTTGCTGTCTGGTTGCCGAGCTCTCAGGCGGTCTCTCCTTGCGGTCTCTCTCTCTCTAGTGGTAGCCGTGCGGTTAGCCCTTCTGTCTAACCGCGCGGCTTGTGCGGTTTGTTCTGTACAGTCCGCTTAGTCCTGTAAATTTTTAGTCTCACATCTCTTATTTGTATTCTCTCATCTCTCCTCCATTCTATATAAGGGAGGGCATACCTTTGTAATAGTTACCTTTTTCTGATAATAAAGTTTCAGTTATACTCTCTCCGACTTGTTTTAGTTCGTTTCTAACAAGGTCTTATGTGTTAATTACAATTGTTGCATGGAAGGAAGTTGATAAACAAATTAAAGATCAAATATGGGCAAAATTAAATGTACGTAACTTTGTTTTCAATTAGTGAATAGTGATTACATAACTGTGGTGTTTTAGTTAATTTTTAATTGATATTGTTTATTATTTTCAGATTTATTTTGATAATATTGATGGTCTTCACAATGCATTACTGAAAGGCATGAGTGAAAGTTGGAGAACTTGGAAATCCAAACTCTTTATCACTTATGTAAAATATGTTGATTTGGAGCATCGATACAATGTTCCTGTCAAGTATACCTTGATTTGGAGCATCGATTATTGCACGGGGAACCGCTGGTCACCGGGAATCCTAAAGATGGAGCCTATGAGTGGCCTAGCCAGAATACATCCCTACGCTATATAAATCTAAGCATCAATTCAACTGCATTATCCAAAGAATCACAATGGCATTATCGTCTAGGCTAGTAGCCACCAATCATCTCCTATTTTGCGGCGCACTTTGCATTTGGTTAATATCCTTATTTCTTCAACTACTTCAACCTTCTTCTGTAATTCATGTAAGTGCAATAAAATGCACAAAACTCATTTCCACACTTCCTCAATCAAATCAACACGCCATTTGGAACTTATTTATTTTGATGTGTGGGGCCTTCTCCAATTGATTCCATTGATTACTATAAATATTGTCTAATTTTTGTGGAACATTTTACAAAATACATTTGGTTTTATTCTATGAAAAGAAAATTTGAGGTGACCAAAATTTTACCATAATTTAAAAATGTAGTGGAAATTTTCTTTAATCCAAGCATTGTCTCGTTCTACTATGATAATGGTGGTGAATTCCTCCATCATAAGGAATTTTTTACGTCAATGGGGATCTCACATTTCTTAACACCACTTTACATACCTGAGCATAAAGGTACAAGTGTACAACTGAAAGGCGACATCGACATATTGTTGAAACAAGAATAACCCTTTTGCATGTTGCAAAGCTTCCACTATCCATGTGGTCATATGCTTTCCAAACTATAACCAATTTGATATATTGGAAGCCAACACCTTTAGTAAATAATGAGTCTCCACATTTCTGTATTTTTGGATCTCAGCCGAACTATAATAAATTGTGTTTTCAGTTGTGTATGTTATTCGTGGTTACGTCCCTATGCGCAACATAAACTCAAGCCCAGCTCCACTCCTTGTGTATTTCTCATTTATTCCTGTTGGGAATGTGAGCGAATAAATCCCGATCAGGACACCTGTTGCAATTCGAGCAAGCGCAACACCGCAAAAACAATGCAGAAAATAATAAAGCACACAGAGAATTTTTACGTGGAAAACCCAACTTGGGCGAAAAACCACGGGACGATCGGAGTCCAACCCGGAAAGCCTCCACTAAAAATGTGTGAAAAACACACGCACGGATTACAGGATTTCCCTCCACTGATCCACACAGGATCTCCACTCCTCCACCACAAACACGATCTACAAAGGATCTACACAACTTCTCTTCCAAAAAAACACACAATCACTAGTTTGACAAAAGAGAAATACAAGACCAAGTTGAGGAGTCGTTACCCGGACGGATTGAACAATCCGTCCCAACGTCAAGAATGACGTTCACCAAAACACGAAGGAGGACGGCTAAACAAAGCCCCTTCCAACTTCGCCTTCAACCTCCAAGCTGCGAACGAGTCCGACAACAAAACCGGACGACAACAAAATCTGGACAACAGGGACGGCAACACGGCGGCGGTGGCGTCTTCACACGACGGAGGCGGAGGCGTCTTCACATGACGGCGGCGACGACGTCTTCACACGACGGCGGCGGCGACATCTTAACACGACGGCGGCGACGGCGTCTTCACACGACGGCGGCGGCGGCGTCTTCACACGACGGCGACGGCGGCGTCTTCACACGACGGCGGCGGCGGCGGCAGCCCGCTTTAAACCTCCACAGCAGGCGGCATCGGCTCTCCCTCCAAAGCAGCGACAGCCCTCCTCCAAAACAACGGCAACCCTTCTCCCAAAAAGCGGCGACGAGCGGGTGGCGTCGGGCAGCGAACGAAGCGAGAAGAGGCACGATAGTTTGGGGGCGCTGAAATTTTCTCAACGGGAGAGGAGGAGAACCGGGAAAAAAAACATTGCCCTAAAACCTTGCTGCAGCCATAATAAAAGGTGAATAAAAAAGTTTGGTCCGGTTCAGTTGAACCGGTCCAAAAAATTGTTTCCAAGAAACCAGAGCTGCAACCTCATGGCCAAACCAGCAGGAAAAAGGTTGCAACCTCCTTTTTGAGGTTGAAACTTTTCTGCCAGATTTCTGTAATTGCAAAAATTTACCCTTTTAATTTCCTTGTGCTCCCGATGGTAGAATCACGAGCCGCACCAAGCACGCCCGATGGTTTTTACCGACTCGGATGGGATCCACTCCCAATAAATCTCCCCCTTCACATCGAGGCGGAAGAAATCGCCATCCCGACAATTCTAACGCAATGCTCGAACTTCCCCCATGGCACATCCCTTGTCTGCATGTCTGCCCTGTTATCATCAGTGTGTACCTTCTGAAGATCAAGCTCCTTTTACAGGACATCTCGTATCCAATGATATCGAGTGTCGATGTGCTTCGACCTCGAGTGGAATGTGGGGTTCTTCCCAAGGTGGATAGTGCTCTGACTGTCACACAGGAGTATGTATCGGTCCTGAGTGAAACCAAGCTCTTTGATGAACCTCTTCATCCAAAGCAACTCCTTCCCAGCCTCAGTAACCGCAATGAACTCAGCCTCCGTGGTAGACAGCGCAGCGCACTTTTGCTATCTCGACGCCCACGAGACGGCTCCCCCTGCAAATAAAATCATGTATCCGGACGTCGACCTCCAGGAATCCACATCTCCAGCCATGTCAGCATTAGTGTAGCCCAAAAGCTCTGGCTCACTGTCTCCAAATCTCAACGTCAAATCTGACGTCCCCTGCAAGTATCTCAGTATCCACTTCACTGCGCTCCAATGCTCTCTCTCAGGATTGGAGAGAAATCTACTGACGGTCCCAACAACATGCGCAATATCGGGACGTGTACACACCATCACATACATGAGACTCCCAACTGCAGATGCATACGGAACCTTCTGCATCGCCTCGATCTCCTCGGGTGTGCTGGGGCACTGATTAGCGGTAAGCCTGAAGTGAGCTGCAAGCGGCACACTCACCTTCTTCGCCTGATCCATATCAAATCTCTGCAGCACCTTGCAGATTTACCGCTCCTGTGACAACCAAAGCAATCTGGCTCCTTTGTCTCGGCGAATATGCATACCCAAAATTGTCCTTGCAGCGCCCAGATCCTTCATCTCAAAGGTGGAACTCAACTGCCGCTTAAACTCAGCAATACGAGCAGTGTTCCTCCTGACGATCAGCATATCGTCCACATACAATAGCAGAATGATGAAATCACCTAGAGCATACTCCTTGAAGAACACGCAGTGGTTAAGGGTGGTCCTCTTGAAGCCGATCTCCCCCATGAAAGAGTCAAACTTCCTATACCATTGCCGCAGGGCCTTCTTCAGGCCATATAAACTCTTCTGCAAGCGGCACACCAGACCTTCCTTCCCTTTGACACTGAAACCCTCAGGCTGCTCCATGTATAGCTCCTCCTCAAAATCGCCATGCAGAAAGGCGGTCTTGACATCCATCTGCTCTATCTCCAAGTCTTGTCTCGCAGCGAGGCCAAGAACAACACGAATAGATGACATCTTCACCACAGGAGAGAAGATTTCATCAAAGTCAACACCCTGTCGTTGTCCAAAACCCTTCACCACCAGCCTGGCCTTATATCTGGGAGGTGTGGAGGAATCTCCCTGCTTAACCCTGAAGATCCATCGATTTTTCAAGGCCTTCTTGCCCTTAGGCAATCTCACCGGGTCATAAGTGTGGTTCTTCTGCAGCGACTGCATCTCCTCCTACATAGCAACCATCCACTGACTCTTCTCGGTGCTCTCCAAAGCCTTGACATAACTCTCAGGCTCCCTCGCATCAGTCAGCAATATGAACTCTGATGTAGAATATCTAGCGGGCGGGTGCCTGGCCCGATCTGACCTCCGTAGGACAGGCTCAGGGGCCGGTGCAGGCACATCATCAGTAATGTCCTCAGCGACTCCTGGATCACTATCAGTGGTGATATCATGATCCAGAAGTATATCAACGCCCTGTGCAGGCTCGGGCTCGGCAGTCTCCTCAACATCGTCAGCTCCAACCATAGGTGACTCTGCAGCAGTGCGAGAGTCAACCTCCAACTCAACAGTCCCCTCAGGATCACCAACAGTCTGATCCTCACAGAAAACAGCATCACGGCTACGTACAAGTTTCTTCTCAACTGGATCAAAGAACCTGTACCCAAACTCTCCACTGTAGCCGTACCCCAAGAAAATACACTGTCGGGTCTTCGAATCCAACTTCGATCTCTCGTCCCTAGGGACGTGCACAAAGGCTTTGCAGCCAAATACCCGCAAGTGACTGTAATAGGGGTCTTTCCCATACCAGACCCTATCAGGAACATCCTCCTACAAAGCTGAACTCGGAGAGAGATTGATGACATGTGCTGCAGTAAGAAGAGCCTCGCCCCAGAACATCCATGGCAGCTTCGACTCAGATAGCATGCATCGAATCCTCTCCATCAGTGTCTGATTCATCCTCTCATCTACGCCATTTAGCTGCGGTGTCTTGGGCGGGGTCTTCTCATGACGGATGTCATGGTCCCTGTAGTACTCGTCAAAGGGACCAATGTACTCTCCCCTGTTGTCGAACCTAATACACTTTAGTCTCTTCCCAGACTGTCTATTCATCTCAGCATGGAATCTCCTGAAAGTATCGAGAACCTGATCTTTGGTCTTGATGGCATAGACCCAAAGCTTCCTCGAATGGTCGTCAATGAAAGTGACGAAGTATGATGCTCCTCCTCTAGTCTGGACCTTCAGTGGTCCGCAAACATCAGTTAGCTCCAATGGCTCCGATCTTTTGGTGGATGTGTGGCTGTGGAATGAAACCCTGTTTTGTTTCCCAGCCATACAGTGGTCGCACCACTCCAAGTGAACATCAAACATATCACAAATCAGCTTCTTCTTCGCCAGGCATCCCAGCCCCTTTTGGCTTGTAACGACCCCATCCGTTAAATGACGTATAGTAGAAGGTCCGGCCGGGGCCCCACACTATATGCCACAAACAGACGGTGAGGTCACAGGATAATACCAAACCAAATACGAATCCTAACTCAGAGCATTCTAGCGGAAGCTTTAAGTTACAACTTTGAACTCTAACCAGGAATGTCCAATATATAAACCACCTTTATATATATACCACGGAATGTACACAACCACAAGAGTTTGGCCTTAAGGCCTTACAGTTCCTCTTACATACCACATGTTTTACAAACCTCGGCGCGCAGGCCGGCCATACATGAGTAAAAGAGAAAACAAAACAAAGCCATTCGCTTAGCCTTCAAGGGCTAGCCGCAGCAGCAGCAACAACAGCAGTAGGGCTTCAGCCCATCATTTACCACTTGGCTCTCCAGCACCTGCACCGGAACAATCCACCCAACCGGTGGCAAACAATGCAACGGTCAGCATTCAGCTGACCCAATTATAACAATCCTACCCCTTTCTCGGGGCATGAGCATTCTTTCCCTGCAAGCATGGCATCATCAAATAGCAACTATGTGCGCGCAGGCACATTCAAGCCATCACAACCATCGGCCACACGGCCCGACAGTCCGTGCACTCAGGGCACATTTTCGGTGTACCGGAATACCTGGGTCAACACCACCGTCTACACGGTATTTGAGCATTTTAGTCTTTCCGGCGCGCGGGCCTAAGACTCTCATTAGGCGCTCCAACAAAACCTATACCAGGCTTCCAAGTCGGACGGACCTAACGCAGGTACGGATCAACCACCCCCCGTTGCTCAAGTCGCCGTGCCACCTCGAATACGGAAGTATCCATGGCTATTTATAGGCGCGGGTCGGTTTCACCTTTCCTGTTCGGCAATCTGCCTTTTCATCGAGTTGCAGCCCAACGGCTCAACCACTCACAAAGTGGCAACACACGACCACAAGAGTTGCATCCAACCCTCTTCATTTCCTGGACATCGTCCAGTACTTCCTGCCGCACCAAGCAACAGGTAGGAACAAGGCATCACAAGCCATATGCATCACAAACCATTATCACGGAGCCTTCTCCGATATGCAAACAAGCATCACCAATCCAGATTACATCCAGATGGGCTTCACACAGCATGCCTAGAGCCGTACTCCAATTCCGGCCTCTAACAAGGGGGACTTCACATATCTACCCCAAGGGACACCACAACCCACCGCACACTCGCGGGGAAGGGTTTTCCCTATGCAATGCAGAAAAGAAGGACTTCACATGTCCAAGGAGGGAGATCGTTACCCTTGTCGATCTCTTCGGTGCCATCAAAAACTAGCCGGTGAGAAAGAACCGCAGCAGCCTTGCCTTCACAACGCCGGCTTCGGATCACGAATCGGACCACGGGAGCTCCGCCGGTGGCTTGCTCTCCTCCTCCTTCTTCTTCTCTTCCTCTCTCTTTCTCTCTTCCTTAAGCCAAATGAAGAATGACTTCTTCATTCTTCTCTCACGACTTAATCCAGCCAGGAAACCACCTGAACCCTTGGATCAAAAGAGAGAAAACTGAACGGCCAAGATTTTCCCAAAAAACCAATTTTTGGCCGACACGGCCTGTGACACGCCCGTGTCACAGGCCGTGTACCCTTTAAGCGGCACACACAGTTTGAACCGACTGAACAACACGAGCATCGACACGCCCGTGTCGAACCTGACACGCCCGTGTCATTCTTGAGACACGCCCGTGTCTCCTGCTTCATCGAGCTGCAACTAGTACACGGGTCGGAACACGGCAACTAACACGCCCGTGTCCAGCCTGACACGCCCGTGTTCAAGGCCGTGTTCAAGGCCGTGTCCGGCTCTGACTTGAATAGGCCAAATTCGTAAAATAATTCGAACACGCCCTGGGACACGCCCGTGTCCCAGGCCGTGTACACCCGACACGCCCTGGGACACGCCCGTGTCCCAGGCCGTGTAAACCAGCCTGCTACTCAAACTTCATGCTGAGTCTTTTTGGGGCCTTTTTGGGGTGTTACAACCCTCCCCCCCTTAACAAAATTTCGTCCCGAAATTTGCACGGTAAGGAAACAAAACCCAGCAATGCTATAACCCTGTTATAACAAAAAGTACACGGTCTACAGTTTATACAAATAACTCGGGAAACTCAGCTCGCATGGTCTGCTCTCGCTCCCATGTTAGCTCTTCACGGCCACAATTGTCCCATCGGACCTTGACCATCCCGATCACTTTGTTCCGCAACTGTTTCTCGGCTCGATCCTCGATCCGAATGGGTCTAACCCTCGTCGTTAGCCCATACTCGACCGGTACCCGATCATTCTCCACTACTTGAGCTGGATCCTTTACCGCCTTACGAAGGACTGAGATGTGAAATACATCATGTAATCCACCCAAGTCCGCTGAAAGTGCTAGTCGATAAGCAGCTTCCCCAACTCGCTCCACCACCTCAAACGGACCAAGATACCTCGGACTTAGCTTTTTCAAACGCCGAATCCTGGACACGCCTTTGAAGGGTTTGATCTTCAAATATACCCAATCACCCACCGCGAACTCCACGTTCCGATGTTTGGCATTGTAGTACTTTGCTTGACGATCTTGGGCTATCAATAGCCTCTCCCGAATAGAGCGTATGAGCGAAGTAGCTTCTTCGACTTCCTTTTTCCCATTCAGCTTCGATTCGCCTGCTTCTGCCCAAGTTAACGGTGTACGGCATTTCCGACCATACAACGCCTCAAATGGTGCCATACCAATACTCGCTTGGTAGCTATTATTATAGGCAAATTCGACGAGAAATATATAATCTTCCCATCTCTTACCAAAGTCTAGGGCGCACATGCGGAGCATGTCCTCCATCGTCCTGTTGGTTCGTTCAGTCTGGCCATCCGTTTGGGGATGAAAGGCCGTACTAAACGCTAACTTTGTACCCAACATTTGATGAATGAGCCGCCAATCATTCGATGTGAACCGCCCATCACGATCACTAACGATGCTCCGAGGAACACCGTGCAGTCGAACAACCTGCTCCACATACAGCTTGGCCAAGGTTTCCACTGAATCGTCTCTTCTGTTTGGAAGGAAGTGCGCCACTTTCGTCAACCGGTCCACAATCACCCAGATTGAATCATGACCGCGTTGAGATCTCGGCAACCCGTGCACGAAATCCATCGAAATATCGTCAAACTTCCACTCCGGAATAGGTAACGACTTCAGGAAACCGCCAGGCTTCTGGCATTCTGCTTTCACCAACGCACAGGTAGTGCATTCAGCCACATAACATGCGACATCTTTCTTTAATCCGGGCCACTAGAACAGCTTTTTCATATCCCTGTACATCTTTGTGCTCCCTGGGTGAACTGAGTACTTTGCAAAGTGAGCTTCGTACATCAACTCTTCCCTCAATTTACCCACACTTGGGACGCACACTCGACCATTTCTCCGTAACAACCCGTTATCCCAAGAGAATTGATCATCCGGCCCATCTTTAGCATAGCGCTGGAGACTTTCATCAAGCTCCGTTGCTCGCCGAACTCTGTCCGTAAGGTCATATTGCACCTCCGTCCAGTTTAAGCATGCATCGGTTGACGCACCCTTGTCAACACACGATATCTCCAATGCTTCCAATTCTTGGATCAAACGCTGATCATGCCTCTGCAACCAGCTTGCCCGTACCAGAGTCTTTCGACTCAAAGCATCAGCGACCACATTTCCCTTCCCGGGAGTATAGTGAATCTCGAAGGTGTAGTCCCCAAGGAACTCCATCCATCTTCGTTGTCGCATATTCAGATCCTTCTGATCCAACAAATACTTTAGGCTCTTGTGATCCGTATAGATATCCACTTTCACGCCATATAGATAGTGCCGCCACAACTTGAGCGCAAAGATTACCGTCGCCAACTCCAAATCATGGACGGGGTAGTTCCGCTCATGCACTTTCAACTGACGCGAGCCATAAGCAATCACTTTCCCAAACTGTAGAAGAACGCAGCCTAAGCCGCTCCCTGATGCATCACTATAGATCTCATACCCATCGGTACCACATGGCGATGTCAACACAGGCGCCGTGGTCAAACGACTCTTCAAGTCTTCAAAAGCTCGCGCGCACTCCGGCGTCCAAATGAACTTTTGATCTTTTCTCGTCAGCGTGGTGAGAGGTAAAGCAATCCGTGAGAAGTTTTCCACAAACCGTCTATAGTAGCCCGCAAGTCCAAGGAAGCTCCTGACCTCGGCCACTGAAGACATCACTGGCCAATCTCGGATGGCACTTATCTTCAACGGATCCACCGCGATACCCTCTCCGCTTACCACATGGCCTAAAAAGGCTACTGAAGAGAGCCAGAATTCACACTTTGAGAACTTGGCGAAAAGCTTATTCCTCCGCAGGGTATGCAAAACCAACCGCAAATGGTTTGCGTGATCCTCTTCCGACTGAGAATATACTAATATGTCATCGATAAACACAATAACAAACAAATCCAAATACTCTCGGAACGTTCGATGCATTAGGTCCATAAATACCGAAGGCGCGTTACATAAGCCAAACGGCATTACCGTGAACTCATAATGACCGTAGCGTGTTCCAAACGCCGTCTTGGGAATGTCACCTTCCCGAATCCTTAGCTGATAATATCCCGATTTCAAATCCAACTTGGAATAGACCGTTGATCCCGCCAGCTGATCAAAGAGGTCATCAATCCTCGGAATCGGATATTTGTTTTTCTCCGTCAGCTTATTCAACTCGCGGTAGTCAATACACAACCGTAAGCTACCGTCTTTCTTTTTCACAAATAGAACAGGCGCGCTCCAAGGTGACATACTTGGGCGTATATATCCCTGCTCCACCAACTCTTGCAATTGGACTTTCAACTCAGCCATCTCTTTTGGCGCGACGCGATATGGAGAGCGGGCCACAGGTTTCGCACCTGGCACCAACTCAATAGAGAAGTCAATCTCCCGCTGGGTGGTAACCCAGGAAGATCTTTAGGAAACACGTCGGCAAATTCTGACACAACTGGCACTTCACCGACACTGGCCTTTGGCTCAACAGCCTGAATTAGCGTGAAGAATAACTCCGCGCCCTTCCGAACAGCATTGACGACTTGGAGTGCAGACAACAGAGTCCCGCTCACTCCTCGCATACCAGCGAACTTCGTCACAAGCCCGGTATTCTAGCCCAGTGTAATCTCTTTGGAGTTGCAATCAATAAAGGCACGCTGCTCCGAGAGCCAGTCCATA
Source organism: Platanthera zijinensis (assembly GCA_039513925.1). NCBI lineage: Eukaryota > Viridiplantae > Streptophyta > Magnoliopsida > Asparagales > Orchidaceae > Platanthera > Platanthera zijinensis. Next base: position 190,046,612 of record CM077083.1, read on the forward strand.
CCAAAGATCACATCAAACTCCGATAACGGTAGCACAGCTGCACTCAAACCGAAATCCCGACTTCCTATTTGCACATCCACATCGCAAGCCCTATCCGCAAGCATCATACAGCCATTCGGCAATAGCACCCTTGTACTATCCACCGTCACATGACTTGGTACCCCAATTCAAGATACGAAATCCTCAGACAGAAAAGAATGCGAAGCACCCGTATCAAACAGGGCTCTCGCTAAATTATTCCGAATCAGGACAAAGCCTGCAGCACACACACATCATGCACAAGCTAAACATAACCAAAACCAAAAGCACAGCAAGTAAATTAACTCAACTCGTACCTGTGACGACGTCACTTTGCTTAATCGCTTCCTGTTGGCCAAGTTGATAGATTCGGGGCTGCGCCTGAGATGCAGAGGAATCAACCACCGCTTTGCCCTTCTCAGCATACGACGCACCCGTCTTCTTCTCCCCTTTGGGTTGCACAACCCGACAGTCACGAGCTATATGCCCCACCCGGCCACAGTTATAGCATGTACGAGCATCCGGCCTTGATGTCGCTCCCGACACAACGGTCGTAGTCACTTGCCCAGATGGCTTGGACCTCTTGCCCCCTTTCTTCTGGTAAAACGACTTGCTCGGGCGTGGTGCTTGAACCTCTGGCTTTGACGCAACCAAGCCCTTGTTCCCTTGCACTCGCCTCATGTCCTTCTCCAATGCGCACGCAGTATCAACCAACGCCTGAAACCCTTGGCTCACAGAACTCGAAAGCAGGAATCGCAACTCATCCCGCAATCCTTCATAGAACCGATTCGTTTTCCTTTGGTCATCCGCGAAGATTGTTCCCGCATATCGTCCCAACCTGGTAAACTCGTGCAAGTAGATATCCACACTATCTTCCCCTTGCTTTAACCGTTGGAACTCATTTTTCATAGCAATGCGTTGCGCCGCTGGGACATGTTTCGCCAGAAAGATTCGAGAGAACTCCTCAATCGATACTTGTGTTAATTGCCTGCCCGCCAAATGGTGTAGCTCAACCTCGTCCCACCACAACCGCGCCTCCCCTTCAAGCATGAAGGTGGCTAAGGTGACCTTGAGAGTTTCCTCCGCCCTGATCGCTGTCATTATCTTCTTGACACGCGATAACCAATCTTCCGCCTGCGTTGGGGATCCCATTCTCGCAAACGTAGGAGGACTGAAGCTCATGAATTGCTTCAACTGTCGGTCAGCTGCTCGTGGATCTACAGCCTCAACCGGCTCGGGTCTTACATCAACACGAACTGACACTACTGCCGGCTGCGCTTGCCCGGTCGGCTGAATCATGGCAAATAGCGCCTCAGCCACTAAGCGAACAGTTTCCACAGATGGAGGAGGTGTGGGCACCTCAGCTGGTGCCGCACTCTCATCAGAACGCTGGGGCTCAGACTGCCCAGCACCACTACGTGTCACCTATAGGTGGACAAGACACACATTAGCGAACGTATGCAAGCAAAACAACACAAAAAGGAACGCGCAGATTCCTCAAACAAGATTTTGTACATTCCTTAATGGACATTCCAGAGTTCATTAGCGTTACAGCAGGTCGCACAAACACGTGCTCGCCACCCCACAAAAGAATTCGACCACGAATTCGAAAGAGGAAGACCGACGAAAGCTGATACCAAAATGTAACGACCCCATCCGTTAAATGACGTATAGTAGAAGGTCCGGCCGGGGCCCCACACTATATGCCACAAACAGACGGTGAGGTCACAGGATAATACCAAACCAAATACGAATCCTAACTCAGAGCATTCTAGCGGAAGCTTTAAGTTACAACTTTGAACTCTAACCAGGAATGTCCAATATATAAACCACCTTTATATATATACCACGGAATGTACACAACCACAAGAGTTTGGCCTTAAGGCCTTACAGTTCCTCTTACATACCACATGTTTTACAAACCTCGGCGCGCAGGCCGGCCATACATGAGTAAAAGAGAAAACAAAACAAAGCCATTCGCTTAGCCTTCAAGGGCTAGCCGCAGCAGCAGCAGCAACAGCAGTAGGGCTTCAGCCCATCATTTACCACTTGGCTCTCCAGCACCTGCACGGGAACAATCCACCCAACCGGTGGCAAACAATGCAACGGTCAGCATTCAGCTGACCCAATTATAACAATCCTACCCCTTTCTCGGGGCATGAGCATTCTTTCCCTGCAAGCATGGCATCATCAAATAACAACTATGTGCGCGCAGGCACATTCAAGCCATCACAACCATCGGCCACACGGCCCGACAGTCCGTGCACTCAGGGCACATTTTCGGTGTACCGGAATACCAGGGTCAACACCACCGTCTACACGGTATTTGAGCATTTTAGTCTTTCCGGCGCGCGGGCCTAAGACTCTCATTAGGCGCTCCAACAAAACCTATACCAGGCTTCCAAGTCGGACGGACCTAACGCAGGTACGGATCAGCCACCCCCCGTTGCTCAAGTCGCTGTGCCACCTCGAATACGGAAGTATCCATGGCTATTTATAGGCGCGGGTCGGTTTCACCTTTCCTGTTCGGCAATCTGCCTTTTCATCGAGTTGCAGCCCAACGGCTCAACCACTCACAAAGTGGCAACACACGGCCACAAAAGTTGCATCCAACCCTCTTCATTTCCTGGACATCGTCCAGTACTTCCTGCCGCACCAAGCAACAGGTAGGAACAAGGCATCACAAGCCATAGGCATCACAAACCATTATCACGGAGCCTTCTCCGATATGCAAACAAGCATCACCAATCCAGATTACATCCAGATGGGCTTCACACAGCATGCCTAGAGCCGTACTCCAATTCCGGCCTCTAACAAGGGGGACTTCACATATCTACCCCAAGGGACACCACAACCCACCGCACACTCGCGGGGAAGGGTTTTCCCTATGCAATGCAGAAAAGAAGGACTTCACATGTCCAAGGAGGGAGATCGTTATCCTTGTCGATCTCTTCGGTGCCATCGAAAACTAGCCGGTGAGAAAGAACCGCAGCAGCCTTGCCTTCACAACGCCGGCTTCGGATCACGAATCGGACCACGGGAGCTCCGCCGGTGGCTTGCTCTCCTCCTCCTTCTTCTTCTCTTCCTCTCTCTTTCTCTCTTCCTTAAGCCAAATGAAGAATGACTTCTTCATTCTTCTCTCACGACTTAATCCAGCCAGGAAACCACCTGAACCCTTGGATCAAAAGAGAGAAAACTGAACGGCCAAGATTTTCCCAAAAAACCAATTTTTGGCCGACACGGCCTGTGACACGCCCGTGTCACAGGCCGTGTACCCTTTAAGCGGCACACACAGTTTGAACCGACTGAACAACACGGGCATCGACACGCCCGTGTCGAACCTGACACGCCCGTGTCATTCTTGAGACACGCCCGTGTCTCCTGCTTCATCGAGCTGCAACCAGTACACGGGTCGGAACACGGCAACTAACACGCCCGTGTCCAGCCTGACACGCCCGTGTTCAAGGCCGTGTTCAAGGCCGTGTCCGGCTCTGACTTGAATAGGCCAAATTCGTAAAATAATTCGAACACGCCCTGGGACACGCCCGTGTCCCAGGCCGTGTACACCCGACACGCCCTGGGACACGCCCGTGTCCCAGGCCGTGTAAACCAGCCTGCTACTCAAACTTCATGCTGAGTCTTTTTGGGGCCTTTTTGGGTGTTACATGGCTAATGTGTGCCAGCCTCCTGTGCCATAAGGAGGTGGATGCCTCATCCCTGACGGAGTTGGCCTGAGCAGCTTCAGGCCTCCCCTCCATATAATAAAAACCAGAATCTCTGTAACCTCTGGCCATCACAAGTGATCCCATGATCAGCTTCCAGAAGTCTCCTCCAAAGACACTCTGGTGTTCTTCATCTCCAAGCCTGCCAACGGATATCAAATTGAAGCGAATGTCGGGCACGTGTCTAACATCCCTCAGAACAAGTAGGGCTCCAGTACTCGTCTTCAAGTGCATGTCTCCACGCCCAAGTACCTTGGACGTATCTCCATTGCCCATCCTCAACACCCCACAGTCATGAGTGGTGTAAGTGGCAAATAACTCCTGTTGTGGGAGACATGCGCAGAAGCTCCAGAATCAACGATCCAGCATCGGTCATCACACGAAAGTGCAGCTGCGACGTCGTCGCCAACAATAATGACGTCATCCTCCTCAGTTGAAACAGTGGCTGCCGTGTGACCCTCATCCTTGCCCTCAGTGGCAATCCCTTTCTTCTTCTGATCGTTCTTCAATGTATAACAAAACTTCTTGATGTGACCCTTCTTGTGGCAGTAGTGGCATTCCACGTTCTGATAACGTGTCTTCGACTTGCCCCTACTCTGACTCATGTCATCCTTCCTTCCTCGGCTTTTACTCCTTCCTCTCCCCCTGGACTCAGTAAAGAGAACGTCGGCTCGTGAAGAAGAGCCCGAAGTCCCTTGAGACTTTCGTCTCACCTCCTCATTCAAGATCCCACTCTTGGCGATCTCCATGGACACAATCCCCTGGGGGGAAGAATTGATCAGAGAAACTCTGATCATCTCCCACAAGTCTGGAAGTGACTTGAGTAGCCACAATGCATTCACCTCATCTTTAAATGTCACCTTCATGGCAGTCAAACGATCAATGATCCCCTGGAACTCGTTGACATGATCTGAAATGGGCGAGCCCTCCCGGTATCTGAACTCTCCAAGCTTCTTCAGTAAATACAGCTTGTTGATGCCCGTGCTCTTGGCATACAATGTCTCGAGAGTCTTCCACAGATCCTTTGCATCATTGATGCTAGCCACATGGTTGTAGACGTTCGGCTCCACGAACCGTCTGATGAACCCACACAGCTTCCGATGCTCCACCTTCCATTTTGTCGGGTCAGTGTCCTCTGGCATCTCCTCAAAGATAGGAGCATGTCAACCCTTCACATATATCAAATCCTCCATCAGTAGGTACCACTGGTGATAGTTGGCACCATTCAACTTTACCATCTGCTCTGAACCTGATGTAAACTCCATCCTGCTCTTCCAACTGGCCGGACCGACCACTGATCTTTGAGTCGACTATCTCAAAGTATACAACTAGAGAGGGTAGCCAGCGGGCCAATGGTCGTAAACTACCACTCCTAATTGCACACCCGAGATCCCGATCGACTCGTCCTGAAACCCCAATAGGTCAGCCCGGTAACTGCCCTGTCACTGAAAACAGCTCTGTCACTCAACCCAACCTCCCTCTGATACCACTTGTTGGGAATGTGAGCGAATAAATCCCTACCAGGACACCTGTTGCAATTCGAGCAAGCGCAACACCACAAAAACAATGCAGAAAATAATAAAGCACACAGAGAATTTTTACGTAGAAAACCCAACTTGGGCGAAAAACCACAGGACGATCGGAGTTCAACCCGGAAAGCTTCCACTAAAAATGTGTGAAAAACACACGCACGGATTACAGGCTTTCCCTCCACTGATCCACTCATGATCTCCACTCCTCCACCACAAACACGATCCACAAAGGATCTACAATACTTCTCTTCCAAAAAACACACAATCACTAGTTTGACAAAAGAGAAATACAAGAACAAGTTGAGGAGTCGTTACCCGGACGGATTGAACAATCCGTCCCAACGTCAAGAATGACGTTCACAAAACACGAAGGAGGACGGCTAAACAAAGCCCCTTCCAACTTCGCCTTCAACCTCCAAGCTGCGAACGAGTCCGGCAACAAAACCGGACAACAACAAAATCTGGACAGCGGCGACGGCAACACGGCGGCGGTGGCGTCTTCACACGACTGCGGCGGCGGCGTTTTCACACGACGGCGGCAGCGCGTCTTCACACTACGACGGCGGCGGCGTCTTCACACGACGGCGGTGGCGGCAACCCGCTTTAAACCTCCACAGCAGGCGGCAGCGGCTCTCCCTCCAAAGCAGCGGCAGCCCTCCTCCAAAACAGCGGCAACCCTTCTCCCAAAAAGCGGCGGCGAGCGGGTGGCGTCGGGCAGCGAACGGAGCGAGAAGAGGCGCGATAGTTTGGGGGCGCTGAAATTTTCTCAACGGGAGAGAAGGAGAACCGGGAAAAAAACATTGCCCTAAAACCTTGCTGCAGCCATAATAAAAGGTGAATAAAAAAGTTTGGTCTGGTTCAGTTGAACCGGTCCAAAAAATTGTTTCCAAGAAACCAGAGCTGCAGCCCCCTGCCCAAACCAGCAGGAAAAAGGTTGCAATCTCCTTTTTGAGGTTGCAACTTTTCTGCCAGATTTCTGTAATTGCAGAAATTTGCCCTTTTAATTTACTTGCGCTCCGATGGTAGAATCACGAGCCGCACCTAGCGCCCCGGTGGTTTTTAGACTCGGATGAGAACCACTCCCAATAATTCCTTAAATCAAAGTGCCTACAAATACTGTGGTCACCTCCAAATGTTTTATCTCCCAGCATGTTGATTTCATTGAACAAGAGTTTCCCTTCCAAAATTTGAACTTTAATGCTACACGGATGTGTGAAGCAACTCTTTCAAATTGGGCACTTCACGATGCTATTTCTTCTCATTGTACCACCTTCCTGGTCCTTCAATGAGGTTGTGAGATCCTTAGTACATGAAGATAGCTGCTCTCACTTCAAGTGATTCTTCCCCTCATCAGGATACTACATCCAATAGCAATACTCACACTATGTTCATTCAGGCAAAGAATAATATCATCAAACTAGTTCAAAAGTTATGTTTATCCCTTGCTTCAACTGTTTCAACCATCAATACTTTGGACATGAAATCACCTCAAAATTCTGATTTCAAGATCAAAGTTGAGCCCACAAATGTGACTAAAGCCTTGTCTGATTCTGCTTCGAAATCTGTTATTATACAAGAGGAAATTCATGCCTTATGACAACAAGATATTTGGGAACATGTCCCTCCCAAACTAAAACACAACATTATTGGCTCCAAATTGATTTTTCGTGTAAAATTAAATTCATATGGGTCCTTGAATAAATACAGGCTCGTGTTGTTGCTCAAGACTTCACCCAACACCCACGTCGCCCAAGTATTTATAATATTGAGACATTTTCACCAGTTACTAAACACACTATAGTTCGTATCGCCTTAACAGTAGTTGTTACCTAAGATTGGCCTCCCCGTCAATTAGACGTCGGCAATGCATTTTTGCACGGTCAACTTGTGACGCCGCCAACTATACAGGTATGATGTAATTAATTACACAAGTATGGCAATAAACAGCGACATATAAATTTGCACGACGCGAACTATTAAGTTTAATGTTATAAACGATAATATTAAGTGTAATAGATGATATTAAGTGTAATGTGAAGTGAAAACGATAATACTAAGCGTTCAAGGGATTTATTTCAATGAAGAGTGGCAAAGGGAGGACCGGCTAAGGTTAAACCGAGCGGTTCGGCGTGACAAGGAGGTGTGTGTGTCATGCACGGGAGAAGCGGTGCCCGATAGAAAATAAAACAGCGACCACTAGTCTCTCCACTCCCAGCCCACGCGAGAGCCTCATGCGACGGAAAACTGTCGATCGGCGCCTCTGCTTGCCGAGGGCGCAAAGCACCTCTGATTCTCGTAATTTATTCTTCATTTGAAAGGCAATCGCTTCTCTCCACTCCTCTTCTATATTCTGTGAAGTTTTTTGCATGGATTGAAGAGGGCAGAAACTCTAGGGTTTGAACTTTTCGGATTTCTTTTACTTATTTTCTTATTAAAAGTTCATGTAAAACATTTTCATGCCATGATTCACAATTTCAAGTCATTTTGGAGAAACCCAAAGTGTCATAATATTGATTTCGAAATCTCTAAGTTGGTAAAAGGATAGAAAAAGGATTCATATCATGTAGACCTTCCAATATAAATATAACTCACGTTTATGACCCATTTTGCTCTCAATCAAAAATATGAGGCTATGGACTTCTGTTCTCTTAATTAATTAGTGAGAAATCCCTTGCGTTAAATGAGGGCAGCAAATCCCTAGTCCATTTAAGACTCCTTTGGCCTAATTAGGTCAAGTGGAATACTTTAAGATGACTTGTGGTGTGATCGACATTAATGGAAGACGTCAATTTGATAATTATGGATGGTAATTATGGATGGTATAATATAGGTAATGGCATCCAAGGAGGTGGGAGACGCAATGATGATAATAGGAAGGATAAAGGAAAAGGAAAGGTCGTGGTGAGTTCTTATCCCTTATATGCGGTCACTCTTGCTCTAAATTAGTGTTACTATGCTTATTGTTACTAAACTAAAATTGCCTTATGCTTTAAGGAGTTCAAATGATAATGTGAAGGAGTTAGAAAAAATAAAAGGAAAAGCAAAGTTAAGAAAGTTATAAAATGGGCTATGTTAAGGGTGTACCCAACGAGTGGGGTGAATGTCCTCCCAACATAAAACGAAACAAAACCAAATGTGCGAATAAGAAAAGGTATGTAAATAATTTATATGTGTGTGAATATGAAAAGGCAGATAGATAAATGTAAAAGCGCGTTATAAAAAAGCATAACAAAAAGAATAAATGAAATGAAAAGAATAGGAAAATATGTATCAAATGAATACAAATCTATGCTCTGTCACCTTGGCCAAGGCTGAAATTAAATGGGATCAACATTTACTTCAAGAAGTGTTTATATCTCTATCACGCGAACCATTGGTCTACTGTGATAATTTGGGTGCCACATATCTTGCAGCAAAACCCCTTTTTTACTCACGCATCAAGCATTTGGAGGTGGACTAACAATTTGTTAGAATTATGGGATGAAATGGCCAACTTCGTGTCTTACATGTTTACGGGAAAAACGAACTTGTGGATCTTCTCACTAAAGCATTGCCAAGTTCTTCTTTTACACGTCTTCGTAGCAAGATTGGCGTCCTGGACTGATGGTCATCTTAAGGGGGCATATAAGAAATGAGATTACCAAGATAATGCACGGGGTGGGGGTGCATTGCCCGCACGACAGTTCCCGGTCACAACATTGTCACAGTTTGATGGCTCTCTCGTCGCACACAAACACTCGAGCGCTATAATCTGCTCATCGCTCGTTTTTGTCTTGTGCATGGGGAATAATTTTATATACAAGTGTCGTTCCTACCTTGTGGAGCAGAACTGTATTTTTCTGCAACAATATAGTTGTACCGGAAAATACAGTTACCCTAAACTGTGTTTCGGACCTTTTTTGAACGCAAAAATAGAATTGTATTTTATAGTAGAAAATAATTTTTTTTATTTGTATTGTTACAAACTTATCAAAACATTATGAGTATTAGGGTGTGTTTGAG